>CM058075.1:49219172-49494282 GCA_030247045.1 Colobus guereza | reverse complement strand
ATGGGAGCCCTCGGGCCGGCGTGGTGGTATAGGGGTGAGCATAGCTGCCTTCCAAGCAGTTGACCCGGGTTCTATTCCCGGCCAACGCAGCAGGCCGAACTTTCGCGGAGGTCCCGGCACGGAGGCAGGGTCTCAGAGACCCGAATCCCGGTCTTCCACGTGACAGGAGGGAATACTCACACATCCCATGAAAAGAAACGTGTAACTCTGTGAGATGAATTCACACACTACAAAGAACTTTCTCAGATAGCTTTTTTCTACGTTTTCTCCGAGGATATGTCCTCAGTCACCACAGGCTTCAATGTGATCCAAAATATCCTTTCTTAGATTCCCCAATATCGGTGCTACAAAACTGATCCATAAAAACAATCGTGTAACTCTGTCAGATGAACTAACACAACATAAAGCAAATTCTCAGAAAGCTTCTTTCTAGTTTTTATATGAAGGTATTTCCTTTGTCACCATCAGCTTCAATGTACTCTCAAATATCCCATTGCAGATTCCAAGAAAACATTGTTAGCAAACTGCTCAATAAAAAAAGCAGTGTAATTCTCTGACGTGAATTCACACATCACAAAGCAGTTTCTCTGATACTTTCTTTCTAGTTTTTGTCTGAAGAGATTTCCTTTTTCACACTAAGCTTCAATGCACTCTGAAATATGCCATTGTAGATTCCAAGAAAACTGTGTTAGAAAACTGCTCCATGAAAACAACAGTGAAACTCTGTGTATTGAATTCAAACATCACAGAGCTAATTCTCGGAAAACTTCTTTCTAGTTGTTCTATGAGAACATTTCCTTATTCACTATAGGCATCAATGCACTCCCAAATGTCCATTTGCAGATTCTACGAAAACAGTGTTAGCAAACTTCTCCATGAAAGGAAAACTGTAAAAGTGTGAGATGAATTCACACATCACAAATAACTTTCTCAGAAAGTTTCTTTATACTTTTTATCTGAGGATATTTCCCCTGTCATCATAGGCTTCATTGCAATCCAAAATATGCCTTCTCAGATTCCCCAAAACTAGTGCTCTCAAACTGATCCATGAGAAGGGTCGTGTAACACTGTGTGATGAATTCACAAATCACAAAGCAGTTTCTCAGGAAGCTTCTCTAGTGTTTGTCTGAGGATATTTACTTTTTCACCATATGCTTCAATGAGCTCCGAATTATCCTTTGCAGATTCCAAGAAAACAATTTTAGCAGACTTATAAATAAAAAAAAACAGTGTAACACTTTGAGATGAATTCCCACACTTCAAAACATTTTCTCAGAAAGCTTCTTTCTAGTTTTCATCTGAGGATTTTTTTTTCACTATAGGCCTCAATGAGATCTCAAGTATCACTTTGTAGTTTCCATGAAAAGAGTGTTAGTAAACTGCTCAATGAAAAGAACAGTGAAACTCTGTGAGATGAATTCACACATCACAAAGCAGTATTGAAGAATGTTTTCTTGTAGTTTTTATCTGAGGATATTTCCTTATTTATTATATTCCACAATGCACTGCCAAATATAACTTTGCAGATTCCATGAAAACAGTGTTATCAAACTGCTCAATGAAAACAGTGACGTATCTCTATGAGACGAATTCAAACATCACAAAGCAGTTTCTCAGAAAGCTTCTCTCTAGTTTTTATCTGAGGATTTTTCCTTTTTCACTATAGGCCTAAATGAATGCACTCCCAAATATCCCTTTGCAGATTTCCTGAAAACACTGTTAGCAAACTGTTAAATGAACAGAAAGGTGTGACTCTGTGAAATAAATTCACACATCACAAAGAAGTTTCTCAGAAAGCTTCTTTCTAGTTTTTATCTGAGGATATTTGCTTAGTCACCATAAGCTTCAATGCAATCCAAAATATCCCTTCTCAGGTTCACCAAAAATAGTACTACCAAACTGATACATGAAAGGAATCATGTAACTTTGTGATATGAATTAACACATCACAGAGCAGTTTCTTCTATTTTTTATGAGGATATTTATTTGTAACCATAAGCTTCAAAGCACTCTGAAATATCCCATTGCAGATTCTAAGAAAGCAGTGTGAGCAAACTGCTCAATGAAAAGAACAGTGTAACTCTGTGACATGAATTCACACATCACAAAGCAGTTTCTCAGAAATCTTCTTTCTAGTTTTTATCTGAAAATATTTCCTTTGTCAGCATAGGATTCAAGGCAATCCAAAATATCCCTTCTCAGGTTTCCCAAAAACAGTGCTACCAAAGTTATCCAAGAAAGCAATCGTGTAACTCAGTGAGATGAATTAACACATCATAAAACCGTTTCTCAAGAAGTTTCTTTCTCTTTTTATATGAGGATACTTCCTTTGTCACCACGGGCTTCAATGTGCTCCAAAATATCCCATTGCAGATTCCAAGAAAACACTGTAGCAAACTGATCAATGAAAAAACAGTGTAACACTCTGTGAGATGTATTGGCACATCAAAAAGTAGTTTCTCAGAAAGCTTATTTTTAGTTTTTGTCTGAGGATATTTCCTTTTTTACAATAGGCTTCAATGCACTCCCAAATATGCCATTGTAGTTTCCAAGAAAACAGTGTTAGCAACTGCTCAATGAAAAGAACAATGTAACTCTGTGACTTGATTTCACACATCACAAAGCAGATTCTCAGAAATCTTCTTTCAATTTTTTCTATGAGGATATTTCCTTTATCCACATAGGCCTCAATGAGTGGCCAAATATCCCTTTTCAGATTCCACGAAAACAGTGTTAGCAAACTGCTCCATGAAACGAAAGTTGTAACTCTGTGAGATGAATTCACACATCTCAAAGAAATTTCTCTGAAAGCTTCCTTCTAGTTTTAATCTGAGGATATTTCCTTTGACACTTTGCTTCAATGCAATCCAAAATATCTCTTCTCAGATTTCCCAAAAACAGCATTATCAAACTAATCCATGAAAAGAATTCTGTAACTCTGTGAGATGAATTTACAAATCACCAAGCAGTTCCTCAAAAAGTTTTTTCTAGTTTTTGTCTGAAGGTACTTCCTTTTTCACAATAAGCTTCAATGCACTACGAAGTATCCCAATGCAGACTCCAAGGAAACAGTGTTAGAAATATGTTCAATGGAAAGAGTAGTGTAACCCTGTGGGTTGAATTCAAACATCGAAAAGTGGTTTCTCAGAAAGCTTCTTTTTAGGTTTTCTATGAGGATATTTCCTTTCTCACTATAGGCATCAATGCACTCCCAAATATCCCTTTGCAGATTCCACAAAAATGTTCTTAACAAAGTGCTCCATGAAAAGGAAGTTGTAACTCTTTGTGATGAATTCACACATCACAAAGAACTTTCTCAGACAGCTTCTTTCTAGTATTTATCTGAGGATATTTCCTTATACGCAATAAGGTTCAATGTGACCCAAAATGTCCTCTTTCAGATTCCCCAAAAAGAATGCTAAGAACTCATCCATGAAAAGAATCATGTAACTCTGTGTGATGAATTCACAAATCACAAAGTAATTTCTCAGAAAGCTTCTTTCTAGTTTATGTCTGAGGATATTTCCTTTGTCACCTAAGCTTCAATGCACTCTGAAATATCACATTGCAGATTCCAAGAAAACAGTGTAAGCAAACTGCTCAAAGAAAAGAACAGTGTAATTCTGTGTGTTGATTTCAAATATCACAGAGCAGTTTCTCAGAAAGTTTCTTTTTGGTTTTTCTATGACAATATTTCCATTGTCACCTTAGGCTTCAATGCACTCCCAAACAGCCCTTTGAAGATTCCATGAAAACAGTGTTATGAATCTGCTCCATGGAAAGAAAGGTGTAACTCTGTGAGATAAATTCACACATCACAGTGAACTTTCTCAGAAAGCCTCTTTCTAGATTTTATATGAGGATATTTCCTTAGTCACCATAGACATCAATGTGATCCAAAATATCCCTTCTCAGATTCCCCAAAAACAGGGTTATCAAACTGACCCATGTAAATAATTGTGTAACGCTGTGTGATGAATTAACATATCTCTAAAAAGTTTCTCAGAAAGCATCTTTCTAGTTTTTATATGAATATATTTCCTTTGTCACCATCATCTTCAATCTGATCCAAAATATCCCTTCTGAGATTTCCCTAAAACGGTGCTACCAAACTGCTCCATGAAAAGAATCATGTAACTCTGTGAGAAGAATTCACAAATTACAAAGCAGTTTCTCAGAAAGCTTCTTTTTAGTTTTTATCTGCGGATATTTCCTTTGTCATCATAAGCTTCAATGTGCTCTGAAATATCCCATTGTAGATTCCAAGAAAACAGTATAAGCAAACCGCTCAATGAAAAGAACAGTGTAATTCTGTGTATAGATTTCAAATATCACAAAGCAGTTTCTCAGAAAGCTTCTTTTTGGTTTTTCTATGAGGATATTTCCATTGTCACCCTAGGCCTCAATGCACTCCCAAATAGCCCTTTGAAGATTCCATGAAAACAGTGTTATCAATCTGCTCCATGAAAAGAAAGGTGTAACTCTGTGAGATAAATTCACACATCACAGTGAACTTTCTCAGAAAGCCTCTTTCTAGTTTTTATATGAGGATATTTCCTTAGTCACTACAGACATCAAAGTCATCCAAAATATCCCTTCTCAGATTCCCGAAAAACAGTGTTATCAAACTGATTCCTGTAAATAATTGTGTAACATGGTGAGATGAATTAACATATCTCAAAGTAGTTTCTCATCATCTTCCTAGTTTGTATATGAATATATTTCCTTTGTCACCATCATCTTCAATCTGATCCAAAATATCCCTTCTGAGATTTCCCTAAAACGGTGCTACCAAACTGCTCCATGAAAAGAATCATGTAACTCTGTGAGAAGAATTCACAAATTACAAAGCAGTTTCTCAGAAAGCTTCTTTTTAGTTTTTATCTGCGGATATTTCCTTTGTCATCATAAGCTTCAATGTGCACTGAAATATCCCATTGCAGATTACAAGAAAGCAGTGTTAGCAAATTTCTCAATGAAAAGAACAGTGTAACACTCAGATGAATTCACCCTTCACAAAGTAGTTTCTCAGAAAGTTCTTTCTAGTTTTTATCTGAGGATATTTCCTTTTTAACACTAGGTCTCAACGCACTTCCAAATATCCCTTTGCATATTCCATAAAACAGTGATACAAAACTGCTCCATGAAAAGAGCAGTGTAAGTCTGTTAGAAAAATTCACACATTATGAAGAACTTTCTCAGAAAGCTTTTTTCCAGTTTTTATCTGAGGATAATTGCTTTGTCAGCATAGGCTTCAATGCGATGCAAAATATCCCTTCTTAGATTCCCCAAAAACAGTGCTACCAAATAGCTACATGAAAAAAATCATGTAACTCTGAGATTAATTCACAAATCACAAATCAGTTTATCAGAAAGATTCTTTCTTGTTTTTGTCTGAGGATATTTCCTTTGTCACCATAAGCTTCAATGTGCTCTGAAATATCCCATTGCAGATTACAAGAAAGCAGTGTTAGCAAACTGCTCAATGAAAAGAACAGTGTAACACTGTGAGATGAATTCACCCATCACAAAAAGTTTCTCAGAAAGCTTCTTTCTAGTTTTTATCTGAGGATATTTCCTTTTCACATAGGTCTCAATGCACTCCAAATATCCCTTTGCATATTCCATAAAACAGTGATACAAACTGCTCCATGAAAAGAGCAGTGTAAGTCTGTTAGAAAAATTCACACATCACAAAGAACTTTCTCAGAAAGCTTTTTCCAGTTTTTATCTGAGGATAATTCCTTTGTCAGCATAGGCTTCAATGCGATGCAAAATATCCTTCTTAGATTCCCCAAAAACAGTGCTACCAAATAGCTACATGAAAAAATCATGTAACTCTGAGATGAATTCACAAATCACAAATCAGTTTCTCAGAAAGTTCTTTCTAGTTTTTGTCTGAGGATATTTCCTTTGTCACCATAAGTTTCAATGCAATCCAAAACATACCATTGCAGATTCCAAGAAAACAGTGTTTGCAAACTGCTCAATGAAAAGAACAGTGTAACTCTGTGAGAAGAATTCACAAATTACAAAGCAGTTTCTCAGAAAGCTTCTTTCTAGTTTTATATGAATATATTTCCTTTGTCACCATAAGCTTCAATGCTCTGAAATATCCCATTGCAGATTCCAAGAAAACAGTGATACAAACTGCTCCATGAAAAGAATCATGTAACTCTGAGATTAATTCACAAATCACAAATCAGTTTATCAGAAAGATTCTTTCTTGTTTTTGTCTGAGGATATTTCCTTTGTAACCATAAGTTTCAATGCAATCCAAAACATACCATTGCAGATTCCAAGAAAACAGTGTTTGCAAACTGCTCAATGAAAATAACAGCGTAGAGGACACAAACAAATGGAAGAACATACCATACTCATGGATAGGAAGAATCAATATCGTGAAAATGGCCTTACTGCCCAAGGTTATTTATAGATTCAATGCCATCCTCATCAAGCTACCAATGAGTTTCTTCACAGAACTGGAAAAAATTGCTTTAAAATTCATACAGAACCAAAAAAGAGCCCACATTGCCAATACAATCCTAAGTCAAAAGGACAAAGCTGGAGGCGTCACGCTACCTGACCTCAAACTATATTACAAGGCAACAGTAACCAAAACAGCATGGTACTGGTACCAAAACAGAGCTATAGACCAATGGAACAGAACAGAGTCCTCAGAAATAATACCACACATCTACGGCCATCTGATCTTTGAAAACCTGAGAGAAACAAGAAATGGGGAAAGGATTCCCTATTTCATAACTGGTGCTGGGAAAATTGGCTAGCCATAAGTAGAAAGCTGAAACTGGATCCCTTCCTTACTCCTTACACGAAGATTAATTCAATATGGATTAGAGACTTAAATGCTAGACCTAATACCATAAAAGCCCTAGAAGAAAACCTAGGTAGTACTATTCAGGACATAGGCATGGGCAAGGACTTCATGTCTAAAACACCAAAAGCAACAGCAGCAAAAGCCAAAATTGACAAATGGGATCTAATTAAACTAAAGAGCTTCTGCACAGCAAAATAAACTACCACCAGAGTGAACAGGCAACCTAAAGAATGGGAGAAAATTTTTGCAATCTACTCATCTGACAAAGGGCTGATCTCCAGATTCTACAGAGAACTCAAACAAATATACAAGAAAAAAACAAACAACCCCATCAAAAATTGGGCAAAGGATATGAACAGACATTTCTCAAAAGAAGACATTCATACAGCCAACAGACACATGAAAAAATGCTCGTCATCACTGGCCATCAGAGAAATGAAAATCAAAGCCACAATGAGATACCATCTCACACCAGTTAGAATGGCAATCATTAAAAAGTCAGGAAACAACAGGTGTTGGAGAGGATGTGGAGAAATAGGAACACTTTTACACTGTTGGTGGGATTGTAAACTAGTTCAACTATTATGGAAAACAGTATGGCGATTCCTCAAGGATCTAGAACTAGATGTACCATATGACCCAGCCATCCCACTACTGGGTATATACTCAAAGGTTTATAAATCATGCTGTTATAAAGACACATGCACATGTATGTTTATTGTGGCACTATTCACAACAGCAAAGACTTGGAATCAACCCAAATGTCCATCTGTGACAGACTGGATTAAGAAAATGTGGCACATATACACCATGGAATACTATGCAGCCATAAAAAAGGATGAGTTTGCGTCCTTTGTAGGGACATGGATGCAGCTGGAAACCATCATTCTTAGCAAACTATCACAAGAAGAGAAAACCAAACACCGCATGTTCTCACTCATAGGTGGGAACTGAACAATGAGATCACTTGGACTCGGGAAGGGGAACATCACACACCAGGGCCTAGCATGGGGAGGGGTGAGGGGGTAGGGATTGCATTGGGAGTTATACCTGACATAAATGATGAATTGATGGGTGCTGACGAGTTGATGGGTGCAGCACACCAACATTGCACAAGTATACATATGTAACAAACCTGCACGCTATGCACATGTACCCTAGAACTTAACGTATAATAAAAAAAAAAGAACAGTGTAACTCTGTGAGGTGAATTTACACAACACAAAGCAGTTTCTCAATAAGCTTCTTTTTGGTTTTCATCTGATTATATATCCTTTGTCACCATAGGCTTCAATGCACTCTGAAATATCCCATTGCACATTCCAAGAAAACAGTGTGAACAAATTGCTCAATGAAAACAACTGCATAACTCTAAGAGATGAATTCACATATCACAAAGCAATTTCACCGAAAGCTTCTTTCAAGTTTTTAATGGAGAATGTGCCCTTTTTCAACATAAGCCTCAATGTGCTCCCAAATATCCCCTTGCAGATTCTACGAAAACAGTGTTAACCAACTGTTCCATGAAAAGAAAGTTGTAACTCGGTGATATGATTTCTCATATCATGAAGAACTTTCTCAGAAAGCTTCTTTCTAGTTTTAATCTGAGGATATTTCCTTGGTCACCACATTTTTTCAATGCAATCCAAAATATCCCTTCTCAGTTTACCCAAAAACAGTGCTACCAAACTGATCCATGAAAACAGTCGTGTAACTCTGTGAGATGAATTAACCCATCACAAAATGGTTTCTCAAAAAGTTTCTTTCTAGTTTTTATTTGAGGATATTTCCTTTGTCATCATAAAGTTCAATGCAGTCCTAAATATTCCATTGCAGATTCCAAGAAAGCAGTGTTAGCAAACTGTTCAATGAAAAGAACAGTGTAAATCTATGACATATTACACATCACAAAGAAGACTCATAACTTTTCTTTCTAGGTTTGTCTGAGGCTATTTCCTTTTTTACCATAATTGTCAATGTTCTCTGAAATATGCCAATTCAGAATCCAAGAAAACAGTGTTAGCAAACTGCTCAATGAAAAGAACAGTGTAACTCTATGACTTGAATTCACACAGCACAAAGTCATTTCTCAGAGTGCTTCTTTTTGGTTTTTCTATGAGGATATTTCCTTTGTCAGCATAGGCTATGATGCAGTCCCAAGTATCCTGTTGCAGGTTCCGTGAAAACAGTGTTATCAATCTGTACAATGAAAAGAACGGTGCAACTCTGTGAGATGAATTCACATCACAAAACAATTTCTCAGAAAGCGTCTTTATAGTTTTTATCTGAGAATATTTCATTTTTCACTATATGCCTCAAATCACTCCTAAATATCCCTTTGCAGATTCCATGAAAACTCTGTTAGTAAATTGCCTCAAGAAAACAAAGGTTTAAATCTGTCAGATAATTTCACACATCACAAATAACGGTCTCAGAAAGATTCTTTCTAGTTTTTATCTGAGGATATATCCTTAGTCACCATACGCTTCAATGCAATCAAAAGTATCCCCTCTCAGATTGCCCAAAAACAGTGCAACCAAGGGGATCCATGAAAAGAATCATGTAACTCTGTGAGAAGAATTCACACATCACAAATAACGGTCTCAGAAAGATTCTTTCTAGTTTTTATCTGAGGATATTTCCTTAGTCACCATAGGCTTCAATGTGCTCCCAAATATCCTTTGCAGATTCCAAGAAAACAGTGTTAGAAAACTGCTCAATGAAAAGACAGTGTAACTCAGGAGATGAATTCACACATCCCAAAGCAGTTTCTCATAAAGCTTCTTTTGGTTTTTTATGTGAGGATAATTCCTTTGTCACCATAGGCTTCAAGGTACTGCCAAATATCCTTTGCTTATTCTACGATAACAGTGTTATCAAACTGCTCAATTAAAAGAATGGTGTAACTCTGTGGGATGAATTCACAAGTAACAAAACAGTTTCTCAGAAAGCATTTTTCTTGTTTTTATCTGAGGATATTTCTTTTTCACTGTAGGCCTCAATGTGCTCCCAAATATCCCTTTGCAGATTCCACGAAAACTCTGTGAGCAAACTGCCCCATGAAAAGAAAGGTGTAACTCTGTGAGATGAATTCACACAGCACACAAAACTTTCTCAGAAAGAATCTTTCTAGTTTTTATCTGAGTATTTTTCCTTTTCACCATGGAGTTCTATGCAATCCAAAATATCCCTCTCAGATTCCCAAAAACAGTGCAACCAAGGGGATCCATGAAAAGAATCATGTAACTCTGTGAGAAGAATTAGCACGTCACAAAGCAGTTCCTCTGAAAGCTTCTTTCTAGTTTTTATATGAGGATATTTCCTTTTTCACAATAAGCTTCAATGCGCTCTGAAATATGCCATTGTAGATTTCAAGAAAACAGTGTTAGAAAACTGCTCAATGAAAAAGACAGTGTAACTCAGGGAGATGAATTCACACATCCCAAAGCAGTTTCTCATAAAGCTTCTTTTTGGTTTTTATGTGAGGATAATTCCTTTGTCACCATAGGCTTCAAGGTACTGCCAAATATCCTTTTGCTTATTCTACGATAACAGTGTTATCAAACTGCTCAATTAAAAGAATGGTGTAACTCTGTGGGATGAATTCACAAGTAACAAAACAGTTTCTCAGAAAGCATTTTTCTTGTTTTTATCTGAGGATATTTCTTTTTTCACTGTAGGCCTCAATGTGCTCCCAAATATCCCTTTGCAGATTCCACGAAAACTCTGTGAGCAAACTGCCCCATGAAAAGAAAGGTGTAACTCTGTGAGATGAATTCACACAGCACACAAAACTTTCTCAGAAAGAATCTTTCTAGTTTTTATCTGAGTATTTTTTCCTTTTCACCATGGAGTTCTATGCAATCCAAAATATCCTTTCTCAAATTCCATAAAAACAGCGCTAACATACTTATCCATGAAAAGTCTCATGTAACGCCATGAGATGAATTAACACATGTCAAAGCAGTTTATCAGAAAGCTTCTTTCTAATTTTTATATGAGGATATTTCATTTGTGATCATAGGCCTCAATGCGATCCAAAATATCCCTTCTCAGATTCCACCAAAACAGTGCTATCAAACTGATCCATGAAAAGAATTGTGTACCTCTGTGAGATAAATTAACACATCACAAAGTGGTTTCTCAGAAAGCTTCTTTCTAGTTTTTGTCTGAGGATATTTCCTTTGTCACCATAAGCTTCAATGTGCTCCAAAATATCCCATTGCAGATTTCAAGAATACAGTGTTAGCAAACTTCTCAGTGAAAAGAACAGTGTAACTCTGTGAGATGAATTGACACAACAGAAAGCAGTTTCTCAGAAAGTTTCTTTTTGGTTTTCATATGAGGATGTTTCCTTTGTCACCATAGGCTTCAGTGCACTCCCAAATATTCTACTGCAGATTCCACGAAAAAAGTCTTATCAAACAGCTCAATGAAAAGAAAAACATAGCTCAGTGAGATGAATTCCCACATCACAAAGCAGTTTCTCAGAAAGCTTCTTTCCAATTTTTGTGTGAGGATATTGCCTTTTCCACTATAGTCCACAACGCACTCCCAAATATCCCTTTGTAGATTCCACGAAAACAGTGTTAGCAAACAGATCCCTGAAAAGAAAAGTGGAATACTGTGAGATGAATTCCCACATCACAAGGAAGTCTCTCAGAAAGCTTCTTTATAGTTATTACTTCAGGATATGTCATTTTTCACCTTAGGCTTCAATGCAAATAAAAATATCCCTTTGCAGATTCCCCCAAAACAGTGCTGCCAAACAGATCCATGAAAATAATAGTGTAATCCTGTGAGCTGAATTAACACATCATGAAGTGGTTTCTCAGAAAGCTTCCTTCTAGTTTTTATATGAGGATATTTCCTTTGTCACCATAAGTTTCAATGCACTCCAAAATATCCCATTGCAGATTCCACGAAAACAGTGTTAGCAAACTGATACACTAAAACAATGGTGTAACTCAGTGAGATGAATAAACACATCACAAATCAGTTTCTCAGAAGCCTTGTTTCCAATTTTTACACGTGGATACTTCCTTTGTCTCCATAGGCTTCAATGTGATCCAAAATATCCCTTCTCGGATTCCCCTAAAACAGTGCTACCAAACTGCTCCATGAGAATAATCATGTAACACTCTGAGATGAATTAACATATCTCAAAGTGGTTTCTCACAAAGCTTCTTTCTAGTTTTTATATGAGGATACTTCCTTTGTCAGGATATGTTTCAAAGCAATCCAAAATATCCCTTCTCAGATACCCCAAAAACAGTGCTAACAAACTGCTCCATGAAAAAATCGTGTAACTTTGTGAGATGAATTCAGATACCACAAAGTAGTTTCTCCAAAAGCTTCTTTCTAGTTTTTGTCTGAGGATATTTCCTTTGTCACCATAAGCTTCAATGCATTCCAAAATATCCCATTGCAGATTACAAGAAAACAGTGGTAGCAAACTTATTAATGAAAACAACAGTGTAACTCTGTTTGATGAATTCATACATCAAAAAGCAGTTTCTGAGAAAGCTTCTTTCTAGTTTTTATCTGAAGATATTTCCTTTTTCACCATATTCTTCATTGTGCTCCCAAATATACCTTTGCAGATTCCACGAAAGCAGTGTTAGCTAACCTCTATGAAAAGAAAGGTGTAACTATCTGAGATGAATTCACACATCCCAGAGAACCTTTTCACAAAGATTCTTTCTAGTTTTTTCCTTAGGATATTTCCTCTGTCCCCATAGGCTTCCATGCGATCCAAAATAACCCTTCTCAGTTTCTCCAGAAACAGAACTATGAAACTGATCCATGAAAGGAATCGTGTAACTCTGTGAGATGAATTCACAAATTGCAAAGCAGTTTCTCAGAAAGTTTCTTTCTTTTTTTGTCTGAGGATATTTCCATTGTCACCATTAGTTTCAATGTGCTCTGAAATATCCCATTGCAGATTAAAATAAAACAGTGTTAGCAATCTTCTCCATGGAAAGTACAGTGTAACTCTGTGAGATGAATTCACACATCACAAAGCAGTTTCTGAGAAAGCTTCTTTCTAGTTTTTATCTGAAGATATTTCCTTTTCACCATATTCTTCATTGTGCTCCCAAATATACCTTTGCAGATTCCACGAAAGCAGTGTTAGCTAACCTCTATGAAAAGAAAGGTGTAACTATCTGAGATGAATTCACATCCCAGAGAACCTTTTCACAAAGATTCTTTCTAGTTTTTCCTTAGGATATTTCCTCTGTCCCCATAGGCTTCCATGCGATCCAAAATAACCCTTCTCAGTTTCTCCAAAAACAGTGCTATCAAACTGATCCATGAAAGGAATCGTGTAACTCTGTGAGATGAATTCACAAATCACAAAGCAGTTTCTCAGAAAGTTTCTTTCTTTTTTGTCTGAGGATATTTCCATTGTCACCATTAGTTTCAATGTGCTCTGAAATATCCCATTGCAGATTAAAATAAAACAGTGTTAGCAATCTTCTCCATGGAAAGTACAGTGTAACTCTGTGAGATGAATTCACACATCACAAAGCAGTTTCTCAGAAAGCTTCCTTCTAGTTTTTATCTGAGGATATTTCCTTTGTCTCCATAGGCTTCAATGTGATCCAAAATATCCCTTTGCAGATTCCAGAAAAGAAAGTGCTAGCAAACTACTCCATGAAAAGAATGGTGTAACTCTGTGAGATGAATTCACACATCACAAAGAACTTTCTCAGGAATTTTCCTTCTAGTTTTTATCTGAGGATATTTCCTTTGTCACCATAGGCTTCAATGTGATCCAAAATATCCTTCTCAGATTCCATGAAAACAGTGTTAGCAAACTGCTCCATGAAAAGAAATGTAACTCTGTGAGAGGAATTTACACATCACAAAGAACTTTCTCAGAATGCTTCTTTTGACTTTTTATCTGTGGATATTTCCTTTGTCACCATAGGCGTCACTGCGATCCAAAATATCCCTTTTCAGATTACCCAAAAACAGAGATATCAAAATATTCCATGAAAAGAATTATGTATCTCTGTGTGATGAATTCACAAATCAAAAATCAGTTTCTCAGAATGTTTCTTTCTAGTTTTTGTTTGAGGATATTTACTTTTTCACTACAAGCTTCAGTGAGTTCCAAAGTATCCCATCGTAGATCCCAAGAAAACTGCATTAGCACACTGCTTACTGAAAACAACAGGATAGCTCTGAGTTGAATTCACATATCACAAAGCAGTTTCTCAGAAAGCTTCTTTTTGTTTTTTCTATGGGGATATTTCCTTTATCACAATAGACTTCAATGCTCTCCAAAATGTCCTATTGCAGACTCCATGAAAACAGTATTCTGAAGTAGCTTAAAGAAAATAACGGTTTAGCACTGAGTGATGAATTCACCCATCACAAAGCAGTTTCTCAGAAAGCTTCCTTCTAGTAGTTATCAGAAGATATTTCCTTTTTCACTCCAGGTCTCAATGTTCTCCCAAATAACCCTTTGCATTTTCCAGGAAAACAGTGTTAGCAAACTGCCAAATGAAAAGAAAGGTGTAACTCTGTGAAATGAATTCACACATCACAAAGAAATATCTCAGAAAATTCTTTCTAGTTTTTATCTGAGGATATTTCCTTTGTCAACATAGGCTTTAATTTATTTCAAAATATCCCTTCTCAGATTTGCCAAAAACAGTGCTATCAAACGGATCCATTGAAAGCATCATGTAACTCTGTGATGTGAATTCACAAGCCACAAAGGAGTTTCTCAGAAAGTTTCTTTCAAGTTTTTGTCTGGGGATATTTCCTTTATCACAATAGACTTCAATGCTCTCCAAAATGTCCTATTGCAGATTCCATGAAAACAGTGTTATCAAACTGCTCAATTAAAACTACAGTGTAACTCTATGAGACGAATTCACACATCGCTAAGTAGTCTCTCAGAAAGCTTCTTTCTCGTTTTTCTATGAGGATATTTCCTTTTTCACTATAGGCCTCAATGAGCTCGCAAATATCCCTTTGCAGATTCCACAAAAACTGTGTTAGCAAACTGCTCCATGAAAAGAAAGGTGTTTCTCCATGAGATGAATTCACACATCACAAAGAACTTTCTTGGAAAGCTTCTTTCTAGTTTTTATCTGAGGATATTTCCTTAGTCACCACAGGCTTCAGTGCAATCCAAAATATCCCTGCTCTGATTCCCCAAAAAACAGTGCTACCATACTACTCTATGAAAAGAATTGTCTAACTCTGTGAGATGAATTCAAAAATCACAAATCACTTTCTCAGAATGCTTCTTTCTCATTTTTGTCTGAGGATATTTTCTTTGTCACCAAAAGCTTCACTGCACTCCAAAATATCCCACTGATGATTAAAAGAAAACAGTATTAGCAAACTGCTTACAGAAAAGAAGATTGTAACTCTGTGCAGTGAATTGACACAACACACAGCAGTTTCACTGAACCTTCTTTTGGGTTATTATCTGAGGATATTTGCTTTGTCACCATTGGCTTCAATGTGCCCCAAAATGTCCTATTACAGATTCCACGAAAATGTGTTATGAAACTGCTCAATGAAAAGAACGGTGTAGCTCTGTGAGATGAATTCACAACACACAGTAGTCTCTCAGAAAGCTTCTTTCTCGTTTTTCTATGAGGATATTTCCTTTTCACTGTAGGCCTGAATGGGCTCGCAAATATCCCTTTGCAGATTCCACAAAACAGTGTTAGCAAACTGCTCCATGAAAAGAAAGGTGTAACTCTGTGAGATGAATTCACACATCACAAAGCAGTTTCTCAGAAAGCTTCTTTCTAGTTTTTATCTGAGGATATTTCCTTTGTCACCATAGGCTTCAATGCGATCCAAAATATCCCTTTGCAGATTCCAGAAAAGAAAGTGCTAGCAAACTACTCCATGAAAAGAAAGGTGTAACTATCTGAGATGAACACATCCCAGAGAACCTTTTCACAAAGATTCTTTCTAGTTTTTTCCTTAGGATATTTCCTCTGTCCCCATAGGCTTCCATGCGATCCAAAATAACCCTTCTCAGTTTCTCCAGAAACAGAACTATGAAACTGATCCATGAAAGGAATCGTGTAACTCTGTGAGATGAATTCACAAATTGCAAAGCAGTTTCTCAGAAAGTTTCTTTCTTTTTTTGTCTGAGGATATTTCCATTGTCACCATTAGTTTCAATGTGCTCTGAAATATCCCATTGCAGATTAAAATAAAACAGTGTTAGCAATCTTCTCCATGGAAAGTACAGTGTATCTCTGTGAGATGAATTCACACATCACAAAGCAGTTTCTCAGAAAACTTCCTTCTAGTTTTTATCTGAGAATATTTCCTTCTTCACTGTAGGCCTGAATGGGCTCGCAAATATCCCTTTGCAGATTCCAGAAAAGAAAGTGCTAGCAAACTACTCCATGAAAAGAATGGTGCAAGTCTGTGAAATGAATTCACACATCACAAAGAACTTTCTCAGGAATTTTCCTTCTAGTTTTTATCTGAGGATATTTCCTTTGTCACTTAGACCTCAATGAGACCCAAAGTATCCCTTCTCAGATTCCATGAAAACAGTGTTAGCAAACTGCTCCATGAAAAGAAATGTGTAACTCTGTGAGATGAATTTACACATCACAAAGAACTTTCTCAGAAAGCTTCTTTCTTGTTTTTGTCTGAGGATATTTCCTTTGTCACCATAGGCTTCAATGTGATCCAAAATATCCCTTCTCAGATTCCACAAAACAGTGCTATCAAACTGATCCATGAAAAGAATCATGTAACTCTGTGAGATGAATTAACACATCTCAAAGTGGTTTCTCAGAAAGTTTCTTTCTAGTTTTTATATGAGGATATTTCCTTTGTCACCATAGGCTTCAATGTGATCCAAAATATCCCTTTGCAGATTCCAGAAAAGAAAGTGCTAGCAAACTACTCCATGAAAAGAAATGTGTAACTCTGTGAGATGAATTCACATATCACAAAGCAGTTTCTCAGAAAGCTTCTTTCTAGTTTTTGTCTGAGGATATTTCCATTGTCACCATTAGTTTCAATGTGCTCTGAAATATCCCATTGCAGATTCCACGAAAACAGTGTTAGCAAACTGCTCAATGAAAAGAACAGTGTAACTCTGTGAAATGAATTCACACATCACAAAGCAGTTTCTCAGAAAGCTTCTTCTAGTTTTATCTGAGGATATTTCCTTTGTCACCATAGGCTTCAATGCACTCCCAAATATCCTTTGCAGATTCCATGAAAACAGTGTTAGCAAACTGCTCAATGAAAAGAACAGTGTAACTCTGTGAGATGAATTCACACATCACAAAGCAGTTTCTCAGAAAGCTTCTTTCTAGTTTTTGTCTGAGGATATTTCCTTTGTCACCATAGGCTTCAATGTGATCCAAAATATCCCATTGCAGATTAAAATAAAACAGTGTTAGCAAACTGCTCCATGAAAAGAAAGGTGTAACTCTGTGAGATGAATTCACACATCACAAAGAACTTTCTCAGAAAGCTTCTTTCTAGTTTTATCTGAGGATATTTCCTTTGTCACCATAGGCTTCAATGTGATCCAAAATATCCCTTTGCAGATTCCATGAAAACAGTGTTAGCAAACTGCTCCATGAAAAGAATCATGTAACTCTGTGAGATGAATTAACACATCACAAAGCAGTTTCTCAGAAAGCTTCTTTCTAGTTTTTATCTGAGGATATTCCTTTGTCTCCATAGGCTTCAATGCGATCCAAAATATCCCTTTTCAGATTACCCAAAACAGAGATATCAAAATATTCCATGAAAAGAATTATGTATCTCTGTGTGATGAATTCACAAATCAAAAATCAGTTTCTCAGAATGTTTCTTTCTAGTTTTTGTTTGAGGATATTTACTTTTTCACTACAAGCTTCAGTGAGTTCCAAAGTATCCCATCGTAGATCCCAAGAAAACTGCATTAGCACACTGCTTACTGAAAACAACAGGATAGCTCTGAGTTGAATTCACATATCACAAAGCAGTTTCTCAGAAAGCTTCTTTTTGTTTTTTCTATGGGGATATTTCCTTTATCACAATAGACTTCAATGCTCTCCAAAATGTCCTATTGCAGACTCCATGAAAACAGTATTCTGAAGTAGCTTAAAGAAAATAACGGTTTAGCACTGAGTGATGAATTCACCCATCACAAAGCAGTTTCTCAGAAAGCTTCTTCTAGTTTTATCAGAAGATATTTCCTTTTTCACTCCAGGTCTCAATGTTCTCCAAAATAACCCTTTGCATTTTCCAGGAAAACAGTGTTAGCAAACTGCTAAATGAAAAGAAAGGTGTAACTCTGTGAAATGAATTCACATCACAAAGAAATTTCTCAGAAAATTCTTTCTAGTTTTTATCTGAGGATATTTCCTTTGTCAACATAGGCTTCAATTTATTTCAAAATATCCTTCTCAGATTCCAAAAACAGTGCTATCAAACGGATCCATTGAAAGCATCATGTAACTCTGTGATGAATTCACACAAAGGAGTTTCTCAGAAAGTTTCTTTCAAGTTTTTGTCTGAGGATATTTTTTTAAGTAGGCTTCAATGAGTTTCAAAATATCCATTGCAGATTCTAGAACAGTGTTATCAAACTGCTCAATTAAAACTACAGTGTAACTCTATGAGATGAATTCACATCACAAAGCAGTTTCTCAGAAAGCTTCTTTCTCGTTTTTCTGAGGATATTTCCTTTTCACTATAGGCCTCAATGAGCTCCAAAATATCCCTTTGCAGATTCCACAAAACTGTGTTAGCAAACTGCTCAATGAAAAGAACAGTGTAACTCTATGAGATGAATTCACACATCACAAAGAACTTTCTTGGAAAGCTTCTTTCTAGTTTTTATCTGAGGATATTTCCTTAGTCACCACAGGCTTCAGTGCAATCCAAAATATCCCTGCTCTGATTCCCCAAAAACAGTGCTACCATACTGCTCTATGAAAAGAATTGTCTAACTCTGTGAGATGAATTCAAACTTCTCAAGGAACTTTCTCAGAAAATTTCTTTATAGTTTTTAACTGAGGTAATCTACTTTCACACCACTAGGCTTCAATGTGATCCAAAATATCCCTTCTCATATTCCCCAAAAACAGTGCTACCCCAAACTGAACCATAAAAAGAATCATGTAACACTGTGAGATGAATTAACACATTACAACGTGATTTTGTAGAAAGCTTCTTTCTCGTTTTTATCTGAGGATAATTCCTTTGCCACCATGAGCTTCAATGTGCTTCAAAATATCCCACTACAGATTCCAAAAAACAGTGTTAGCAAAATGCTCAATGAAAAGAACAGTGTAAATCTGTAAGATGAATTCACACACAACAAAGCAGTTTCTCAGAAAGCTTCTTTCTAGTTTTTACCTGAGACTATTTCCGTTTTCACCATACTCTTCGATTCAATCTGAAATATCCCTTCTCAGATCCCCCAAAAACAGTGCTAACAAACTGTTTCATAAAAAAAATGGTGTAACTGTGTGAGATGAATTCATGCATCACAAAGCAATTCCTCAGAAAGCTTCTTTCTAGTTTTTTCTGAGGATATTTCGTTTGTCACCATATGTTTCAAATCACTGCCAAATATCCTAATGCAGATTCCATGAAAACAGTGTTAGCAAACTGCTCAAGAAATGAATCTTGTAACTCTGTGAGATGAATTCACACATCACAAAGCAGTTTCTCAGAAAGCTTCTTCTAGTTTTTATCTGAGGATATTTCCTTTTCACTACAGGCCTCAATGGACTCCCAAATATCCCTTTGCAGATTCCACGAAAACAGTGTTAGCAAACTGCTCAATGAAAAGAACAGTGTAACTCTATGAGATGAATTCACACATCACAAAGAACTTTCTCAGAAAGCTTCTTCTAGTTTTTATCTGAGGGTATTTCCTTTGTCAACATAGGCTTCAATGCGATCCAAATTTTCCTTCTCAGATTCCCCAAAAACAGTGTTATCAAACTGCTCAATGAAAAGAACAGTGTAACTCTGTGAGATGAATTCACACATCACAAAGCAGTTTCTCAGAAAGCTTCTTTCTAGTTTTTATCTGAGGATATTTCCTTTTCACTACAGGCCTCAATGGACTCCCAAATATCCCTTTGCAGATTCCACGAAAACAGTGTTAGCAAACTGCTCCATGAAAAGGAAGGTGTAACTCTGTGAGATGAATTCACATCACAAAGAAGTTTCTCAGAAAGCTTCTTTCTAGTTTTTATCTGAGGGTATTTCCTTTGTCAACATAGGCTTCAATGCACTCCCAAATATCCCTTCTCAGATTCCAAAAACAGTGTTAGCAAACTGCTCAATGAAAAGAACAGTGTAACTCTGTGAGATGAATTCACATCACAAAGCAGTTTCTCAGAAAGCTTCTTTCTAGTTTTTATCTGAGGATATTCCTATTTCACCACAGGGCTCAATGTGCTCCCAAATATCCTATTGCTGATTCTGTGAAACAGTGTTATTGAATGGCAAAATATTAAGAACAGTGTAACTCTGTGAGATGAATTCACACATCACAAAGCAGTTTTACAGAAAACTTCTTTCTGGTTTTTGCCTGAGGATATATCCTTTTTCACTACAGGCCTCAATGGACTCCCAAATATCCCTTTCCAGATGAAATGGAAACTGTGTTAGCAATCTGCTCCATTAAAAGAAAGGCATAGCACTGTAAGATGAATTCACACATCACAAAGAACTTTCTCAGATAGCTTCTTTCTAGTTTTTATCTGAGGATATTTTCTTCACCATAGAGCTCAATATGTCCCACATATTTCTCTGCAGATTCCACGAAACCAGTGATAGCAAAGTGCTCCAAGAAAAGTGTAACTCTGTGACATGAATTAACACATCACAAAGCGGTTTCTCAGAAAGCTTCTTTCCAGTTTTTATACGAGAGTATTCCCTTTGTCTCCATAGGCTTCAATGCGATCCAAAATATCCTTCTCAGATTCCAAAAACAGTGTTAGCAAACTGCTCAATGAAAAGAATGGTGTAACTCTGTGAGATGAATTCACATATCACAAAGCAGTTTCTCAGAAAGCTTCTTTCTAGTTTTTATCTGAGGATAATTCCTTTGCCACCATGAGCTTCAATGTGCTTCAAAATATCCCACTACAGATTCCAAAAACAGTGTTAGCAAAATGCTCAATGAAAAGAACAGTGTAAATCTGTAAGATGAATTCACACACAACAAAGCAGTTTCTCAGAAAGCTTCTTTCTAGTTTTACCTGAGACTATTTCCATTTTCACCATACTCTTCGATTCAATCTGAAATATCCTTCTCAGATTCCCAAAAACAGTGTTAGCAAACTGTTCCATGAAAAGAAAGGTGTAACTCTGTGAGATGAATTCACATCACAAAGCAGTTTCTCAGAAAGCTTCTTTCTAGTTTTTTCTGAGGATATTTCGTTTGTCACCATATGTTTCAAATCACTGCCAAATATCCTAATGCAGATTCCATGAAAACAGTGTTAGCAAACTGCTCAAGAAATGAATCTTGTAACTCTGTGAGATGAATTCACATCACAAACAGTTTCTCAGAAAGCTACTGTTTTAATCTGAGGATGTTTAATTTTATACTGTAGGACTCAATGGGCTCCCAAATATCCCTTGCAGATTCCACGAAACAGTGCTAGCAAACGGCTCCATGAAAAGGAAGGTGTAACTCTATAAGATTAATTCACACATCACAAAGAACTTTCTCAGAAAGCTTCTTTCTAGTTTTTACCTGAGGATCTTTCCTTTGCCAACATAGGTTTCAGTGCAATCTCAAATTCCTTCTCAGATTCCCAAAAACAGTGCTAACAAACTGTTTCATAAAAAAATGGTGTAACTGTGTGAGATGAATTCATGCATCACAAAGCAATTCCTCAGAAAGCTTCTTTTTGCTTTTTTTCTGAGGATATTTCGTTTGTCACCATATGTTTCAAATCACTGCCAAATATCCTAATGCAGATTCCATGAAAACAGTGTTAGCAAACTGCTCAAGAAATGAATCTTGTAACTCTGTGAGATGAATTCACACATCGCAAAACAGTTTCTCAGAAAGCTACTGTTTTAATCTGAGGATGTTTAATTTTATACTGTAGGACTCAATGGGCTCCCAAATATCCCTTGCAGATTCCACGAAACGAGTGCTAGCAAACGGCTCCATGAAAAGGAAGGTGTAACTCTATAAGATTAATTCACACATCAAAAAGAAATTTCTGAGAATGCTTCTCTTTAGTTTTTACCTGAGGGTATCTTCTTTGCCAACATAGGTTTCAGTGCAATCTCAAATTCCCTTCTCAGATTCCCGAAAAACAGTTTTACCAAACTGCTCTATGAAAAAAATCATGCAACTCTTTGAGGTGAATTCACACATCACAAAGCAGTTTCTCAGGAAGCTTCTTTCTAGTTTTTACCTGAGGATATTCCCTATTTCACCACAGGGCTCAATGTGCTCCCAAATATCCCTTTGCAGATCCCAGGAAAACAGTGTTATCAAACTGCTCAGTGAAAACAGGAGTGTTACATTGTGGTAGGAATTCACACATCATAAAGCAGTTTCTCAAAAAACTTATTTCCCGTTTTTAAATGAGGATATTTCCTTTGTCTGTGTAGGCTTCAAATCGATCCCAAATATCCCTTTGGAGATTCCACACAAGTGTTAGCAAACGACTCCATGAAAAGGAGGTGTAACTCTGTGAGATGCATTCACTCATCACCAAGAGCTTTCCTGGAACGCTTCTTGCTAGTTTTTATTTGAGGGTATTTCCTTTGTCAACATAGACTTCACTGTGATCCAGAATATCCCTTCTCAGATCCCTGAAAAAGTTTTACCAAACTGCTCCATGAAAAGAATCATGAAACTCTCTGAGATGAATTAACACATCACAAAGCAGTTTCTCAGAAAGATTCTTTCTAGCTTTTATCTGAGAATATTTCCTTTGTCATCGTAGGCTTCAAAGTGATCCAAAATATCCCTTCTCAGATTGACAAAAACGGTGTTACCAAACTGCTCCATGAAAAGAATTGTGTGAGTCTGTGACAAGAATTTGCATAGCAGAAGGCATTTCCCCAGAAAGCATCTTTCTAGTGTTTATATGAGGGTATTTCCTTTGTCACTTTAAGCTTCAATGCGTGCTGAAATATAACATTGCAGATTCCACGAAAACCGTGTTAACAAACTGCTCAAAAAAAGAACTGTGTAACTCTGTGAGTTGAATTCACACATCACAAAGCAGTTTCTCAGAAAGCTTCTTTCTAGTTTTTATGTGAGGATATTCCATTTTTCACTATATGTCTCAATGTGCTCCCAGATATCCCTTTGCAGATTCCACGAAAACAGTTTTAGCAAACTCTCAGTGAAGAGAACAGTGTAACATGGTGAGATGAATTAACACACCACAAAGCAGTTTCTCAGAAATTTTATTTCTAGTTTTTATCTGAGGATAGTTTTTCAAAATAGACCTCAATGCACTTCCCAATATCCCATTGCAGTTTCCACAAAAACGGTGTTAGCAAACGGCTCCATGAAAAGAAAGATTTAACTCTTTCAGAGGAATTGCACCATCACAAAGAAGTTTTTCAGAACGCTTCTTTCTAGTTTTTATCTGATTTTATTTCCTTTGTCAAGATAGGCTTCAATGGTATCCGAAATATCCCTTCTCAGATTTCCCAAAAACGGTGCTACCAAACTGCTAAATGAAAAGAATCATGTAACCCTGTGAGATGAACTAACACATCACAAGTGGCATCTCAGAAAGAGTCTTTCTAGTTCTTATATGAGGGTATTTGCTTCGTCACCTAAATTTTGAATGCACTCCAAAACGTCCCTTTGCAGATTCCACAAAAACACTGTTAGCAAACTGCTCAATGAAAAGAACAGTGTACCTCTGTGAGATGAATTCACACATCACAAAGGAGTTTTTCAGGAAGCTTCTTTCTACTTATTATTTGAGGATATTTCCTTTTCTTCCATAGGCATGAATGCACTCCTGTATATCCCTTTCCAGATTCCACAAAAACAGTGTTAGCAAACTGCTCAATGAAAAGAACTATGCAACTGTGTTCGATGAATTCACACATCATAAATTAGTTTCTCAGAAAGTTTCTAGTTTTTGACTGAGCACATTTCCTTCTAAACTATAGGCCTCAATGTGCTCCCAAATATCCCTTTGCAGATTCCATGAAAGCAGTGTTAGCAAACTACTCAATGAAAAGGACAGTGTAACACTGTGAGATGAATTCACACATCATGAAACAGTTTCTCAAAAAGTTTCTCTCCAGTTTTTATCTGAGGATATTTCCTTTTTCACTATAGGCCTAAATGTGCTCCAATATATCGCTTTGCAGATTACACGAAAACAGTGTTAGCAAACCACTCCATGGAAAGAAAGGTATAACTCTGTGTGATGAATTCACACATCACAAAGAACTTTCTAAGTAAGCTGTCGCAAGAACAGAAAATCAAACACCACATGTTCTCACTCATAGGTGGGAATTGAACAATGAGATCACTTGGACTCTGGAAGGGGAACATAACACTCCAGGGCATATTATGGGGAGGGTGGAGAGGGGAGGGATGTCATTGGGAGTTACACCTGATGAAAATGACGAACTGAGTGTGCTGACGAGTTGATGGGTGCAGCACACCAACATGGCACAAGTATACATATGTAACAAACCTGCACCTGCACGTTGTGCACATGTACCCTAGAACTTAAAGTATAATAAAAAATAAAAATAAAAAAGATAATAGTCCTCAAAAAAACAAGAAAATAGTTCCATGAATGACTAAAATACTACGCTTCAGGTGCACAGCTTTCTAATGGTTTCATTGAGTTAGAAAGAAAAGTTGAATCTAACTATTAAAAAAAAAGAATTATATCTCATCTTTATTCTGGAAAGGGGTCAGCACATATTACATGTTAATACTCAACTCTTAATTTTCAAGATGAATGGAAGGGAAAAGAATAAATAAATCCAAAACAAGAGGGTAGTTTTAAGAAATCATGCTTGATTCTGGAGTTCAGTCAGAAGCATATGAACCATAGATGTTCACCACCCATCCCAGGACCAAATTCCTTTTCAGCAGCCCAAGTGGGACCATAAATGAAATGGGTAAAACAAGGCTACCTTGGTATTGCCCTATTAACTTTCCATAGTTAACTTTATACATTCTGCTCAATATTTTAAAATCAAAAGAGCTTCTGGTAGAAGTCAGTTTATAGACAGAAACTTTAAAAATGGATGTCTCATTCAGTCTGTAACCATAGCTGTGTTCCCATAGTTTTGCCTTCCTGTTTCCCATCCTCTAATCCTAAATATTTCTTATTCATTTCCTGGACTCTCATGTTCCACACTCTGTGAAGATCTGTTCCACAGATTTAAACAAAATGAATTCCTCTTAATGAGACTTCTTTGACACTCAAAGTCAAGGTTTATAGCTTAGTAATTATTCTATGAACATCTCTTACCTCCTTAATTGGTCTGGAAGCTCCCTGAGTATGGATAGTCTATATTCATTTACATATTTTGTGGAAGCCGAAGCATTCCCAGCCAAGTTCTGGGCTAATGGTAGGTATTAAAGGTGGATGGAACAGGTTATTTGAGTCCAATTCATATACCTTTATTCAAAATGGACAACCTACCTGACTCCTCTAGGATGAATCTTTCTCCATATAAACCATTAATGAAATTTTATTTTGTATTTCTCCAGATTAATTAAAAGACCACTGGGAAAATCATGTTTTATTTGCACATGAAATAAAGCACTGCTTTTCAGAATGAAAAAAATAAAATAAAATATCCACATCATAAAGCAGTTTCTCAGAGAGCCTTTTTCTAGATTCTATCTGATGATATTTCCTTTTTAACCATAGGCCTCAATGAGCTCCCAAATATCCCTTTGCAGATTCCATGAAAGCAGTGATAGGAAACTTCTCCATGAAAATAAAGTTGATGCTCTGTGAGTTGAATTCACACATCACAGAGAACTTTCTCAGAAACCTTCTTTCTAGTTTTTATCTGAGGATATTTTATTTGTCACAAAAGGCTTCAAAGCATTCCAAAATATCCCTTCTCAGATTCCATGAAAGCAGTGATAGGAAACTTCTCCATGAAAAGTGTGTGTGTAACTCTGTGAGATGAATTCACAAATCACAAAGAAGTTTCTCAGAAGCTTCTTTCTAGTTTTTGTCTGAGGATATTTCCTTTGTCACCATAGGCTTCAATGCTCCCAAATATCCCTTTGCAGATTCCAAGAAAACAGTGTTAGCAAACTGCTCAATGAAAAGAACAGTGTAACTCTGTGAGATGAATTCACACATCACAAAGCAGTTTCTCAGAAAGCTTCTTTCTAGTTTTTATCTGAGGATATTTCCTTTGTCACCATAGGCTTCAATGCTCCCAAATATCCTTTGCAGATTCCAAAACAGTGTTATCAAACTGCTCAATGAAAAGAACAGTGTAACTCTGTGAGATGAATTCACATCACAAAAGTTTCTCAGAAGCTTCTTTCTAGTTTTTATCTGAGGATATTTTATTTGTCACAAAAGGCTTCAAAGCATTCCAAAATATCCTTCTCAGATTCCCCAAAAACAGTGTTAGCAAACTGCTCAATGAAAAGAACAGTGTAACTCTGTGAGATGAATTCACATCACAAAGCAGTTTCTCAGAAGCTTCTTTCTAGTTTTTATCTGAGGATATTTCCTTTTTCACCATAGGCTTCAATGCTCCCAAATATCCCTTTGCAGATTCCACAAAACACTGTTAGCAAACTGCTCCATGAAAACAGTGTAACTCTGTGATGAATTCACACATCACAAAGCAGTTTCTCAGAAAGCTTCTTTCTAGTTTTTATCTGAGGATATTTCCTTTTTCACCATAGCTTCAATGTGCTCCCAAATATCCTTTGCAGATTCCAAAAACAGTGTTAGCAAACTGCTCCATGAAAAGAAAGGTGTAACCCTGTGAGATGAACTAACACATCACAAGTGGCATCTCAGAAAGAGTCTTTCTAGTTCTTATATGAGGGTATTTGCTTTTTCACCTAAATTTTGAATGCACTCCAAAACGTCCCTTTGCAGATTCCACAAAAACACTGTTAGCAAACTGCTCAATGAAAAGAACAGTGTACCTCTGTGAGATGAATTCACACATCACAAAGAACTTTCTCAGAAACCTTCTTTCTAGTTTTTATCTGAGGATATTTCCTTTGTCACCATAGGCTTCAATGTGATCCAAAATATCCTTCTCAGATTCCCCAAAACAGTGCTACCAAACTGATCCATGAAAAGAATGGTGTAACTCTGTGAGATGAATTCACACATCACAAAGCTGTTTCTCAGAAAGTTTCTTTCTAGTTTTTATCTGAGGATATTTTATTTGTCACAAAAGGCTTCAAAGCATTCCAAAATATCCTTTGCAGATTCCAAGAAAACAGTGTTAGCAAACTTATCAATGAAAAGAACATATAACTCTGTGAGATGAATTCACACATCACAAAGCAGTTTCTCAGAAAGCTGCTTTCTAGATTTTATCTGAGGATATTTCCTTTTTAACCATAGGCCTCAATGAGCTCCCAAATATCCTTTGCAGATTCCACAAAACAGTGTTATCAAACTGCTCCATGAAAAGAAAGGTGTAACTCTGTGAGATGAATTCACATCACAAAATTTTCTCAGAAAGTTTCTTTCTAGTTTTTATCTGAGGATATTTCCTTTGTCACCATAGGCTTCAATGAGATCCAAAATATCCCTTCTCAGATTCCAAAAACAGTGTTAGCAAACTGCTCAATGAAAAGAACAGTGTAACTCTGTGAGATGAATTCACACATCACAAAGCAGTTTCTCAGAAAGTTTCTTTCTAGTTTTTATCTGAGGATATTTCCTTTTCACTATAGTCCTCAATGTGCTCCAAATATCCTTTGCAGATTCCATGAAAACAGTGTTAGAAAACTGCTCATGAAAAGAATGGTGTAACTCTGAGATGAATTCACACATCACAAAGTTTTCTCAGAAAACTTCTTTCTAGTTTTTGTCTGAGGATATTTCCTTTTTCACCATAGGCTTCAATGCAATCCAAAATATCCCTTCTCAGATTCCAAAAACAGTGTTAGAAAACTGCTCCATGAAAAGAAAGGTGTAACTCTGTGAGATGAATTCACACATCACAAAGAAGTTTCTCAGAAAGATTCTTCATATTTTTTATCTGAAGATATTTCCTTTGTCACCATAGGCTTCAATGCACTCCCAAATATCCTTTGCAGATTCCATGAAAGCAGTGATAGGAAACTTCTCCATGAAAATAAAGTTGATGCTCTGTGAGTTGAATTCACACATCACAGAGAACTTTCTCAGAAACCTTCTTTCTAGTTTTTATCTGAGGATATTTTATTTGTCACAAAAGGCTTCAAAGCATTCCAAAATATCCCTTCTCAGTTTCCCCAAGAACAATGCTACCAAATTTCTCCATGAAAAGTGTTGTGTGACTCTGTGAGATGAAATCACAAATCACAAAGAAGTTTCTCAATAAGCTTCTTTCTAGTTTTTGTCTGAGGATATTTCCTTTGTCACCACAATCTTCAATGTCCTCTGAAACATCCCACTGCAGACCCCAAGAAAACCGTGTTAGCAAACTGCCTCATGAAAAGAAATATGAAACTCTGTGAGATGAATTCACACATCACAAAGCAGTTTCTCGGAAAGCTTCTTTCTCGTTTTTATCTAAGTATATTTCCTTTGTCAACATTGGCTTCAATGCGCTCCCAAATATCCTATTGCAGATTTCAAAGGAACCGTGTGATCGAACTGATCTATGAAAAGAACGCTATAACTCTGTGAGATGGATTCACACTCACAAAGGATTTTCTCAGAATGTTTCTTTCTATTTTTTTTTGAGGATAAATCCTTTGTCAACATAGACTTCAATGCATTCCAAATTATGCCTTCTCAGATTCCCCAAAAACAGTGCTGCCAAATGATCCATGAAAGGACTCAGGTAAGTCTGTGAGAGGAATTAACACATCACAAAGCAATTTCTCAGAATGCTTCTTTCTCTTTTTTATCTGAGGATATTTCCTATTTCACTATAGGCCTCAAAGCGCTCCCAAATATCTCTTTGCAGATTCCCCAAAAACTGATACCAAACTGCTCCATGAAAACAGAGGTGTATCTCTGTGAGAGGAATTCACACATCACAAAGCTGTTTCTCAGAACGTTTCTTTCTAGTTTTTATCTGAGGATATTTCCTTTTTCACCATAGTTCACAATGTGCTCGCAAATATCCTTTTGCAGATTTCAGAAAAAGAGTGTTAGCAAACTGCTCCATGAAAAAGAAAGGTGTAACCCTGTGAGATGAATTCACACAGCACAAAGAAATTTCTCAGCAAACTCCTTTCTAGTTCTTATCTCAGGGTATTTCCTTTGTCACCACTGGCTTCAATGTGATCCAAAATATCCCCTCTCACTTTCCCCAAAAACAGTGCTACGAAACTGTTCCATGAAAAGAATGGTTTAACTCTGTGGAATGAATTCACATATCCCATTGTAGTATCTTAGAAAACTTCTTTCTAGATTTTATCTGAGGATATTTACTTTTTCACCGTATTCCTCAATGTGCTCTCGAATATTCCATTGCAGAATAAATGAAAAAGTTTTAGCAAACTTCTCAATGAAAAGAATGGTGTAACACTGTGAGATGAATTCACACATCACAAACCATTTCACAGAAAGCTTCTTTTTAGTTTTTATCCGAGGATAGTTCCTTTGTCACCATAGGATTCAATGAGGTCCCAAATATCCTACTGCAGATTCCACGAAATACAGTGTTATCAAACTGGTCCTTGAGAAGAAAGGTTTAACTCTGTGAGATGATTTCACACATCACAAAAATTTTCTCAGAAAGATTCTTCATATTTTTTATCTGAAGATATTTCCTTTGTCACCATAGGCTTCAATGAGATCCAAAATATCCCTTCTCAGATACCCCAAAAACACTGCTGCAATCTGATACATGAAAATTTTGTGTACCTCTGTGAGATGAAATAGCTCATCACAAAGCAGTTTCTCAGAAAGTTTCTTTTGAATTTTAACATGAGGATATTTCCTTTACCACTATAGTCCTCAATGTGCTCTGGATTATCCTATTTCTGATTCCATGAAAATAGTGTTAGAAAACTGCTCTATGAAAAGTGGAGTGTAACTCCATGAGGTAAATTTGCACGTCACAAAGACGTTTCTCGGAAAGCTTGTTCTTCGTTTTTGTCTGAGGATATTACCTTTCTCACCATTGTCTTCAATGCAATCCAAAAGAGCCCTTCTCAGATACCCCAAAAACAGTACTTCCAAACTGATCCATGAAAAGAACCACGTAACTCTGTGACCAGAAATAACACATCACAAAATGGTTTCTCACAAAGCTTCTCTATAGTTTTTGTCTGAGAATATTTCCTTTGTCACCGTAAACTTCAATGCACTCCAAATACCCCATTACAGATTCAAGAATACAGTGTTAGCAAACTTCCCAATGAAAAGAATGGTGTAACTCTGTGAGATAAATTGACACATCACCAAGTGGTTTCACAGAAAGTTTCTTCTCGGTTTTAATCTGAGGATATTTTAGTTGTTACCATAGGCTTCAATGCACTCCCAAACATCCTAAAGCAGATTCCATGAAAATAGTGCTATAAAACTGCTCTATGTAAAGAACAGTGTAACTCTCTGAGATGAATTCACATCACAAAGCAGTTTCTCAGAAAGCTTCTTTCTAGTTTTTATCTGAGGATATTTCCTTTGTCAACATAGGCTTCAATGCAATTCAAAATATCTCTTCTCAAATTCCCCAAAAACAGTGCTAATAAACATCTTCATGAAAAGTGTGGTGTAAATCTGTGAGATGAATTCTCACATCATAAAATTGTTTCTCAGAAAGCTTCTTTCCAGTTTTTATCTGAGAATATTTCCTTTTTCACTATATTCCTCAATGTGCTCTCAAATATCCCTTTGCAGATTCCACAAAAAGAGTTTTAGCAACCTGCTCCAAGAAAAGAGTCGTGCTACTCTGGGAGATGAATACCCACATTGCAAAGCAGTTTCTCGGAAATCTTATATCTAGTTTTTATCTGACAATATTCCCTTTCTCACCATAGGCTTCAATGCAACACAAAATAGCCCTTCTCAGATTCTCCAAAAAGAGTGCTACCAAAATACTCCATGAAAAGAATTGTTTAAATCTGTGAGATGAATTCATAAATCAGAAAGCTTTTTCATAGAAAGCTTATTTCTAGTTTTTGTCTGAGGATATTTCCTTTTTCACCATAGGCCTCATGGCGCTCATGAATATCCCTTTGCAGATTCAACGAACATAGTGTTAACAAACTGCTCCATGAAAAGAAAGGTGTAAATCTGTGAGATGAATTCACACATCACAGCAGTTTCTCAGAAAGGTTCTTTTTGTTTTTTTGTCTCAGGATATTTCCTTGGTCACTGTAGTCTTCAATGCACTCCCAAATGTAGAGGACCACGTGCTCACAAACGAGATGTTTCCAATAGTTATGCTCTTGCAAACAAAGCGTGACGTTTCTTCTCTGCAAACAGGAAGAACAAAAGAGTCAGCTGTAAACAGCAGACTCTGGGAACTGGTTAATGTTTAAGCATCTTAAGAAATTGGAAAGTTAGGGAAAGGTCAGAAAAACAACTCATGACATAAAAACAACTTGTGACATAAAAACAACTCGTTTCTTGTGACATGATAAAATTCCACAAGTATGTATAAAATAAAGCAGAGCATACTACTCAGGGTGGCCACCATGTTTGTCTTGCCTTGTGTTGTCTTGTGTGTTAATTCCTTTGTTTAGGAAACACCTGGACCCCAACATCTGGCACAGGGAGCAGGGTCCATAGCTCCACGAGAGCAAGGAACTGGAGAGGGAACACCCCGGGCAGGTGCGGGGAGACCGCGGGCAGGTAAATAAATAAGAAGGGGGACCCATGGGAAAATTATGGGGAATTCCACCTCTCTGGCCTCTGAATATTTGCAGTTACTCCAGGGACTGTTGATGTCTATAGGAGTAGAAGTTAGTTAAGGAACATAAGACTTTGAAGTGATTGTTTGCCCATGTTGAACAACATTGTTATTACTTTCAATATCAAACCAAAGTGCAGTTAAATAGAAAGGAATGGTTGCAGGTAGTAAAAGCTTTGCATAGAGCTCACCAGTTAGGGGATACTATGCCTTTAAATTTGTGGACCTTGTGTAGCTCTATCACTCAGGCATTAGAGTTACTTGAAACTGACTCAGAGCGTGGCAATGTTGCCACAAGGGGTGAAGCACCTGAAGGTTTAGAGAGGAATGATCTTAAAGAGGAACAATATTTATGCTCCGGTTGCTGAAGACAAAGAGTTGGGAAAAGAGCTAGTTCCTCCCTCTTCTAAAGGAAATTCTGATATGCAGCGTGTTTTGGAAATGTTACAACAGCTGTTAAAATTACAAGGTATTAATGCTCCTGCTTCTCCTATTTTTTTCCTGTTATTTTTCCTTCTGCTCCTTTGGAGGAAGATTTTCCTTTGCCGCCACTGCTAACCTCTTTGCCTATGTCAGGTCAGGTTTTCTCTGTGCCTTTTCCTCCTGTAGGAGAAAAGAAGGAATTGAAAGAAAAGGATGATTTCGAGGAATTAGATCTATTCTCAATAACACAGGCTGCTTTCGGCCCCAATGCTCAGTTCCCAAATGGTGGACACAATTTCTTTTACAGCCCTACAATTTAAATTTTTGAAAAAAACAAAAGCTGCAACAAAAAATTATTAAGACCTTTAAAGGCCAGTGGAGCTAATTTAGATGAGTATATTCGGGCTTGTGCAGGCATTGGAGGAGCTATTTACAATGCTCAATTGTTTGCTGGGACACTTTCTAAGTCTTTAAAAGGCAGTTCTAAACAAGGTGTATGTTATCATTGTGGAAAACCTGGTCATTTTACAAATGAATGCAGGAAAAAACTAGGCTCTTCTGCCTTAAAAGAAAAAAGGTTACTGTCGGAGGTATGCAAACGCTGTGGGAAAGGTCAACATTGGACAAATGAGTGCCGTCCAAAAACTGATAAGAGTGGAAATTTATTGTCACCTCTCCCGGGAAACAGGAGTCGGGGCCCGCAGGCTTGGGGCTCCAACAATTACAATGCAGACCTACCACAATACCCAGTGAGCAATGGCTTACAACATCAAGGAGTGACTTTGAGTCCTTCTTAAGGGTATCACACCATACCCCAGTTTCTCAGCTTTATGCTGCAACTAAGCAAAGTGCTGCTGCTGACTTAGCTATTACTCAGCCTTATACTCTGTCTCCTAATGGAGAAATATATAAATTAGCTACAGGAGTGTGTGGTCCTTTGCCAAAGGGACATGTAGGACTTTGGTTAGGTCAAAGCAGCAGTGCTATGTGAGGGTTAATGGTGATTCCAGGAATCATTGATCCTGATTTTACCGATGAAATTCTTATTATGGAACAAGTCTCACAATTTATGCACCTAGAGGCAGGGGAACATATTGCACAATTGCTTCTATTGCCTTTTTTTCCTTTTCTATCTAGAAATGTGTCTCGACAAGGAGATTTTGGTAGTACTGAAAAAACTGTTTTCTGGGAAACCTTAGTTTCTGATCAAAAACCTCTATGCTCCTTGCAAATTAATGGAATAATTTTTGAGGGATTAGTTGACACAGGAGCAGATGTATCTATTATTTGCGTGGCTCAATGGCCAACTTATTGGGAAAAGAAACAAGTCTCGGTTACTTTATCTGGCCTAGGTACTGATTCTGTAGTTTACCAAAGTGTTGAGCCCCTTAGTTGTGTGAGACCTGAAGGACAACAAGGAAAAGTAGTGTTTTATATTGTTCCCATTAATTTTAACCTTTAGGATCGTAATCTTTTACAAGAGTTTGGTGCCTTTTTAAACATTCCTCATATTTCTTCAGCTGCCAAAAATATGATGTTCAAAATGGGCTACAATCCTTTAAACTCTTAGCCACTGTCCACAAGCCTCAAGCTTTACAATTGAAGTAGAAAACTTCAACTCCTGTTTAGGTGAAACAGTGGCCAATATCTAAAAAAAAACTTAAGGCTTTAAAGAATTTAGTTAAGGAACAAATGGCCGAGGGGCATATTGAACCAAGTACTTCTGCATGGAATTCCCCTGTGTTTGTCTTGTCCAAAAAAAAGGTGGAAAATGGCGCTTATTAACTGATTTTAGAGTTGTAAATGCTTGTATTCAACCTATGGGGACTTTACAACCTGGGCTTCCTAATCCAACTCTTATCCCACAAAATTGGAAATTAATGGTTATAAATCTTAAAGATTGTTTTTTTACTATTCCATTACAACCCCAAGATTGTGAAAAATTTGCCTTTACTGTTCCCAAATATAGTAATGGACAACCCACTCAAAGATATCAATGGAAAGTTCTCCCCAAAAGCAGGCTTAATAGTCCTACTTTATGCCAAGAATTTGTTCATAGAGCTTTAAATCCTGTTAGAAGCCAATTCCCCACTATATTAATTTATCATTATATGGATAATATTTTATTGACAACTCCTAATGAAGTCTTACAGAGTCAAGTTTTTCAAGCTTTACAACAACAATTAACTCAATATAATTTACATATTTCTTCTAAAAAAAATACAAACTCAATTTCCTATTCAATATCTGAGATATCTCTTAGCAGAAAAACATATTCGACCTCAAAATGTTCAAATTCACAGAGATCAACTTTTAACTCTTAATGATTTTCAAAAATTGTTAGAGGACATAAATTGACTTCGTCCCATCTTAGGCATCCCTACTTATAAATTGCAACATTTATTTGCTACTTTAAAAGGGGATTCAGATTTAAGTAGTTTCCATCAACTATCCCCTGCAACAAAACAAAAACAAAACAAAAAAAATTGTCGTTTGATAGAATTAGTGAAGCTCACCTTGATTATATTACACCCAATCTTCCACTTTCGTTGTGTCTTTTTCATACTTCCGATTTGCCAAAGGCCGTTTTACACCAAGATAATAACATTCTAGAGTGGCTGTTTTTGGCTAATAAAGCCATTAAGAAAATTCACCCATATATTGATAAATTGGCTGAATTAATTATTAAAGGACGACATTGAGCTCATCAATTGTTTGGTGCTGACCACGTAAAAATTATTACCCAATTATCATGAGAGTTGGCAGATGACTTGTGCTGAGTATACTGATTCTTTTTCTCAACACTATCCTAATAATAAACAATATTCCCTACTACCATATAATCCTATCTCTTACACACCAGTTAAAGGTCCCACCTTTTTTACTAATGCTTCTAGCAATGGAAAAGCTGGATACTAGACATCTGACAATTCAAAAATTTCTTGCTATCCATTTAAATCAGTACAACAGAGAGAACTTTTTGCCATTCTTATGGTTCTACAAGACTGGCCTCAGACCCCTTATAATATAATTAGTAATTCCCAATATGCTGTATATGTAACTAAATATATCTCTCAGACTTCTTTACCATTATTTCCTCGAACTCCTTTATAAAAGTTATTTTCTTTATTATTTGTAACTCCTACTTCTCACACTGCCCCCCTTTTCATCACTCATATTCATTCTCAATCAGCTTTCCCAAGACCTTTATCTTTTGACAATGGTTAGATTGATTCTTTACTTATTGACAGTGTCCAACGAGCTCAAGATGAACATCAATGACATCACACTAATAGTCTAGGATTACAACGGCGATTTTCTATCACATGTCGTCAAGCCCGAGCTATTGTCAGGGCCTGTCCATCCTGTGCTCCTATCATTACACCCTTTTTAAGTCCAGATATTAACCCCTGGGGCACTCAATAAAATCACATTTGACAAATGGATGTAAATTATGTCCTTTCTTTTGGTTGTTAAAATATGCTCATCATACAATTGATACATAGTCACATTTCCAATGGACTACACCACTACCTTCTAAAAACGCTGACTCTGTTATTACTCATTTGCTTACTTACTTTGCAGTTATGGGAGTTCCTGCTGAATTAAAAACTGATAACACCCCTGCTTATTGCTCTCATAAATTGGCCGCCTTTCTTTCTTTATATCACATTCATTATACAACAGATATTCTGTTTAATAGTCAAGGTCAAGCTATTATTGAACGAGCCAATGCAGCTTTAAAATTACAACTTTCAAAACAAAAAAAGGGAGATGGGCGAGATTCCCCAAAACAACAAATTCTAAAAGATTTATTTACTTTAAATTTTCTCAATCATTGACGCCAATTACAGCAATCCGCAGTGGTAAAACATTTTCAACAGCCTTTAGAAAAGCCACAAAATAGTAATCTATGGGTGTTTTATCCTTCATTACAAGGACAATATTTAAAAGAAAAAGTTTTACAATGGGGCCGAGGCTATGCTCTTGTCCGTACAGGTGCTGAAGACAAGTGGTTTCCATCTCGACTGTTGAAACAGTGCCATGGTGAAGAGGAGCCGATCCGAAGAGTTCCTGAAGGAATTTCAGGAGCTGAATCTGAGTGCTCAGAGAACATTCACCTTCAGAACTCGATGTGCAGAGCCTCCGACATGGGGACAGCTGAAAAGGCTCACTCAAAAAGCTGAAGGGGTTGTTCGACAAGCTGGGCAGCCAAAAACCCCATTGACTTTATTTTTGGCTATGCTGGCTGCAGTGAATTGCCAGGTAATAGCTGGAAAATTTACATACTGGGCTTATATTCCCTTTCCACCCTTATATCAAAGTGTGGCCTGGGGAGACAAAGAGGTCCCAGTATTTACTAATGATACTGCTTGGATGTCATCACCGTTTTTAAACCAAGATTCTGAATTAGACACTGGCACAGTAAATAGTTAATATCAATTTGGTGTTGAAGGGTTACCTATATGACTTGGGAGTAGTCCACATTGTCTGCATCCTTCTCATGAGGCTTGGGCTGTTCGTTATAATTGTAGTCACATTGCTGCCTTTACTATGGTTATTGTTGCTCAAAGTTTTAAGTATAATCATACTGCATTACTAAAAGAAACTCTGCCCACTACATTATCTTTATGCCCTATCCCTGATGTGAACGGAGGTGTTTCCCAATTAGAGTGGACTAGATGTAGAGGTAGTGGGCCGCAATTATTATTAGAAGCTAAAGGAAGAAGTCATAATTACCTTATTACTGATTGGAGTGTACATGGAGATTTTCAAACTAAATTTAGTCATGTCAATCTGCGTTGGGATAAGGTAATCATAGTCTTTGTGCGGATGGCAATGAAACTATTGTTTGGCATGATGGTGGTTTGTCACCTCCTATGCCACATTTGGCTAATACCTCAGAGATACAAAGTCATATTTTTAAGTTGCTAGCTGCTGGTAAACCTATGTCCACTTTCACGGGAAACATGTCCCTAAATCTTACTAATATTGCTAACTCTTTCCATATATCTTTGCACCAAAATAGTTCCAGATATGTTATTGCACGTGTAACAAAGCCTTATTTGTTATTAGCAGGAATCTTTAAATGGGATAATAATACAGGGGTAGTTAACTGTATGGGCAATTGTACATTCTTAAGTTGTATAAATACTACTTGGTGGAATAATAATTGGAATGAGTCATACTCCGATTTATATATTTTGAGAGCCAGAAAAGAAACCTGGCTACCTGTGAACTTAACACGTAGTTGGATTGAATCTGCTGGAGTTACTCAAATTTACAAAGTAATGCAAAATCTTGTTCACCACAGTTGGAGAATGGTTGGAATCATTGTGACAGTGGTGATAGAACTTGTAGCAATTGCTTCCACCAGAATTTTACATCAGAGTATCCAAAATGCAGAATTTGTACTACAATGGCATGAACAGTCTCATTTGTTGTGGCAACAACAATGAAACATAGATGCACATCTGACTGAACGAGTGGATAATTTGGAACAAGTAGTTTCTTGGATAGGTGAACAATTGACAGTGTTGAACACTCAAGCTTTGTTAAAATGTGATTGGAATACTACCCAATTTTGTATTACTCCTGTTCCTTTTAATAGCACTATACATAACTGGACTGAGATAAAAAAACTTTTAATTGGCCATAACAATCTTTCCCTGGAAATGCAGGAATTAATGCAAAATATTGCTGAAACATTTCACAATCAGTTACCATTGTTAACTGGAGCAGATTTAATGAGTGGTATTGCACAAAGCTTGACATCTTTAAACCCTATGAACTCTGTAAAAACTTTACTGACTTCTGTTTCTAGTAATGTATTGATTGTTATTCTTGCTTTTGTCATTTTCACAGTCGGCTGAAGACAGTGTCAGAGATCAAACACCGAATCCCAGCGAGTCCAACATGTGATGATGGTTTTAAAAGAAATTCAAACCTGCAAATAAGAAGGGGGAGATGTAGAGGACCACGTGCTCACAAACGAGATGTTCCTGATAGTTATGCTCTTGCAAACAAAGCGTGACATTTCTTCTCTGCAAACAGGAAGAACAAAGGAGTCATCTGTAAATAGCAGACTCTGGGAACTGGTTAATGTTTTAGCATCTTAAGAAATTGGAAAGTTAGGGAAAGGTCAGAAAAACAACTCATGATATAAAAACAACTTGTGACATAAAAACAACTCGTTTATTATGACATGATAAAATTCCAAAAGCATGTATAAAATAAAGCAGAGCATATTACTCAGGGCGGCTGCCATGTTTGTCTTGTCTTGTGTTGTCTTGTGTGTTCATTCCTTTGTTTAGAAAACACGTGGACCCCAACACCCAAATATCCTATTGCAGATTCCACAAAAACAGTTTTATCAAACTGCTCCAAAGAAAAGAATCGTGCTACTCTGTGAGATGAGTTCACGCATCACAAAGAAGTTTCTCAGAAAGCTTCTTTCTAGTTTTTATCTGAGGATGTTTCCTTTTTCACCATAGGCTTCCATGCGGTCTAAAGAATCCCTTCTCAATTCCCCAAAAACAGATCTACTAAACTGATCCATGAAAAGAATGGTGTAACTCTGAGATGAATTCACAAATTAGAAAGCAGTATGTCAGAAATTTTCTTTCTAGTTTTTGTCTAAGGATATTTCCTTAGTCACCAAAAGCTTCAACATGCTCCAAAATAGTCCATTGCGGATTCCAGGAAAATAGTGTAAGCAAACTGCTCAATGAAAAGAACAGTGTAACTCTGTGAGACAAATTGACACATCACAAACAGATTCTCAGAAAGCTTTTCCGTTTTTATCTGAGGATATTACCTTTGTCACAATAGGCTTCAATGTATTCTCAAATATCCTATTGCAGATTCCATGAAAACAGTGTTAGCTAACTGCTCAAAGAACAGAACAGTGTAACTCTGTGAGATGAATTCACACATCCCACAGAAGTTTTTCAGAATGCATCTTTCTAGATTTTGTCTGAGGATATTTCATTTATCAACATGGGTTTCAATGTGATCCAAAATATGCCTTCTCATATTCCCCAAAAACAGTACTAAAAACTGTTCCATGGAAGAAATGGATAATTCTGTGAAATGAATTAACATATCAGAAAGGACTTTCTCAGAAAGCTTCTTTCTAGTTTTTATGTTTGGATATTTCCTTTTTCATCATAAGCATCAATGCACTCCAAAACATCTCATGGCAGATTCCAAGAAAACAGTGCTAACAAACTGCTCCCTGAAAAGAATCAGGTGACACTGTGAGATGAATTCACAAATCACAAAGGCATTTCTCAAAAAGCTTCTTTCTACTTTCTGTCTGAGGATATTTCCCTTTTCAAAAAAGGCCTCAATGCGCTTGTGAATATCCCTTTGTAGATTCCATGAAAATAGTTTCAGCAAACTGCTCCATGAAAAGAAAGTTGTAAATCTCTGAGATGAATTCACACACCACAAAGCAATTTCTCAGAAAGTTTCTTTTTGGTTTTTGTCTGAGGATATTTCCTTTGTCACCATGGACTCCAATGTGCTCTAAAATATCCTATTGCAGATTCCCCAAAAACAGTGCGAGCAAACCGATCCATGAAAAGAATCGTGTAACTGTGAGATGAGCTAACACATCACAAAGCAGTTTGTCAGAATGGTTCTTTCTAGTTTTTATATGAGGATATTTCCTTTGCCACCATTGGCTTCACTGCAATTCAAAATATCCCTTCTCAAATACTCCCAAAACAGTACTACCAAACTGCTTCATGAAAAGTGTGGTGTAACTCTGTGATATGAATTCTCACATCACAAAACTGTTTCTCAGAAAGCTTCTTTCTAGTATTTACCTGAGGATATATCCTTTTTCACATATTCCTCAATGTGCTCCCAAGTATTCCTTTGCAGATTTCCTGAAAACAGTTTCAGCAACCTGTTCCAAGGAAAGAATTGTGCTACTCTGTGAGATGAATACACATATTACAAAGCAGTTTCTCAGAAAACTTCCATCTGGTTTATATCTGAGAATATTCCCTTTGTCAACATAGGCTTCAGTGTGATCTAAAATAGCCCTTCTCAGTTTCTCCAAAAACAGTGCTACCAAAATGCTCCATGAAAAGAATCCTGTAAATCAGTGAGATGTATTCACAAATCAGAAAGCATTTTCATAGAAACATTCTTTCTAGTTTTTGTCTGAGGATATTTCCTTTTCCACCACAGGCCTCATTGCACTCGTGAATATCTCTTTGCGGATTTCACGAAAATAGTGTTAGGAAACTGCTCCACAAAAAGAAAGGTGTAAACCTGTGAGATGAATTCACACATCACATAGCAGTTTCTCAGAAAGCTGCTTTTCGTTTTTTTGTCTGAGGATATTTCCTAGGTCACCATATTCTTCAATGCACTCCTAAATATCCTATTGCATTTTCCACAGAAACAGTTTTACCAAACTGCTCCAAGGAAATAATCATGCTACTCCGTGAGATGAATACACACATCACAAAGCAGTTTCTCAGAAAGCTTATTTCTATTTTTTATCTCAGGATTTTCCTTTAGCACCATAGGCTTCAATGTGATCCAAAATATCCCTTCTCAGATTCCCCAAAATCAATGCTAACAAACTGCTCCATGAAAGGAAATTGTAAGTCCCTGAGATGAATTCACAAATTGGAGAGCAGTTTGTCAGAAACTTCTTTCTAGTTACTGTCTGAGGATATTTCCTTTGTCAACATAAGCTTCAATGTGCTCCAAAATATCCCATTGCAGATGCCAGGAAAACAGTGTTTTCAAGCTACTCAATGAAAAGAACAGTGTAACTCTGTGGGGCAAATTGATACATGACAAAGCAGTTTCTCAGAAAGCTTCTCTTCTGTTTTTATTTGAGGATATTTCCTTTGTCACCATAGGCTTCAATGCACTCCCAATATCCTATTGCAGATTCCACGAAAACAGTTTAAGCAAACTTCTCACTGAAAAGAACACTGTAACTCTGTGAGATGAATTCATACATCACATAGAAGTTTCTCAGAATGCTTCTTTCTACTTTTTATCTGAGGATATTTCTTTATCACCATGGGCTTCAATGTGATTCAAAGTATCCCTGCTAATATTACCCAAAAACAGTACTAACAATCTGTTTTATGGAAAAAATGGGTAACTTTGTGAGATGAATTAACACATCACAAAGAAATTTCTCAGAAAGCTTCTTTCTAGTTTTTATATTAGGATATTTCCTTCTTATATTTATTTATTTATTTATTTTTGCTTTGTTCATTACCATATACCCTGCACCTAGTCCAGTGCTACAAGTAGTGTTTTATTTATTAATGTTTTTTATTTTTTATTATACTTTAAGTTTTGGGGTACATGTGCACAAGGTGGAGGTATATTACATATGTATACATGTGCCATGTTGGTGTAATGCACCCATCAACTCGTCAGCACCCTTCAACTCGTTATTTACATCAGGTTTAACTTCCAATGTCCTCCATTCCCCCTTCACCCTCCCCGCAATATGTCCCAGTGTGTGATGTTCCCCTTCCCATGTCCAAGTGATCTTAATGTTCAATTCCAACTTATGAGTAAGAATATGCAGTGTTTGGTTTTCTGTTCTTGTGATAGTTTGCTGAGAATGATGGTTTCCAGATGCATCCATGCCCCAACAAATGACACGAACTCATCCTTTTTTATGGCTGTCTAGTATTCCGTGGTGTATAAGTGCTACATTTTTTTAATCTAGTCTGTCACTGATGGACTTCTGGGTTGATTCCAAGTCTTTGCTACTCTGAATTGCGCCACAATAAACAGATTTGTGCATGTGACTTTACAGCAGCATGATTTATAATCCTTTGGGCATATCCACAGTAATAGGATGGCTGGGTCACTTGGTATTTCTACTTCTAGATCCTTGAGCAATCGCCATACTGTTTTCCACAATGGTTGAACTAGTTTACAATCCCACCAACAGTGTAAAAGTGTTCCTATTATTCTACATCTTCTCCAGCATCTGTTGTTTCCTGACATTTTAATGATTGCCACAATGGTTGGCAATGGTTGAACTAGTTTACAATCCCACCAACAGTGTAAAAGTGTTACTATTATTCTACATCTTCTCCAGCATCTGTCGTTTCCTGACTTTTTAATGATTGCCATTCTAACTGGTGTGAGATGGTATCTCATTGTGGTTTTGATTTACATTTCTCTGATGGCCAGGGATGTTGAGCAATTTTTCATGTGTCTTTTGGCTGTATGAACATCTTCTTTCGAGAAATGTCTGTTTGTATCCTTTACCCACTTTTTGATGGGGTTATTTTTTTTTCTTGTAAATTTGTTTGAGTTCCCTGTAGGTTATGGATATTAGCCCTTCGTCAGATGAGTAGATTGCAAAAACTTTCTCCCATTCTGTAGGTTGCCTGTTCAGTTTGATTGTAGTTTCTTTTGCTGTGCAGAAGCTCTTTAGTTTAATTAGATCCCATTTGTCAATTTTGGCTTTTGTTGCCGTTGCTTTTGGTGTTTTAGACATGAAGTCCTTGCCCATGCCTATGTCCTGAATGGTGCTACCTAGGTTTTCTTCTAGGGTTTTTATGGTATTAGATCTAACATTTAAGTCTCTAATCCATCTTGAATTAATTTTCATACAAGGAGTAAGGAAAGGATCCAGTTTCAGTTTTCTGCTTATGGCTAGCCAATTTTCCCAGCACCATTTATTAAATAGGGAATCCTTTCCCCATTTCTTGTTTTTGTCAGGTTTGTCAAAGATCAGATGACTGTAGGCGTGTGATATTATTTCTGAGGGCTCTATTCTGTTCCATTGTTCTATATATCTGTTTTAGTAACAGTACCATGCTGTTTTGGTTACTGTAGATTTGTAGTATAGCTTGAGGTCAGGTAGTGTGATGTCTTCAGCTTTGTTCTTTTGACTTAGGATTGTCTTGGCAACGTGGGCTACTTTTTGGTTCCATATGAACTTTAAAGCAGTTTTTTCCAATTCTGTTAAGAAAGTCATTCCTAGGTTGATGAGGATTACATTGAATCTATAAATGACCTTAAGCAGTATGGCCATTTTCATGATATTGATTCTTCCTGTCCATCAACATGGTATGTTCTTCCATTTGTATGTGTCCTCTTTTATTTCACTGAGCTGTCACCATAAGCTTCAATGCGCTCTAAAATATCCCATTGTGGATTCCAAGAAAACAGTGCTACTCAACTGCTCCATGAAAAGAATTATGTAACACTGTGAGATGAATTCACAAAACCAGAAAGCAGTTTCTCAGAAAGCTTCTTTCCAGTTTTGGTCTGAGGATATTTCGTTTTTCACAATAGGCCTCAATGCACTCATGAATATTCCTTTACAGATTCCACAAAAATAGTGTTAGCAAACTGCTCCATGAAGAGAAATGTGTAGGGGGGCGGAGCAAGACGGCCAAATAGGAACAGCTCCAGTCTCCAACTCCCAGCGTGAGCAACACAGAAGACTGGTGATTTCTGCATTTTCAACTGAGGTACTGGGGACACCTCACTTGGGAGTGCCAGACAATCCATGCTGGTCAGCTGCTGCAGCCTGACCAGCGAGAACTGAAGCAGGGCGAGGCATCACCTCACATGGCATGCACAAGGGGGAAGGGAGTCACTTTTCCTAGCCAGGGGAACTGAGACACACAACACCTGGAAAATTGGATAACTCCCACGCCAATACTGTGCTGTAAGCAAACTGGCACACCTGGAGAATATATCCGACACCTGGTCGGAAGGGTCCCATGCCCACGAAGCCTCCCTCCTTACTAACACAGCAGTCTGCGGTGATCTAACCGCAAGGCAGCAGCAAGGCTGGGGGAGGCGTGCCTGCCATTGCTGAGGGTTAAGTAGGTAAACAAAGCTGCTGGGAAGATCCAACTGGGTGGAGCTCACAGCAGCTCAAGAAAACCTGCCTGTCTCTGTAGACTCCACCTCTGGGGACAGGGGAAACAACAACCGGGGAAGCAGCAGAGGCCTGTGCAGACGTGAACGACTCTGTCTGACAGCTTTGAAGAGAGCAGTGGATCTCCCAACACGGAGGTTGAGATCTGAGAATGGGCAGACTGCCTGCTCAAGTTGGTCCCTGACCCCTGAGTAGCCTAACCAGGAGACATCCCCCACTAGGGGCAGTATGACACCCCACACCTCACAGGGTGGAGTACACCCCTGAGAGGAAGCTTCCAAAGTAAGAATCAGACAGGTACACTCGCTGTTCAGCAATATTCTATCTTCTGCAACCTCTGCTGCTGATACCCAGGCAAACAGGGTCTGGAGTGGACCTCAAGCAATCTCCAACAGACCTATAGCTGAGGGTCCTGACTATTAGAAGGAAAACTATCAAACAGGAAGGACACCTATACCAAAACCCCATCAGTACGTCACCATCATCAAAGACCAGAGACAGATAAAACCACAAAGATGGGGAAAAGCAGGGCAGAAAAGCTGGGAATTCAAAAATAAGAGCGCATCTCCCCCTGCAAAGGAGTGCAGCCCATCGCCAGCAACGGATCAAAGCTGGTCAGAGAATGACTTTGACGAGATGAGAGAAGAAGGCTTCAGTCCACCAAACTTCTCAGGGCTAAAGGAGGAATTACATACCCAGTGTAAAGAAACTAAAAATCTTGAAAAAAGAGTGGAAGAATTGACAGCTAGACTAATTAATGCAGAGAAGGTCATAAACGACATGACAGAGATGAAAACCATGACACGAGAAATACGTGACAAATGCACAAGCTTCAGTAACCGACTCGATCAACTGGAAGAAAGAGTATCAGCGATTGAGGATCAAATGAATGAAATGAAGCAAGAAGAGAAACCAAAAGAAAAAAGAAGAAAAAGAAATGAACAAAGCCTGCAAGAAGTATGGGATTATGTAAAAAGACCAAATCTACGTCTGATTGGGGTGCCTGAAAGTGAGGGGGAAAATGGAACCAAGTTGGAAAACACTCTTCAGGATATCATCCAGGAGAACTTCCCCAACCTAGTAGGGCAGGCCAACATTCAAATTCAGGAAATACAGAGAACGCCACAAAGATACTCCTCCAGAAGGGCAACTCCAAGACACATAATTGCCAGATTCACCAAAGTTGAAATGAAGGAAAAATCTTAAGGGCAGCCAGAGAGAAAGGTCGGGTTACCCACAAAGGGAAGCCCATCAGACTAACAGCAGATCTCTCGGCAGAAACTCTACAAGCCAGAAGAGAGTGGGGGCCAATATTCAACGTTCTTAAAGAAAAGAATTTTAAACCCAGAATTTCATATCCAGCCAAACTAAGTTTCATCAGTGAAGGAGAAATAAAATCCTTTACAGATAAGCAAATGCTTAGAGTTTTGTCACCATCAGACCTGCCTTACAAGAGACCCTGAAGGAAGCCCTAAACATGGAAAGGAACAACCGGTACCAGCCATTGCAAAAATATGCCAAAACCTAAAGACCATCGAGGCTAGGAAGAAACTGCATCAAATAACGAGGAAAATAACCACTTAATATCATAGTGGCAGGATCAAGTTCACATATAACAATATTAACCTTAAATGTAAATGGACTAAATCCTCCAATTAAGACACAAAGACTGGCAAACTGGATAAAGAGTCAAGACCCATCAGTGTACTGCATTCAGGAGACCCATCTCACACGCAGAGACATACATAGGCTCAAAATAAAGGGATGGAGGAAGATCTACCAAGCAAATGGAGAACAAAAAAAAGCAGGGGTTGCAACACTAGTAACTGATAAAACAGACTTTAAAACTTCAAAGATCAAAAGAGACAAAGAAGGCCATTACATAATGGTAAAGGGAGCAATTCAACAGGAAGAACTAACTATCCTAAATATATGTGCACCCAATACAGGAGCACCCAGACTCATAAACCAAGTCCTTAGAGACTTACAAAGAGACTTAGACTCCCATTCAATTATAATGGGAGACTTCAACACTCCACTGTCAACATTAGACAGATCAATGAGACAGAAAGTTAACAAGGATATCCAGGAATTGAACTCATCTCTGCACCAAGTGGACCTAATAGACATCTATAGAACTCTCCACCCCAAATCAACAGAATATACATTCTTCTCAGCACCACATCACACTTATTCCAAAATTGACCACATAATTGGAAGTAAAGCACCTCAAAAATGTAAAAGAACAGAAATTATAACAAACTGTCTCTCAGACCACAGTGCAATCAAACTAGAACTCAGGACTAAGAAACTCAATCAAAACCGCTCAATTACATGGAAACTGAACAACCTGCTCCTGAATGACTACTGGGTACATAACGAAATGAAAGCAGAAATAAAGATGTTCTTTGAAACCAATGAGAACAAAGATACAACATACCAGAATCTCTGGGACACATTTAAAGCAGTGTGTAGAGGGAAATTTATAGCACTAAATGCCCACAAGAGAAAGCAGGAAAGATCTAAAATTGACACTCTAACATCACAATTAAAAGAACTAGAGAGGCAAGAGCAAACACATTCAAAAGCTAGCAGAAGGCAAGAAATAACTAAGATCAGAGCAGAACTGAAGGAGATAGAGACACAAAAACCCTCCAAAAATCAATGAATCCAGGAGTTGGTTTTTGAAAAGATCAACAAAATTGACAGACCACTAGCAAGACTAATAAAGAAGAAAAGAGAGGAATCAAATAGATGCAATAAAAATGATAAAGGGATATCACCACCGACCCCACAGAAATACAAACTACCATCAGAGAATACTATAAACACTCTACACAAATCAACTAGAAAATCTAGAAGAAATGGATAATTTCCTGGATATAGGAGAATTTCCTGAAATTGAGGCAACAATTAATAGCCTACCCACCAAAAAAGTCCAGGACCAGATGGATTCACAGCTGAATTCTACCAGAGGTACAAGGAGGAGCTGGTACCATTCCTTCTGAAACTATTCCAATCAATAGAAAAGAGGGAATCCTCCCTAACTCATTTTATGAGGCCAACATCATCCTGATACCAAAGCCTGGCAGAGACACAAAAAAGAGAATTTTAGACCAATATCCCTGATGAACATCGATGCAAAATCCTCAATAAAATACTAACAAACTGGATTCAGCAGCATCAAAAACATCTGATCAATGGGCTTCATCCCTGGGATGCAAGGCTGGTTCAACAGCAAATCAATAAACGTAATCCAGCATATAAACAGAACCAAAGACAAGAACCACATGATTATCTCAATAGATGCAGAAAAGGCTTTGACAAAATTCAACAGCCTTCATGCTAAAAGCGCTCAATAAATTCGGTATTGATGGAATGTACCTCAAAATAATAGCTATTTATGACAAACCCACAGCTAATATCATACTGAATGGGCAAAACTGGAAAATTCCCTTTGAAAAGTGGCACAAGACAGGGATGCCCTATCTCACCACTCCTATTCAACATAGTGTTGGAAGTTCTGGCTAGGGCAATCAGGCAAGAGAAAGAATCAAGGGTGTTCAGTTAGGAAAAGAAGAAGTCAAATTGTCCCTGTTTGCAGATGACATGATTGTATATTTAGAAAACCCCATTGTCTCAGCCCAAAATCTCCTTAAGCTGATAACTTCAGCAAAACTCAGGATACAAAATTAATGTGCAAAAATCACAAACATTCTTATACACCAGTAACAGACAAAGAGAGCCAAATCAGGAATGAACTTCCATTCTTGCTTCAAAGAGAATAAAATACCTAGGATCCAACTTACAAGGGATGTCAAGGACCTCTTCAAGGAGAACTACAAACCACTGCTCAGTGAAATCAAAGGGACACTAACAAATGGAAGAACATACCATGCTCATGGATAGGAAGAATCAATATCGTGAAAATGGCCATACTGCCCAAGGTTATCTATAGATTCAATGCCATCCCCATCAAGCTACCAATGAGATTCTTCACAGAATTGGAAAAAACTGCTTTAAAGTTCATATGGAACCAAAAAGAGCCGCATTGCCAAGACAATCCTAAGTCAAAAGGACAAAGCTGGGCGTCATGCTACCTGACTTCAAACTATACTACAAGGCTACAGTAACCAAAACAGCATGGTACTGGTACAAAAGCTATAGACCAATGGAACAGAACAGAGTCCTCAGAAATAATACCACACATCTGTCTGTTGAGATAAACCTGAGAAACAAGAAATGGGAAAGGATTCCCTATTTAATAAATGGTGCTGGGAAAATTGGCTAGCCATAAGTAGAAAGCTGAAACTGGATCCTTCCTTACTCCTTATAATTAATTCAAGATGGATTAGAGACTTAAATGTTAGACCTAATACCATAAAAACCCTAGAAGAAAATCTAGGTAGTACCATTCAGGACATAGGCATGGGCAAGGACTTCATGTCTAAAACACCAAAAGCAACAGCAGAAAAGCCAAAATTGACAAATGGGATCTCATTAAACTAAAGAGCTTCTGCACAGCAAAAGAAACTACCATGGAGCAAGATGGCGAATAAGCTGCAGTCTCCAACTCCCAGCGTGAAGGACACAGAAGACCGGTGATTTCTGCATTTTGAACTGAGGTACTGGGGTCATCTCACTAGTGAGTGCCGGACAATCGGTGCTGGTCAGCTGTTGCGGCCCGACCAGCGAGAGCTGAACCAGGGCGAACATCGCCTCACCTGGGAAGCGCAAGGGAAGGAATCCTTTTCTAACCAGGGAACTGAGACACACAACACCTGGAAAATCGGTAACTCCCACCCCAATACTGCCTGGGATGGGAGCCGGGCCTCATCCTCCTTTAACAGCAGTCTGCGTGATCAGGGAGGCGGAGCTCTAGCTCAAAACCTGCCTGTCTCTGTAGACTCCGCCTCTGGGGACAGCTCAGCTAAAAAATAACAGGGAAGCAGCAGAGACTTGTGCAGGAGAGACTCTGTCTGACAACTTTGAAGAGGTGGATCTCCCAACACAGGTTGAGATCTGAGAAGGGACAGACTGCCTGCTCAAGTGGGTCCCTGACCCCTGAGTAGCCTAACTGGGAGACATCCCCACTAGGGGCAGTCTGACACCCCACACCTCACAGGGTGGAGTACACCCCTGAGAGGAAGCTTCAAAGCAGACAGGTACACTCGCTGTTCAGCAATATTCTATCTTCTGCAACCTCTGCTGCTGATACCCAGGCAAACAGGGTCTGGGTGGACCTCAAGCAATCTCCAACAGACCTATAGCTGAGGGTTCTGACTGGCAGAAGGAAAACTATCAAACAGGAAGGACACCTATGCAAAACCCCATCAGTGCGTCACCATCATCAAAGACCAGAGACAGATAAAACCACAAAGATGGGGAAAAGCAGGGCAGAAAAGCTGGGAATTCAAAAATAAGCGCATCTCCCCTGCAAGGAGCGCAGCCCATCGCCAAGCAACGGATCAAAGCTGGTCAGAGAATGACTTTGATGAGAAGAGAAGAAGAAGGCTTCAGTCCATCAAACTTCTCAGAGCTAAAGGAGGAATTACGTACCCAGCGCAAAACGAAAAATCTTGAAAAAAGTGGAAGAATTGACAGCTAGACTAATTAATGCAGAGAAGGTCATAAACGACATGACAGAGATGAAAACCATGACACGAAATACGTGACAAATGCACAAGCTTCAGTAACCGACTCGATCAACTGGAAGAAAGAGTATCAGCGATTGAGGATCAAATGAATGAAATGAAGCGAGAAGAGAAACCAAAAGAAAAAGAAGAAAAAGAAATGAACAAAGCCTGCAAGAAGTATGGGATTATGTAAAAGACCAAATCTACGTCTGATTGGGGTGCCTGAAAGTGAGGAGAATGGAAACAAGTTGGAAAACACTCTTCAGGATATCATCCAGGAGAACTTCCCCAACCTAGTAGGGCAGGCCAACATTCAAATTCAGGAAATACAGAGAACACCACAAAGATACTCCTCCAGAAGGGCAACTCCAAGACACATAATTGCCAGATTCACCAAAGTTGAAATGAAGGAAAAAATCTTAAGGGCAGCCAGAGAAAAGGTCAGGTTACCCACAAGGAAGCCCATCAGACTAACAGCAGATCTCTCGGCAGAAACTCTACAAGCCAGAAGAGAGTGGGGCCAATATTCAACGTTCTTAAAGAAAGAATTTTAAACCCAGAATTTCATATCCAGCCAAACTAAGTTTCATCAGTGAAGGAGAAATAAAATCCTTTACAGATAAGCAAATGCTTAGAGATTTTGTCACTACCAGGCCTGCCTTACAAGAGACCCTGAAGGAAGCCCTAAACATGGAAAGGAACAACGGTACCAGCCATTGCAAAAACAAGCCAAAATGTAAATCAACTAATGAGCAAAATAACCAGTTAATATCATAATGGCAGGATTAAGTTCACACATAACAATATTAACCTTAAATGTTAATGGACTAAATGCTCCAATTAAAAGACACAGACTGGCAAACTGGATCAAGCGTCAAGACCCATCAGTCTGCTGTATTCAGGAGACCCATCTCACATGCAGAGACATACATAGGCTCAAAATAAAGGGATGGAGGAAGATCTACCAAGCAAATGGAGAACAAAAAAGCAGGGTTGCAATCCTAGTCTCTGATAAAATAGACTTTAAACCATCAAAGATCAAAAGAGACAAAGAAGGCCATTACATAATGGTAAAGGGATCAATTCAACAGGAAGAGCTAACTATCCTAAATATATATGCACCCAATACAGGAGCACCCAGATTCATAAAGCAAGTCCTTGGAGACTTACAAAGAGACTTAGACTCCCATACAATAATAATGGGAGACTTCAACACTCCACTGTCAACATTAGACAGATCAACGAGACAGAAAGTTAACAAGGATATCCAGGAATTGAACTCATCTCTGCACCAAGCAGACCTGATGAACATCTATAGAACTCTCCACCCCAAATCAACAGAATATACATTCTTCTCAGCACCACATCGCACTTATTCCAAAATTGACCACATAATTGGAAGTAAAGCACTCCTCAGCAAATGTAAAGAACAGAAATTATAACAAACTGTCTCTCAGACCACAGTGCAATCAAACTAGAACTCAGGACTAAGAAACTCAATCAAAACCGCTCAACTACATGGAAACTGAACAACCTGCTCCTGAATGACTACTGGGTACATAACGAAATGAAAGCAGAAATAAAGATGTTCTTTGAAACCAATGAGAACAAAGATACAACATACCAGAATCTCTGGGACACATTTAAAGCAGTGTGTGAGAAATTTATAGCACTAAATTCCACAAGAGAAAGCAGGAAAGATCTAAAATTGACACTCTAACATCACAATTAAAAGAATTAGAGAGGAAGAGCAAACACACTCAAAAGCTAGCAGAAGGCAAGAAATAACTAAGATCAGAGCAGAACTGAAGGAGATAGAAACACAAAAACCCTCAAAAATCAATGAATCCAGGAGTTGGTTTTGAAAAGATCAACAAAATTGACAGACCGCTAGCAAGACTAATAAAGAAAAGAAAGAGAGGAATCAAATAGATGCAATAAAAAATGATAAAGGGATATCACCACCGACCCCACAGAAATACAAACTACCATCAGAGAATACTATAAACACCTTTCAAATCAACTAGAAAATTTAGAAGAAATGGATAATTTCCTGGACACTTACACTCTCCCAAGACTAAACCAGGAAGAAGTTGAATCCCTGAATAGACCAATAGCAGGCTCTGAAATTGAGGCAACAATTAATAGCCTGCCCACCAAAAAGTCCAGGACCAGACGGATTCACAGCTGAATTCTACCAGAGGTACAAGGAGGAGCTGGTACCATTCCTTCTGAAACTATTCAATCAATAGAAAAGAGAATCCTCCTAACTCATTTTATGAGGCCAACATCATCCTGATACCAAAGCCTGGCAGAGACACAACAAAAAAGAATTTTAGACCAATATCCTGATGAACATCGATGCAAAAATCCTCAATAAAATACTGGCAAACCGGATTCAGCAGCACATCAAAAACTTATCCACCCTGATCAAGTGGGCTTCATCCCTGGGATGCAAGGCTGGTTCAACATTCGCAAATCAATAAACGTAATCCAGCATATAAACAGAACCAAAGACAAGAACCACATGATTATCTCAATAGATGCAGAAAAGGCTTTTGACAAAATTCAACAGCCCTTCATGCTAAAACGCTCAATAAATTTGGTATTGATGGAACGTACCTCAAAATAATAAGAGCTATTTATGACAAACCCACAGCTAATATCATACTGAATGGGCAAAAACTGGAAAAATTCCTTTGAAAACTGGCACAAGACAGGGATGCCCTCTCTCACCACTCCTATTCAACATAGTGTTGGAAGTTCTGGCTAGGGCAATCAGGCAAGAGAAAGAAATCAAGGGTATTCAGTTAGGAAAAGAAGAAGTCAAATTGTCCCTGTTGCAGATGACATGATTGTATATTTAGAAAACCCCATTGTCTCAGCCAAAATCTCCTTAAGCTGATAAGCAACTTCAGCAAAGTCTCAGGATACAAAATTAATGTGCAAAAATCACAAGCATTCTTATACACCAGTAACAGACAAGCAGAGAGCCAAATCAGGAATGAACTTCCATTCACAATTGCTTCAAAGAGAATAAAATACCTAGGAATCCAACTTACAAGGGATGTAAAGGACCTCTTCAAGGAGAACTACAAACCACTGCTCAGTGAAATCAAAGAGGACACTAACAAATGGAAGAACATACCATGCTCATGGATAGGAAGAATCAATATCGTGAAAATGGCCATACTGCCCAAGGTTATCTATAGATTCAATGCCATCCCCATCAAGCTACCAATGAGTTTCTTCACAGAATTGGAAAAAACTGCTTTAAAGTTCATATGGAACCAAAAGAGCCCGCATTGCCAAGACAATCCTAAGTCAAAGGACAAAGCTGGGCGTCACGCTACCTGACTTCAAACTATACTACAAGGCTACAGTAACCAAAACAGCATGGTACTGGTACCAAAACAGAGCTATAGACCAATGGAACAGAACAGAGTCCTCAGAAATAATACCACACATCTACAGCCGTCTGATCTTTGATAAACCTGAGAGAAACAAGAAATGGGAAAGGATTCCCTATTTAATAAATGGTGCTGGGAAAATTGGCTAGCCATAAGTAGAAAGCTGAAACTGGATCCTTTCCTTACTCCTTATACGAAGATTAATTCAAGATGGATTAGAGACTTAAATGTTAGACCTAATACCATAAAAACCCTAGAAGAAAATCTAGGTAGTACCATTCAGGACATAGGCATGGGCAAGGACTTCATGTCTAAAACACCAAAAGCAACGCAAAAGCCAAAATTGACAAATGGGATCTCATTAAACTAAAGAGCTTCTGCACAGCAAAAGAAACTACCATCAGAGTGAACAGGCAACCTACAGAATGGGAGAAAATTTTTGCAATCTACTCGTCTGACAAAGGGCTAATATCCAGAATCTACAAGAACTCAAACAAATATACAAGAAAAAAACAAACAACCCCATCAAAAGTGGGCAAAGGATATGAACAGACATTTCTCAAAGAAGACATTCATACAGCCAACAGACACATGAAAAAATGCTCATCATCACTTGCCATCAGAGAAATGCAAATCAAAACCACAATGAGATACCATCTCACACCAGTTAGAATGGCCATCATTAAAAAATCAGGAAACAACAAGTGTTGGAGAGGATGTGGAGAAATAGGAACACTTTTACACTGTTGGTGGGATTGTAAACTAGTTCAACCATTATGGAAAACAGTATGGCGATTCCTCAAGGATCTAGAACTAGATGTACCATATGACCCAGCCATCCCACTACTGGGTATATACCCAAAGGATTATAAATTATTCTACTACAAAGACACATGCACACGTATGTTTATTGCGGCACTATTCACAATAGCAAAGACTTGGAATCAACCCAAATGTCCATCTGTGACAGACTGGATTAAGAAAATGTGGCACATATACACCATGGAATACTATGCAGCCATAAAAAGGATGAGTTTGCGTCCTTTGTAGGGACATGGATGCAGCTGAAACCATCATTCTTAGCAAACTATCACAAGAAGAAAACCAAACACCGCATGTTCTCACTCATAGGTGGGAACTGAACAATGAGATCACTTGGACTCGGGAAGAACATCACACACTGGGCTTATCATGGGGAGATGGATTGCATTGGGAGTTATACCTGATATAAATGATGAATTGATGGGTGCTGACGAGTTGATGGGTGCAGCACACCAACATTGCACAAGTATACATATGTAACAAACCTGCACGTTATGCACATGTACCCTAGAACTTAAAGTATAATAAGAAAAAAAAAAAAAAGAAAAGAAAAGAATGGTGTAAACCTGTGAGATGAATTCACACATCACTAAGCAGTTTCTAAGAATGCTTCCTCTTGGTTTTTGTCTGAGGATATTTCCTATGCCACCATAGGCTTCAATGTCCTCCCAAATATCCTATTTGAGATTCTGTGAAAACAGTTTTACCAAACTGCTCCAAGAAAAGGATCGTGCTACTCTGTGAGATGAATACACACAGCATAAAGAAGTTTCTCAGAAGATTCTTTGTAATTTTTATCTGAGGATATTTCCTTTGTCAACATAGGCTTCAATGTGATCCAAAATATCCCTTCCCAAATTCCCCAAAGCAGTGCTATTAAACTGCTCTATAAAAAGAATGGTGTAACTCTGTGTGATGAATTCACAAATCACAAAGGAATCTCTGAAAACTTCTGTCTGGTTTGATATGAGGATATTTCCTTTGTCACCATATGTTTTAATGAGCTCTGACATATCCAATTGCAGATTGAAAGAAAATGGTGTTAGCAAACTGCTCAATGAAAACAGCATTGTAATTATCTGAAATGATTCACATGCAACAAAACAGTTTCTCAGAAAGCTTCTTTCTAGTTATTATCTGAGGATATTTTCTTTTTCACCATATTCATAACTGCACTCCTGAATATCCCATTACAGATTCCACAGAAAAAGTGTTAGCAAACTTCTCAATGAAAAGAAAGGTGAGATGAATTCTTGCATCACCAAGTAGTTTCACAGAATTCTTCTTTTTGTTTTTTATCTGAGGTTAATTCCTTTGTCACCATAAGCTTCAACACACTACCAAATATCCTAGTGCAGATTCCACAAAAACAGTGTTATCAATCTGCTCAATGTAAACAATGGTGTAACTTTGTGAGATGAACTCAAACATCAGAAAGCAGTTTTTCAGAAAGCTACTTTCTAGTTTTTATCTCAGGATATTTTCTTTTTCTCCATAGGCCTAAATGTTCTCCCATATATCCCATTGCAGATTCTGTGAAAAGAGTGTTAGCAAACTGTACAATGAGAAGAATGGTGTGACTCTGTGAGATGAATTCAAACATCGCAAGGCAGATTTTCAGGAGTGTACTTTCCAGTTTTTATGTGAGAGTATTTTGTTTTTCCCCATAGGATTCAATGTGCTCCCAAATATCCAATTGCAGATTACAAGAAAACAGTGTTAGCAAACTGCTCTATGAAAAGAAAGGTGTAACTCTGTGTGATGAATTCAAACATCACCAAGAAGTTTCTCAGAAAGTTTCTTTCTTGTTTTATCTGAGGATATTTCCTTTGTCACCATATGATTCAATGCAATCCAAACTATCCTTTCTCTGATTCCACAAAAAGAGTGCTACCAAACCACTGCATGAAAATAAAGTCGGAACTCTGCGAGATCCGTTAACAAATAACAAAGCAGTTTCAAAGAAACCTTCTTTCTGGTTTTTACCTGAAGAAATTTCCTTTGTCACCATAAGCTTCAATGTGCTCTGAAATATGCCATTGAAGATTCCAAGAAAACAGTGTTGCCAAATTGCTCAATGAAAAGAACAGTGTAACTCTCGGAGATGCATTCACAAGTCACAAAGCAGATTCTCAGAAAGTTTCTTTTTGGTTTTTATTTGAGGATACTTCCTTTGTCAACATAGGCTTCAAAGCACCCCCAAATATCCTATTGCAGATTACATGAAAATCGTGTTAGCATCTGCTCCATGAAGAAAAACATGTAACTCTGTGAGATGAATTCACAGGTCAAAAAGAACTTTCTCAGAAAGCTTCTTTCTAGTTTTTATATGAGGATATTTCTTTTGTCACCATTGGCTTCAATGTGATCCAAAATATCCTTTCTCAGATTCCCCAATAACAGTTCTACAGAACTGCTCTATGAAAAGAATCGTGTATTTCTGTGAGATGAATTCACAAATAACAAAGTAGTTTCTTACAAAGCTTTTTTCTAGTTTTTATTGGAGGATATTTCCTTTTTCACCATAGGCCTCTACTCATTCCCAAATATCCCTTTGTAGATTCCACAAAAACAGTGTTAGCAAACTATTCCATGGAAAGAAAGGTGTAACTCTGTGAGATGAATACACACCTCACAAAAAAGTTTATCATAAAGCTTCCTTCTAGTTTTTATCTGAAGATATTTCCTTTATCACCATAGGCTTAAATGCAATCCAAAATATCCTTTCTCAGATTCCCCAAAAGCAGTGCTACCAAACTGCATCATGGAAAGAAAGGCAGTTCTGTGAGATGCATTCCCACATCACAAAGAAATTTCAAAGAAAGCTTCTTTTTTGTTTTTGTCTGAGGATATTGCATTTATCACCGTATACTTCAATGTACTCCAAAATATCCCTTCTCAGACCCCCCAAAAATATCTCATTGTAGATTCCAGGAAATCAGTGTTATCAAACTGCTCAGTGAAAATAAAAATGTAACTCTGTGAGATGAATTCACACATATCAAAGCAGTTTCTCAGAAAGCTTCTTTCTAGTTTTTATCTGAGGATATTTCCTTTTTCACTATAGGCCTGAATGCACTCCCAAATATCCCTTTGCAGATTCCACAAAAACAGTGTTAGCAAACTGCTCCATGAAAAGAAGGATGTAACACTGTTGGGGGAATACAGGCATCAGAAACTAGTTTCTCAGAAAGCTTCTTTCTAATTTTTATCACAGGATGTTTCCTTTATCTCCATATTCCTCAATGCTCTCTGGAATATCCCATCACAAATTCCACGAAAATGTTGTTCGCAAATTTCTGAATGAAAACAACGGTGTAACTCTGTGAGATGAATTCACACATCACAAAGCAGTTTCACAGAAATCTTGTTTCTTGTTTTTTTTTATGAGGATATTTCCTTTTTCATCATATTTCTCATTGCACTCACAAATATCCCTTCACAAATTCCCCAAGAGCAGTTCTACAAAACTGATTTACAAAAGGAATTGTGTAACTCTGTGAGATGAAGTAACATATTAAAAAGCCGTTTCTCAGAAAGTTTCTTTCTAGTTTGTATGTGAGGATATTTCCTTTGTAAAAATAAGCTTCAATGCACTCAAAAATATCGCCTTGCTGATTCTAAGGAAAGAGTGTTAGCAAACTGCTCAATGAAAAGAACAGTGTAAGTTTATGAGATAAATTCACACATCATAAAGCAGATTCTCAAAAAAGATTCTAGCTACATTTTATATGGAGATATTTTCTTTCCACGACAGGCCTCAACTTACTCCAAAATATGCTTTCTAGATTCCATGAAAACTGTGTTTGCAAATGGCTCCATGAAACGAAAGGTGTTACTCTGTGAGATGAATAGACACATCACAAAGAAGTATGCCAGAAATCTTCCTTCCAGTTTTTCTCTGAGGATATTTCCTTTGTCACCATATGCTTCAATGAAATCCAAAATATCCTTTTTCAGATTCCTCAAAATCAATTCTACTACACTGCTCCATGAACAGAAAGGTGTAACTCACAGAGATGAATTCACACATCATGAAGCTGTTTCACAGGAAGTTTCTTATTGGTTTTATTGGAGGATATATCCTTTCTCACCATATGCCTCAATGCACTCCAAAATATCCCTTTGAAGATTCCCCAAAAACAGTGTTAGCAACTTTTCCATGAAAAGAAAGGTGTAACTCTGAGAGATGAATTCACACGTCACAAAGGAATTTCTCAGAAAGCTTATTTCTAGTTTTTATCTGAAGATATTCACTTTTTCACCATAATCTTCAATGTGATTCAAAGTATCCCTTCTCAGATTCACCAAAAATAGTGCTACAAAACTGCTCCATGAAAAGCGTGGTGTAACTCAGTGAGATGAATTCCCACATAACAAAGTAGTTTCTCATACAGCTTCTTTCAAGTTTTCTTCAAAGGATATTTCTTTTTTCACCATAGGCCTCACTCATCCAAAATATCCTTTGTAGATTCCACAAAACAGTGTTAGCAAACTGCTCCATGAAAAGAAAGTGTAACTCTGTGAGATGAATACACCTCACAAAAAGTTTCTAAAAGCTTCTTCTAGTTTTTATCTGAGGATATTTCCTTTGTCACCATAGGCTTCAATGTGATCCAAAATATCCTTCTCAGATTCCCCAAAAACAGTGCTAGCAAACTGCTCCATGAAAAGAAAGGTGTAACTCTGTGAGATGAATTCACATCACAAAGAAGTTTCTCAGAAAGCTTCTTTCTAGTTTTATCTGAGGATATTTCCTTTGTCACCATAGGCTTCAATGTGATCCAAAATATCCCTTCTCAGACCCCAAAATATCTCATTGCAGATTCCAAGAAAACAGTGTTAGCAAACTGCTCCATGAAAAGAAAGGTGTAACTCTGTGAGATGAATTCACACATCACAAAGCAGTTTCTCAGAAAGCTTCTTTCTAGTTTTATCTGAGGATATTTCCTTTTCACCATAGGCTTCAATGCACTCCAAATATCCCTTTGCAGATTCCACAAAACAGTGTTAGCAAACTGCTCCATGAAAAAAAGTGTAACTCTGTGAGATGAATTCACACATCACAAAGCAGTTTCTCAGAAAGCTTCTTTCTAGTTTTATCTGAGGATATTTCCTTTTCACCATAGGCCTCAATGTGCTCCCAAATATCCCATTGCAGATTCCACGAAAACAGTGTTAGCAAACTGATCCATGAAAAGAAAGGTGTAACTCTGTGAGATGAATTCACATCACAAAGCAGTTTCTCAGAAAGCTTCTTTCTAGTTTTTATCTGAGGATATTTCCTTTGTCACCATAAGCTTCAATGCACTCCAAAATATCCCATTGCAGATTCCAAAAACAGTGTTAGCAAACTGCTCAATGAAAAGAACAGTGTAACTCTGTGAGATGAATTCACACATCAAAAGCAGTTTCTCAGAAAGCTTCTTTCTAGTTTTTATCTGAGGATATTTCCTTTGTAAAATAAGCCTCAATGCACTCCAAAATATCCCATTGCAGATTCCAAGAAAACAGTGTTAGCAAACTGCTCAATGAAAAGAACAGTGTAAGTTGTGAGATGAATTCACACATCACAAAGCAGTTTCTCAGAAAGCTTATTTCTAGTTTTTATCTGAGGATATTTCCTTTGTCACCATAGGCTTCAATGCACTCCAAAATATCCTTCTCAGATTCCCCAAAACAGTGTTAGCAAACTGCTCCATGAAAAGAAAGGTGTAACTCTGTGAGATGAATTCACACATCACAAAGCAGTTTCTCAGAAAGCTTCTTTCTAGTTTTTATCTGAGGATATTTCCTTTGTCACCATAAGCTTCAATGCACTCCAAAATATCCCATTGCAGATTCCAAGAAAACAGTGTTAGCAAACTGCTCAATGAAAAGAACAGTGTAACTCTGTGAGATGAATTCACACATCACAAAGCAGTTTCTCAGAAAGCTTATTTCTAGTTTTTATCTGAGGATATTTCCTTTTCACCATAGGCTTCAATGCACTCCAAAATATCCCTTCTCAGATTCCATGAAAACAGTGTTAGCAAACTGCTCCATGAAAAGAAAGGTGTAACTCTGTGAGATGAATTCACACATCAAAAGCAGTTTCTCAGAAAGCTTCTTTCTAGTTTTTATCTGAGGATATTTCCTTTGTCACCATAGGCTTCAATGATCCAAAATATCCTTTTCAGATTCCACAAAACAGTGTTAGCAAACTGCTCCATGAAAAGAAAGGTGTAACTCTGAGATGAATTCACACATCAAAAAGCAGTTTCTCAGAAAGCTTCTTTCTCGTTTTTATCTGAGGATATTTCCTTTTTCTCCACAGACCTCCATGTGCTCCCAAATATGCCTTTGCAGATTCCATGAAAACAGTGTTTTCAAACAGCTCAATGAAGAGAACAGTGTAACTCTGTGAGATAAATTCACACATCACAAAGCAGTTTCTCAGAAAGGTTTTTTCTATTTTGTATCTGAGGTTATTTACTTTGCTGCCATAAGTTTCAATGCACTCGAAATTACACCATTGCAGGTTCCATTAGAAAAGTGTCAGCAAATGCTCAATGAAAAGAACAGTGTAACTCTGTGAGATGAATTCACACATCACAAAGCAGTTTCTCAGAAAGCTTCTTTCTACTTTTTATGTGAGGATATTTCCTTTGTCACTATATTCCTCAATGCACTCCCAAATATCCCTTTGCAGATTATATGAAAACAGTGACAACATATGGCTCCATGAAAAGAATGGTGTAACTCTGTGAGATGAATTCACACATCATGAAGATCTTTCTCAGAATGCTTCTTTCTAGTTTTTATCTGAGGATATTTCCTTTGTCAACATAGGCTTCAATGTGATCCAAAATATCCCATCTCAGCTTCCCCAAAAACAGTGCTGCCAAACTGCTCTATTAAAAGAATCTTGTAACCCTCTGACACGAATTCACAAATAACAAAGCAGTTTCTCAGAAAGCTTCTTTCTAGTTTTTGTCTGAGGATATTTCATTTGTCACCATAAGCTTCAATGTGCTCTGAAATATCCCATTGGAGATTCTCAGAAAGCTTGTTTTTAGTTGTTATGTGAGGATATTTCTTTTTTCACCATAGTCATCAATGCGGTCCCAAATGTCCCTTGGCAGATTCCACGAAAACAGTTTTAGCAAACTGCTCAAGGAAAAGAAATGTGTAACACTGTGAGATGAATTCACATATCACATAGCAGTTTCTCAGAAAGGTTATTTCTAGTTTTATCTGAGGATATTTCCTTTTCACCATAGGCCTCAATGCACTCCCAAATATCCTTTGCAGATTCCACAAAACAGTGTTAGCAAACTGATCCATGAAAAGAAAGGTGTAACTCTGTGAGATGAATTCACATCACAAAGAACTTTCTCAGAAAGCTTCTTTCTAGTTTTTATCTGAGGATATTTCCTTTGTCACCATAAGCTTCAATGCACTCCAAAATATCCCTTCTCAGATTCCCCAAAAACAGTGTTAGCAAACTGCTCCATGAAAAGAATGGTGTAACTCTGTGAGATGAATTCACACATCACAAAGCAGTTTCTCAGAAAGCTTCTTTCTAGTTTTCATCTGAGGATATTTCCTTTTCACCATAGGCCTCAATGTGCTCCCAAATATCCTTTGCAGATTCCAAGAAAACAGTGTTAGCAAACTGCTCCATGAAAAGAAAGGTGTAACTCTGTGAGGTGAATTACACATCACAAAGCAGTTTCTCAGAAAGCTTCTTTCTAGTTTTTGTCTGAGGATATTTCCTTTGTCACAATAAGCTTCAATGCACTCCAAAATATCCCTTTGCAGATTCCAAGAAAACAGTGTTAGCAAACTGCTCCATGAAAAGAATGTGTAACACTGTGAGATGAATTCAAACATCACAAAGCAGTTTCTCAGAAAGCTTTTTCTAGTTTTATCTGAGGATATTTCCTTTGTCACCATAAGCTTCAATGCACTCCCAAATATCCTTTGCAGATTCCATGAAAACAGCTTTATCAAACAGCTCAATGAAAATTACAATGTAACACTGGGAGATGAATTAAAACATCACAAAGCAGTTTCTTAGAAAGCTTCTCTCCAGTTTTTGTCTGAGGATATTTACTTTTCACCATAGGCTTCAATGCACTCCAAAATGTCCCTTTGCAGATTCCATGAAAACAGTGTTAACAAACTGCTCAAGGAAAAGTACAGTGTAACACTCTGAAATGAATTCATACATCACAAAACAGTTTCTCAGGAAGCTTCGTTCTGGTTTTTATCTGAGGATAGTTCATTTTTCACCATAGGCCTCAATGCATTCCCAAATATCCCTTTGCAGATTCCATGAAAGGAGTGTTAACAAACAGTTCCATGAAAATGAAGTTGTAACTTTGTGAGATAAATTTACACCTCACAAAGTACTTCCTCAGAAAGCTTCTTTCTAGTTTTCATCTGAAGATATTTCCTTTATCACTGTAGGCTTCAATGCAATCCCAAACATACATTCTCAGATGCCCCAAAAACAGTGCTACCAAACTACTCCATGAAAAGAATTTTTTAACCATGTACGATGAATTCGAAAATCACAAAGCAGTTCCTCCGGAAGCATCTTGCTAGTTTTTTCTGAGAATATTTTAATTGCCACCATAATCTTCAATGCACTACAAAATATCCCACTGCAGATTCCAAGAAAACAGTGTTAACAAACTGCTCAATGAACAGAACAGTAAAATTCTGTGAGATGAACTCACACATCAAAAAGCAGTTTCTCAGATAACCTCTTTCTAGTTTTTATCCCAGGATATTTCTTTTTTCACCATAGGCCTCAATGTGCTCTCATATATCCCTTTGCAAATTTCACGAAAATAGTGTTTTCAAACAGCTCAATGAAGAGAATGGTGTAACACTGTGAGATAAATTCACACATCACAATGCAGTTTCTCATAAAGGTTCTTTCTAGTTTGTATCTGAGGTTATTTACTTTGCCACCATAAGTTTCAATGCACTCCAAAGTATACCATTGCAGATTCCATGAGAACAGTGTTAGCAAACTGCTCAATGAAAAGAACAGAGTAGCTCTGTGAGATGAATTCACAAATCACAAAGCAGTTTCTCAGAAACCTTCTTTCTACTTTTTATGTGATGATATTCCCTTTGTCACTATATTCCTCAATGCACTCCCAAATATCCCTTTGCAGATTTTATGAAAACAGTGTTAACACACAGCTCCATGAAAAGGACAGTGTAACTCTGTGAGCTGAATTCACACATCAAAAATCAGTTTCTCAGAAAACTTCTTTCTCGTTTTTATCTGAGGAGATTTCCTTTTTCACTACAGGCCTCAATGAGCTCCCAAATATCCCTTTGCAGATTCCACAAAAACAGTGTTTTCAACAGCTAAATGAAAGAATGGTGTAACTCTGTGAAATAAATCCAAACATCACAAAACAGTTTCTCACAAAGCTTCTTTTTAGTTTTTATGTGATGATGTTTCCTTTTTCACTGTAGTCCTCAATGCGGTCCCAAATGTCCCTTTGCAGATTCCATGAAAACAGTGTTAGCAAACTGCTCAAGGAAAAGTACAGTGTAACACTGTGAAATGAATTCAAAAATCACAAAGCAGTTTCTCGGAAAGCTTCTTTCTAATTTTTATCTGAGGATATTTAGTTTTTCACCATAGGCCTCAATGTGTTCCCAACTATACCTTTGCAGCCCACGAAAATAGTGTTAGCAAACGGCTCCATGAAAAGAAAGGTGTAACTCTGTGAAGTAAATTCACAAGTCACAAAGCAGTCTCTCAGAAAAATTCTTTCTAATTTTTGTCGGAGGATATTTCCTTTGTCTCCACAAGCTTCAATGTGCTTTGAAATATCCCACTGCAGATTCCAAGAAAACAGTGTTAGCAATCTTCTCAATGCAAAGAACAGTGCAACTCTGTGTGATGAATACACACATCACAAAACAGGTTCTCAGAAGGCCTCTATTATATTTTTTATCTGAGGATATTTCTTTCATCGCCATAGGCTTCAATGCTATCCCAAATGTCCCTTCCTAGATTGCCCCAAAGCATTGCTAACAAACTGCTTCATGAAAAGAAAAGTGTGAATCTGAGAGATGAATTCATAAAACAGAAAGCAGGTTCTCAGAAATCTTCTTTCGACTTTTTGTATGAGGATATTTCCTTTGTCACCATAAGCTTCAATGCACTCCAAAATATCCCATTGCAGATCCCACGAAAACAGCATTAGCAAACTGCTCAAAGAAAAGAACAGTGTATCACTGTGAGATGAATTTACACATCAAAATGCAGTTTCTCAGGAAGCTTCTTTTTTTTATTGGAGGATATATCCTTGGTTACCATAGGCTTCAAAGTGTCCCAAAATATCGTATTGCCATTTCCTTGAAAACAGTGTTATCAAACTGCTCAATGAAGTGAACACTGTAACTCTGTGAGGTGAATTCACACATCATAAAGCAGTTTCTCAGAAAGCTTCTTTCTAGTTTTTTTCTGAGGATATTTTCTTTTTCACTACAGTCCTCAATGCACTCCCAAATATCCCTTTGCAGATTCCACATAAACAGTGTTAGCAGACTGCACAATGAAAAGAGTGGTGTAACTCTGTGAGATGAATTCACACATCACAAATCTGTTTGTCAGAAAGCTTCTTTCTTGATTTTATCTGAGGATATTTCAGGCCTCGATGCGCTCCTGCATATCTCATTGCAGACTCCACGAAAATATTGTTTGGAAACTTCTCAAGGAAAAGAGTGGTGCAGCTCTGTGAGATGAATTCACAAATCACAATTCAGGTCCTCAAAAAGCTTGTCTCTGGTTTTTGTCTGAGGATATTTACTTTGTCACCATAGGCTTCAAAGTGGTCCAAAATATTCCTTCTCAGAATCCACAAAAACAGTGCTAGCAAATGGATCCATGAAAGAGTTGTGTAACAATGTGAGATGAATTCACACATCACAAAGTAGTTTCTCAGAAAGCTTATTTCTGGATTTTATCTCTGGATATTTCCTTAGTCACTATAGCCATCAAAACGATAAAAAATATCCCTTCTCAGATTCCACAAAAACAGTGCTAGCAAACGGCTCCATGAAAGAGTAGTGTAACACTCTGAGATGAATCCATACATCACAAAGCAGGTTCTCAGAAAGCTTCTTCTTAGTTTTAATCTGAGGATATTTTCTTAGTCACCATAGGCTGCATAGCAATCCAAAATACCCCTTCTCAGATTCCACAAATTCAGTGCTAGCCAACGGCTACAGGAAAGAGTGGTGTAACTCTGTGAGATGAATTCACACATCACAAAGCTGTTTCTCAGAAAGCTTCTTTCTTGATTTTATCTGAGGATATTTCAGGCCTCGATGCGCTCCTGCATATCTCATTGCAGACTCCATGAAAATATTGTTTGGAAACTTCTCAAGGAAAAGAGTGGTGCAGCTCTGTGAGATGAATTCACATATCACGAAGCAGTTTCTCAGAAAGCTTCTTTCTAGTTTTTATCTGAGGATATTTCCTTTGTCACCATAGGCTTCAAAGCGATCAAAATATCCCTTCTCAGATTCCACAAAACAGTGCTAGCAAACGGCTCCATGAAAGAAAGGTGTATCTCTGTGAGATGAATAAACTTAACACAAAGCATTTTATCATAAAGTTTTTTTCAGTTTTATCATAGGATACTTCCTTTGTTACCATAGGCTTTAAGTGATTCAAAATATCCCTTCTCAGATTGAACAAATAGAGTTCTAGAAAACTGTTCCTTGAAAGAGCAGTGTAACATTGTGTGATGAATTCACACCTCACAAAGCAATTTCTCAGAAAACTTCTTCTTTTTGTTCGAGGATATTTCCTTTTTAATCTCTGACCTCAATGTGCTCCCGTATATCTTATTGCAGATTCAGTGAAAAGAGTGTTAGCAAACTTCTCAATGGAAGCAATGGTGTAATTCTCTGATATGAATTCACACACCACAAAGCAGTTTCTGAGAAGGATTCCCTCCAGTTTTTACCCGAGGATATTTCAATTCTCACCATAGGATTCTATGCTAACCAAGATATCAATTCTGGGATTCTGCAAAGACAGTGTTTGCAAACACCTCCACGAAAGAGTGGTGTAACTCTGTAGATGGATATTTCCTTTGTCACAATAGCCTTTAAAGTGATCAAAAATATCCCTTCTCAGATTCCACAAAAACAGTGCTAGCAAACAGCTCCATGAAAGAGTAGTGTAACACTCTGAGATGAATCCACACCTCACAAAGCAGTTTCTCAGAAAGCTTCTTTCTGGTTTTTATCTGAGGATATTTCCTTTGTCACCATAGGCTTCAAAGTGATCAAAAATATCCCTTCTGAGATTCCACAGAAACAGTGCTAGTAAATGGCTCCATGAAAGAGTAGTGTAACTCTGTGAGATGAATTCACACATCACAAAGCTGCTTCTCAGAAAGCGTCTTTCTTGTTTTCATCTGAGAACATTTCAGGCCTCAGTGTGCTCCTGTATATCTCATTGCAGATTCTGCAAAAGCAGTGTTAGCAAACTTCTCAATGAAAGCAGTGTTGTAACTCTATGAGTTGAATTCGTACACAACAAAGCAGTTTCTGAGAAGGCTTCTCTTCATTTTTATCTGATGATATTTCATTTTTCACCATGAGATTCAATGCTATCCAAGATATCACTTCTATGATTCCACAGAAATAGTGCTAGCAAACTCTTCCATGAAAGACTGTTGTTAATTTGTGAGATGAATTCACACGTCACAAAGCAGTTTCAAAGAAAGCTTCTTTCTAGTTTTGATTGGAAGATACTTCCTTTGTCACCATAGGTTTCAAAGTGATCAAAAATATCCCTTCTCAGAATCCACAAAAACAGTGCTAGCAAACAGATGAAAGAAAGAGTTTTATAACACGGTGAGATGAATTCACACATCACAAAGCAGTTTCTCAGAAAGCTTGTTTCTGGTTTTTATCTGAGGAAATTTATTTTCTCACCATAGGCTTCGAAGTGATCAAAAGTATCCCTTCTCAGATTCCACAAAAACAGTGCTAGCAAACGGCTCCATGAAACTGTAGTGTAACTCTGTGAGATGAAGTCACATATCACAAAGCAGTTTCTCAGACAGCTTCTTTATAATTTTTATCTGAAGATATTTTCTTTGTCAACTTAGGCTTCAAAGCTATCAAAAATATCCCTTCTCAGACTTCACAAAAACAGTGTCAGCCAACAGCTACATGAAAGAGTGGTGTAACTCTGTGAGATGAATTCACAAATCACAGAGCTGTTTCTCAGAAAGCTTCTTTCTGTTTTTTATCTGAGGATATATCCTTTGTCAGTATAGGCTTCAAGGTATTCCAAAAGATCCCTTCTCAGATTCCACAAACACAGTGGTAGAAAACAGCTCCATGAAAGAGTTGTGTAACACTGTGAGATGAATTCACACATCAGAAAGCAGTTTCTGAGAGCTTCTTTATGGATTTTATCTGCAGATATTTACTTTGTCACCATATCTTCAAAGTGATCAAAAATATCACTATTCAGATTCCAGAAAAACAGTGCTAGCAAATGGCTCCATGAAAGAGTAGTGTAACACTGTGAGATGAATTCACACACCAGAAAGCAGTTTCTCAGAACTCTTTTTTCTTGTTTTTATCTGAGGATATTTCAGTCCTCAATGTGCTCCAGTATATCTCATTGCAGATTCCGTGAAAATATTTTTAGGAAATTTCTCAATGAAACGTGTGATGTCACTCTGTTAGATGAATTCACACATCACAAAGCAGATTCTCAGAAGGCTTCTCTCCAGTTTTTATCTAAGGATATTTAATTTTTCACTGTAGGACTCAATGCCCTCAGAATATCCCATGGCAGATTCCAGAAAAACAGTATTAGCAAATTGCTCAATGTAACGAAAAATGTATCTCTGTGAGATGAATATATTCCTCACAAAGAAGTTTCTCATTAAGCTTTTCCTAGTTTTATCTGAGGATATTTGCTTTATTACCATAGGCTTCAAAGTGATCCAAAATATCCCTTCTCAGATTCCACAAATACAGTGCTGGCAAAACTGCTCCTCATAAGAGTAGTGTAACTCTGTGTGATGAATTCACAGATAACAAAGCAGTTTCTCAGAAAACTTCTTCCTTTTTTTATCCCAGGATATTTCCTTTTGAAACACGGGACTCAATGCACTCCCATATATCTCATTGCAGATTCTGCAAAAACAGTGTTAGCAAACCTCTCAATGAAAGGAATGGTGTAACTCTCTGAGATGAATTCACACAACACAAAGCAGTTTCTGAGAAGGCTTCCTTCCCATTTTTATCTGAGGATATTTCATTTCTCATCAAAGGATTCTATGCTATCCAAGATATCACTTCTGAGCTTCCACAAAAACGGTGATACCAAACTCCTCCATGAACAAGTGGTGTAAATCTGCGAGATGAATTCACACCTGGAAAAGCAGTTGCTCAGAAATCATTTTTCTAGTTTTTATCTGAAGATATTTCCTTTGTCACCGAAGGTTTCAAAGTGATCAAAAACATCACTCTCAGATTCTACAAAAACAGTGTGTCCAATAGCTCCATGAAGAGCAGTGTAACTCTGGGAGATGAATTCCCATATCAGAAAGCTGACTCTCAGGAGTCTTCCTTCTAGTTTTTCTTGGAGAATATTGACTTTATCAACATAAGCTTCAATGCACTGTGAAATATCCCTTTACGGATTTCAAGGAAACAATGTTAGCAGACTGCTCAATGAAAAGAACACTATAACACTGTGAGATATGTTTACACATCACAAAGAAGTTTCTCAGAAGGCCTCTTTTGGTTTTTACCTGAGGATACTTCCTTTGTTACCACAGGTAACAATAGGAACTCAATGTGCTCCCAAATATCCTATTTTATTTCCCATGAAAATAGTGTTAGCAAACTGCTGTATGTAAACAACAGTGTAACTTTGTGAGATGAACTCAAACATCACAAAGAAGTTTCTCAGAAACCATCTTTCTAGTTTTTATCTAAGGATATTTCCTTTTTTACTATAAGCCTCAAAGTGCTCCCAAATATCCCTTTACAGATTTGACCAAAACAGTATTAGCAAACTGCTCCATGAAGAGAAAGGTGTAACTCTGTGAGATGAATTCACACATCAAAAAGAAGTTTCTCAGAAAGCTTCTTTCCAGTTTTTACCTGAGGACATTTCCTTGTCACCATAGGCTTCAGTGCGATCCAAAATATTCCCTCTCAGATTCCCCAAAAACAGTGCTAGCAAAGTGATCCATGAAAAGAATCATGGAACTCTGTGAGATGAATTCACACATCCAAAGAAGTTTCTCAGAAAGTTTCTTTTTGGTTTTATCAGGGATAATTTTTTGACCGCATACACTTCAATGTGCTCCCAAATATCCTTTGCAGATTCCATAAAACAGTGTTAGCAAACTGCTCCATGAAGAGAAAGGTGTAACTCTGTGAGATGAATTCACACATCAAAAGAAGTTTCTCAGAAAGCTTCTTTCCAGTTTTTACCTGAGGACATTTCCTTGTCACCATAGGCTTCAGTGCGATCCAAAATATTCCCTCTCAGATTCCCCAAAAACAGTGCTAGCAAAGTGATCCATGAAAAGAATCATGGAACTCTGTGAGATGAATTCACACATCCAAAGAAGTTTCTCAGAAAGTTTCTTTTTGGTTTTTATCAGGGCATAATTCTTTTGACCGCATACACTTCAATGTGCTCCCAAATATCCTAATGCAGATTCCATAAAAACAGTGTTAGCAGACTGTTCAATGAAAAGAATGGTGTAATTCTGTGGGGTGAAATAACCCATAACAAAGCAGCCTCTCAGAAAGCTTCTTTCTAGTTTGTCTCTGAGGATATTTCCTTTGTCACCATAGGTTTCAATGCACTCCAAAATATCCTCAGATTCCATGAAAAGTGTGTTAGCAGACTGCTCAATGAAAAGAATGGTGTAACTCTGAGTTGAATTAACCCATCACTATGCAGTTTCTCAGAAAGCTTCTTTCTAGTTTTTTTCTGAGGATATTTCCTTTTCCACCATAGGCCTCAATGCACTCCGAGATATCACTTTGCAGATTCCACAAAAACGGTGTCAGCAAACTGATTCATGAATTGAAAGGTGTAACTCTGTGAGGTGAATTCACACATCTGAAAGAAGTTTCTCAGGAAACTTCCTCTAGTTTTATTTGAGGATATTGCCTTTGTCAGCGTAGGCCTCAATACGATCCGAAATATCCCATTTCAGTTTCCCCAAAAAGAGTGCTAAGAAGGTGATCCATGAAAAAATAGAGTAACTCTGTGAGATGAATTCACACATCCAAAGCAGTTTCTCAGAAAATTTCTTTCTAGTTTTTATCCAAGGATATCCCCGTGTCAACAAAGGCTTCAATGCGCTCCCAAATATCCTGAAGCTGATTCCAGGAAAACAGTGTTAGCAGACTGCTCAATAAAAAGAATGGTGTAGCTCAGTGAGATGAATTAACACATCACAAAACAGTTTCTCTGAAACATTCCTTCTAGTTTTTATCTGAGGATATTTTCTTTTTCTCCATTAGCTTCATTGTGCTAAGAAATATCCCATTGCATATTCCAAAAAAACAGTGTTAGCACATTGCTCAATGAAAATAACGGTGTAACTCTGTGAGTTTAATTAACCCATCACTATGCAGTTACTCAGAAAGTTTCTTTCTGGTTTTTATCTGAGTATATTTCCTTTTTCACCATAGGCATCAATGCACTACAAAATATCACTTAGCAGATTCAAAGAAAACAGTGTTAGCAAACCACTTCTTGAAGAGAAAGGTGTAACTCTGTGAGATGAATTCACACATCATAAAAAAGTTTTACAGAAAGCTTCTTTCTAGTTTTATTTTAAGATACTTGCTTTGTCAGCATAGGCTTCAATGAGATCCAAAATATCCCTTATCAGATTTCCCAAAAACAGTGGTAACATACTGCTCCATGAAGAGAACGTGTAACTCTGTGAGACAAATTCACACATGAGAAAACAGTTCTTCAGAAACATTCCTTCTAGTTTTTATCTGAGGATATTTTCTTTTTCTCCATTAGCTTCATTGTGCTAAGAAATATCCCATTGCATATTCCAAAAACAGTGTTAGCACATTGCTCAATGAAAATAACGGTGTAACTCTGTGAGTTTAATTAACCCATCACTATGCAGTTACTCAGAAAGTTTCTTTCTGGTTTTATCTGAGTATATTTCCTTTTTCACCATAGGCATCAATGCACTACAAAATATCACTTAGCAGATTCAAAGAAAACAGTGTTAGCAAACCACTTCTTGAAGAGAAAGGTGTAACTCTGTGAGATGAATTCACACATCATAAAAAGTTTTACAGAAAGCTTCTTTCTAGTTTTATTTTAAGATACTTGCTTTGTCACCATAGGCTTCAATGAGATCCAAAATATCCTTCTCAGATTCCACAAAAACAGTGGTAACATACTGCTCCATGAAGAGAACGTGTAACTCTGTGAGACAAATTCACACATGAGAAAACAGTTCTTCAGAAACATTCTTTCTAGTTTTTCTCTGAGGATATTTCCTTTGTCACCATAAGCTTCAATGCTCTGAGAAATATCCCTTTATGGTTTCTAAGAAAACAGTATTAGCTGACTGCTCAATGGAAATAACATTGTCACTCTGTGAGATGTATTCATACATCACAAAACAGTTACTCAGAAGGCTTCTTTTTGGTTGCTATCTGAGGATATTTCCTTTGTCACCATAGGCCTCCAAGTGCTCCCAAATATCCCTGTGCAGATTCCACGAAGAGTGTTAACAAACTGCTTTGTGAAAAGAATGGTGTAACCCTGTGTGGTGAATTCACACATCACAAAGCAGTTTCTCAGAAAGCTTCTTTCCACTTTTTATCTGATGATATTTCCTTGTCATCCTAGGCTTCAATGCAATCCAAAATATCCCTTCTCAGATTCCCCAAAAAGAGTGCTAACAAAGATATCCATGAAAAGAATCGTGTATCTCTGTGAGATGAATTCGCACATCCAAAGCAGTCTCTCAGAAAGGTTCTTTTTGCTTTTTATCTGAGGATATTTCCTTTGTCCCCATAGGCTTCAGATATCCTAATGCAGATTCCATGACAACAGTGTTAGCAGACTGATCAATGAAAAGAAGGGTGTAACTGTGTGACATGAATTAACCCATAACAAAGTAGTTTCTCAGAATGTTTCTTTCCAGTTTTTATCTGAGGATATTTCCTTTGTCACTGTAAGCTTCATTGCGCTAAGAAATATCCCATTGCACATTCCAAGAAAACAGTGTTAGCAATCTGCTCAATGAAAAGTGTAACTCTGTGAGATACACTCACACATCACAGTGCATTTTTTCAGAGAGCTTCTTTCTAGTTTTTATCTGAGGATATTTCCTTTTTCACCATAGGCCTCAATGTGCTCCCAAATATCACTTTGTAGATTCCACGAAAACAGTGTTAGCAAACTGTTTCATGAAGAGAAAGGTGTATCTCTGTGAATTGAATTCACACATATAAAAGAAGTTTCTCAGAAAATTTCTTCCTCGTTTTTATTTGAGGATATTTCCTTTGTCAGTGTGGGCTTCAATGCAATCCAAAATATCCCTTCTCCGATTCCCCAAAAACAATGGTAACAGATTGCTCCAAGAAACGAAAGTGTAACTCAGTAAGATGAATTCACACATCAGAAAGCAGTTCCTCAGAAAGTTTCTTTCTAGTGTTTATCTGAGGATATTTCCTTTTTCACTGTAGGCCTCAATGCTCTACCAAATATCACTTTGCAGATTCCATGAAAACACTGTTAGCAAACTACTTCATGAAATGAAATGTATGTCTCTGTGACATGAATTCACATATCAAAAGAAGTTTCTCAGAAAATTTCTTCCTCGTTTTTATTTGAGGATATTTCCTTTGTCAGTGTGGGCTTCAATGCAATCCAAAATATCCCTTCTCCGATTCCCCAAAAACAATGGTAACAGATTGCTCCAAGAAACGAAAGTGTAACTCAGTAAGATGAATTCACACATCAGAAAGCAGTTCCTCAGAAAGTTTCTTTCTAGTGTTTATCTGAGGATATTTCCTTTTTCACTGTAGGCCTCAATGCTCTACCAAATATCACTTTGCAGATTCCATGAAAACACTGTTAGCAAACTACTTCATGAAATGAAATGTATGTCTCTGTGACATGAATTCACATATCAAAAAGCAGTTTCACAGAAAGTTTCTTTCTAGTTTTCATTTGAAGATATTTCCTTTGTCAGCATAGGCTTCAATGCGATCCAAAATATCCCTTCTCAGATTCCACAAAAACAGTGGTAACATACTGCTCCATGAAAGGAATGTTTAACTCTGTGAGATGAATTAACACATCAGAAAGCAGTTCCTCAGAAACCTTCTTTCTAGTTTTTCTCCATGGATATTTCCTTTGTCGCCATAAATTCGCTGTGAAATATCTCTTTGCGGATTCCAAGAAAATAGTGTTAGCACACTGCTCAATGAAAATAACATTGTAACTCTGTGAGATGTATTCTCACATCACAAAGCAGGTTCTCAGAAGGCTTCTTTTTGGTTTTTATCTGAGAATATTTCCTTTGTCACCATAGGCTTCAATGTGCTCCCAAACATCCTATTGCCTTTTCCATGAAAACAGTGTTAGCAAGCTGCTCTATGAAAAGAATCGTGTAACTCTGTGTGATGAATTCACACATCACAAAGAAGTTTCTCAGAAAGCTTCTTTCTAGTTTTTACCTGAGGATATTTCCTTTTCACCATAGGCTTCAATGCGATCCAAAATATCCCTTTGCAGATTCCACGAAAACAGTGTTAGCAAACTGCTCCATGAAAGGAAAGGTGTAACTCTGTGAGATGAATTCACACATCACAAAGAACTTTCTCAGAAAGCTTCTTTCCAATTTTATCTGAGGATATTTCCTTGTCACCATAGGCTTCAATGTGATCCAAAATATCCTTCTCAGATTCCAAAAACAGTGCTAACAAACTGATCCATGAAAAGGATTGTGTAACTCTGTGAGTTGAATTTAGACATCCAAAGCAGTGTCTCATAAAGCTTCATTTGTTTTTTATCTGCGGATATTTCCTCTGTCCCCATAGGCTACAATGAGCTTCTAAATTTCCTAAGCAGATTCCATGAAAACAGTGTTAGCAAACTGCTCAATGAAAAGAATGGTGTAACTCTGTGAGATGAATTAACCCATCACAAAGTAGTTTCTCAGAAAGCTTCTTTCTAGTTTTTCTCTGAGGATATTTACTTTGTCATCATAAGTTTCATTGTGCTAAGAAATATCTTTGCAGATTCCAAGAAAACAGTGTTAGCAAACTGCTCCATGAAAGGAAAGGTGTAACCCGATGAGATCAATTCACACATCACAAAGCAGTTTCTCAGAAAGCTTCTTTTTAGTTTTTATCTGAGATATTTCCTTTTCACCATAGGCTTCAATGTGCTAAATATCCTTTGCAGATTCCAAAAACAGTGTTAGCAAACTTCTTCATGAAAAAGATGTAACTCTGTGAGATGAATTCAAAACACAAATATGTTTCTCAGAAAGCTTCTCTAGTTTTTATCTGAGGATATTTCCTTTTCACCATAGGCTTCAATGTGCCAAAATATCTCTTTGCAGATTCCACGAAAACAGTTAGCAAACTGCTCCATGAAAAGAATGTGTAACTCTGTGAGATGAATTCACACATCAAAGAAGTTTCTCAGAAAGTTTCTAGTTTTTATCTGAGGATATTTCCTTGTCAGCATAGGCTTCAATGCATCCATAATATCCTTCTCAGATTCCACAAAACAGTGTTAGCAAACTGCTCCATGAAAAGAATGTGTAACTCTGTGAGATGAATTCACAAATCAGAAGCAGTTTCTCAGAAACCTCTTTCTAGTTTTTATCTGAGGATATTTCCTTTGTCACCATAGGCTTCAATGTGCTCCCAAATATCCTATTGCAGATTCCAGAAAACAGTGTTAGCAACTGCTCCATGAAAATAACATTGTAACTCTGTGAGATGAATTCACACATCACAAAGCAGTTTCTCAGAAGGCTTCTTTCTAGTTTTTATCTGAGGATATTTCCTTTGTCACCATAGGCTTCAATGTGCTCCCAAATATCCCTTTGCAGATTCCACAAAACAGTGTTAGCAAACTGCTTCATGAAAAGAATCGTGTAACTCTGTGTGATGAATTCACACATCACAAAGAAGTTTCTCAGAAAGCTTCTTTCTAGTTTTTACCTGAGGATATTTCCTTTTTCACTATGGGTCTCAAAGTGCTCTAAATATCCCTTTGCCTATTCCACGAAAAGAATGTTAGCCAACTGCTCCATGAAAGGAAAGGTGTAACCCGATGAGATCAATTCACACATCACAAAGAACTTTCTCAGAAAGCTTCTTTCCAATTTTTATCTGACGATATTTCCTTGTCACCATAGGCTTCAATGTGATCCAATATATCCTTTCTCAGATTCTCTAAAAAGAGTGCTAACAAAGTGATCCATGAAAAGGATTGTGTAACTCTGTGAGTTGAATTTAGACATCCAAAGCAGTGTCTCATAAAGCTTCATTTGTTTTTTATCTGCGGATATTTCCTCTGTCCCCATAGGCTACAATGAGCTTCTAAATTTCCTAAGCAGATTCCATGAAAACAGTGTTAGCAGACTGCTCAATGAAAAGAATGGTGTAACTCTGTGAGATAAATTAACCCATCACAAAGTAGTTTCTCAGAAAGCTTCTTTCTAGTTTTTCTCTGAGGATATTTACTTTGTCATCATAAGTTTCATTGTGCTAAGAAATATCTTATTGGAGATTCCAAGAAAACAGTGTTAGCAAAGTGCTCAAAGAAAAGCAAAGTGTAACACTGTGAGATTCATTCACACATCACAATGCAGTTTCTCGGAAAGCTTCGTTTTAGTTTTTATCTGATGATATTTCCTTTTTCACCATAGGCTTCAATGTGTTCTGAAATAACACTTTGTAGATTCCACGAAAACCGTGTCAGCAAACTTCTTCATGACGAAAAAGATGTAACTCTGTGGAATGAATTCAAAACACAAATATGTTTCACAGAAAGCTTCTCACTAGTTTTTATTTGAGGATATTTCCTTTTTCACCATAGGCCTCAATGCTCTGAAATATCTCTTTGCAGATTCCACGAAAACAGTGTTAGCAAACTGCTTCATGAAGAGAGATGTCACTCTGTGAGATGAATTCACACATCACAAAGCAGTTTCTCAGAAAGTTTCTACTTTTTATTTGAGGATATTTCCGTTGTCATCCTAGGCTTCATTGCAATACAAAATATCCTTCTCAGATTCCCCAAAAGAGTGCTAACAAAGTGATCCATGAAAAGAATCATGTAACTCTCTGAGATGAATTCACATCACAAAGCAGTTTCTCAGAAAGGTTCTTTTGCTTTTATCTGAGGATATTTCCTTTGTCCCCTTAGGTTTCAATGTGATCCCAATATCCTAATGCAGATTACACGAAAACAGTGTCAGCAGACTGCTCAACGAAAAGAAGGTGTAACTCTGTGAGATGAATTCACACATCAAAGAAGTTTCTCAGAAAGCTTCTTTCTAGTTTTTATCTGAGGATATTTCCTTTGTCACCATAGGCTTCAATGCGATCCATAATATCCTTCTCAGATTCCAAAAAACAGTGTTAGCAAACTGCTCAATGAAAAGAATGGTGTAACTCTGTGATGAATTTACACATCACAAAGCAGTTTCTCAGAAAGCTTCTTTCTAGTTTTTATCTGAGGATATTTCCTTTTTCACCATAGGCCTCAATGTGCTCTGAAATATCTCTTTGCAGATTCCACGAAAACAGGGTTAGCAAACTGCTTCATGAAGAGAGAGATGTCACTCTGTGAGATGAATTCACACATCACAAAGAAGTTTCTCAGAAAGTTTCTACTTTTTATTTGAGGATATTTCCGTTGTCAGCATAGGCTTCAATGCGATCCATAATATCCTTTCTCAGATTCCCCAAAAACAGTGGTAACAGACTGCTCCATGAAAAGAATGTGTAACTCTGTGAGATGAATTCACAAATCAGAAGGCAGTTTCTCAGAAACCTCCTTTCTAGTTTTTCTCTGAGGATATTTCCTTCGTCACCAAAAGCTTCAATGTGCTGCAAAATATCCCTTTATGGATTCCAAGAAAACAGTGTTAGCTGACTGCTCAAGGAAAATAACATTGTAACTCTGTGAGATGTATTCACACATCACAAAGCAGTTTCTCAGAAGGCTTCTTTTTGGTTGTTATCTGAGGATATTTCCTTTGTATCCAAGTACTCCCAAATATCCCTTTGCAGATTCCACAAAAAGAGTGTTGGCAAAGTGCTTCATGAAAAGAATGGTGTAACTCCGTGTGATGAATTTACACGTCTCAAAGCAGTTTCTCAGAAAGCTTCTTTCTAGTTTTTATCTGAGGATATTTCCTTTGTCACCATTGGCTTCAATGCAATCCAAAATATCCTTCTCAGATTCCCCAAAAGAGTGCTAACAAAGTGATCCATGAAAAGAATCATGTAACTCTGTGAGATGAATTCACACATCACAAAGCAGTTTCTCAGAAAGCTTCTTCTAGTTTTTATCTGAGGATATTTCCTTTGTCACCTTAGGTTTCAATGTGATCCCAAATATCCTTTGCAGATTCCACGAAAACAGTGTTAGCAAACTGCTCAATGAAAAGAAAGGTGTAACTCTGTGAGATGAATTAACCCATCACAAAGTAGTTTCTCAGAAAGCTTCTTTCTAGTTTTTATCTGAGGATATTTACTTTGTCATCATAAGTTTCAATGTGCTAAATATCCTTTGCAGATTCCAAGAAAACAGTGTTAGCAAAGTGCTCAAAGAAAAGCAAAGTGTAACACTGTGAGATGAATTCACACATCACAATGCAGTTTCTCAGAAAGCTTCTTTCTAGTTTTTATCTGAGGATATTTCCTTTGTCACCTTAGGTTTCAATGTGATCCCAAATATCCTTTGCAGATTCCAAGAAAACAGTGTTAGCAAACTTCTTCATGAAAAAGATGTAACTCTGTGGAATGAATTCAAAAACACAAATATGTTTCACAGAAAGCTTCTCACTAGTTTTTATTTGAGGATATTTCCTTTTTCACCATAGGCCTCAATGTGCTCTGAAATATCTCTTTGCAGATTCCACGAAAACAGGGTTAGCAAACTGCTTCATGAAGAGAGAGATGTCACTCTGTGAGATGAATTCACACATCACAAAGAAGTTTCTCAGAAAGTTTCTACTTTTTATTTGAGGATATTTCCGTTGTCAGCATAGGCTTCAATGCGATCCATAATATCCTTTCTCAGATTCCAAAAACAGTGTTAACAAAGTGATCCATGAAAAGAATCATGTAACTCTGTGAGATGAATTCACAAATCAGAAGGCAGTTTCTCAGAAACCTCCTTTCTAGTTTTTCTCTGAGGATATTTCCTTCGTCACCAAAAGCTTCAATGTGCTGCAAAATATCCCTTTATGGATTCCAAGAAAACAGTGTTAGCTGACTGCTCAAGGAAAATAACATTGTAACTCTGTGAGATGAATTCACACATCACAAAGCAGTTTCTCAGAAAGCTTCTTTCTAGTTTTTATCTGAGGATATTTCCTTTGTCACCATAGCCAATGGGATCCCAAATATCCCTTTGCAGATTCCACAAAACAGTGTTGGCAAAGTGCTTCATGAAAAGAATGGTGTAACTCCGTGTGATGAATTTACACGTCTCAAAGCAGTTTCTCAGAAAGCTTCTTTCTAGTTTTTATCTGAGTATATTTTCTTGTCATCCTAGGCTTCATTGCAATACAAAATATCCCTTCTCAAATTCCCCAAAAAGAGTGCTAACAAAGTGATCCATGAAAAGAATCATGTAACTCTCTGAGATGAATTCACACGTCCAAAGCAGTCTCTCAGAAAGGTTCTTTTTGCTTTTTATCTGAGGATATTTCCTTTGTCCCCTTAGGTTTCAATGTGATCCCAAGTATCCTAATGCAGATTACACGAAAACAGTGTCAGCAGACTGCTCAACGAAAAGAAGGGTGTAACTCTGTGAGATAAATTAACCCATCACAAAGTAATTTCTCAGAATTTTTATTTCCAGTTTTTATCTGAGGATATTTCCTTTGACACCATAAGCTTCATTGTGCTAAGAAATATCCCATTGCACAGTCCAAGAAAATAATGTTAGCAATCTGCTCAATGAAAAGAAAAGTGCAACTCTGAGAGAGATATTCACACATTACAATGCAGTTTCTCAGAGAGTCTCTTTCTAGTTTTTGTCTAATGATATTTCCTTTGTCACCATTGGCTTCAATGCAATCCAAAATATCCCTTCTCAGATTCCCCAAAAACAGTGCTACGAAACAGTCCCATGAAAAGAATGGTGGAAGTCTGTGAGATGAATTCACACATCACAAAGCTGTTTCTCAGAAAGCTTCTTCTAGTTTTTATCTGAGGATATTTTCTTTTTCACCAAAGGCTGCAATGCACTCTGAAATATCCTATTGCAGATTCCACAAAAGCAGTGTTACCAAACTGCTCATGAAAAGAAGGTGTAACTCTGTGAGATGAATTCACACATCACAAAGCAATTTCACAGAAATCTTCTTTTTGATTTTTATCTGAGGGCATTTCCTTTTTCATCATAGGTCTCAATGCACTTCCAAATAACCCTTGTCAGATTCCATGAAAACAGTTTAAGCAAATGGCTCCATGAATAGAAAGGTATAACTCTGTGAAATGAATTCACACATCATGAAGAACTTTCTCAGCAACCATCTTTCTAGTTTTTATCTGATGATATTTCCTTTGTAACCACAGTCTTCTATGCAATTCAAAATATCCCTTCTCAGATTCCACAAAAACGGTGCTACCAAACTGTTACAGGAAAAGAGTGGTGTAACTCTGTGAGATGAATTCATGCAACACAAAGAAGTTTCTCAGAAAGCTTCTGTCTAGTTTTTTGTGAGGATATTTCCTTTATTACCATAGGCCTCAACTCGTTACCAAATATCCCTTTGTAGGTTCAACAAAAACAGTGTTAGCTAACTGCTCAATAAAAAGTAACGTGTAACTCCATAATATTAATTCACACATCTCAAACACGTTCCTCAGAAAGCTTCCTTCTTGTTTTTATTTGAGGATATTTCCTTTTCCAACACAGGCTTCATGTGCTCCCAAATATCCTGTCTCAGACACCACAAAAACTGTGATACCAAACTGCTCCCTCAGCAGAAACGTTTAGCTCTATGGGATTAATGCACATACTACAAAGGAGTTTCTCAGAAAGCTTCTCTCCACTTTTTAACTGAAGATATTTTCTTTTTTGTCATTGAACTTCATGCACTCCCGAATATCACCTTGCAGATTCCACAAAAGCAATGTTACCAAACTGCTCAGTGAAAAGAAAGATGTAACTCCATGAGATGAATTCACCCATCACAAATCAGTTTCTGAAAAAGCTTCTTTCTAGTTTAACTCTGAGGATATTTCCTTTTTCATCCTAGGCTTTAACGTTCTCAAAAATAACTCCTCTCAGATACCACAAAAACAGTGATGCTGAAATGCCTGATCAACAAAAATGTTAAATTCTTTGAGATGAATACACACATCACAAAACTGTTTCCTGAAAAGTTTCTCTCTAGTTTTTATCTGAAGTTATTTCCATTTTCAACGTAGGCCTCTAGGAGCTCCTGAATATCCCTTTGCAGATTCCATAAAAACAGTGCTATCAAACTGCTAAAAGAAAACAAAGGTATAACTCTGCATGATGAATTCACCCATCACAAAGGAATTTCTCAGAAAGCTTCTTTCTAGTATTTTTCTCAGGATATGTCCTTTTCGATTGGCTTCCATGTACTCCCAAATATCCCTTCTCAGACACCACAAAAACCGTGATGCCAAACTGCTCTCTCAATAGAAAACTTTACCTCTATGAGGTGAATGCACACATCACAAAGGAGTTATCATAAAGTTTCTCTCCAGTTTTTACCTGAAGATATTTCCTTCTTCAACTTTGGACCCTCTCCGCTCCTGATTATACCTTACATATTCCACAAAAATAGTGTTACCAAACTGCTCAATGAAATGGATGATTTATCTATATGAGATGAATAGCAACATCAGAAAGCAGTTTCTCAGAAAGCTTCTTCCAAGTTTTTATGTAAGGATATTTCCTTTTCCACCATAGGCCTCTATGCTCCCAAATATCCCTTTGCAGATTCCATGAAAACAGTGTTAGCAAACTGCTCAATGAAAAGAAAGATGTAACTCCATGAGATGAATTCACACATCACAAAGCAGTTTCTCAGAAAGCTTCTTCTAGTTTTTATTTGAGGATATTTCCTTTTCCAACACAGGCTTCATGTGCTCCCAAATATCCTTCTCAGATTCCACAAAAACAGTGATACCAAACTGCTCCATGAATAGAAAGGTGTAACTCTGTGAGATGAATTCACACATCATGAAGAACTTTCTCAGCAACCATCTTTCTAGTTTTTATCTGATGATATTTCCTTTGTAACCACAGTCTTCTATGCAATTCAAAATATCCTTCTCAGATTCCACAAAAACAGTGCTACCAAACTGTTACAGGAAAAGAGTGGTGTAACTCTGTGAGATGAATTCATGCAACACAAAGAAGTTTCTCAGAAAGCTTCTGTCTAGTTTTTCGTGAGGATATTTCCTTTATTACCATAGGCCTCAACTCGTTACCAAATATCCCTTTGTAGGTTCAACAAAAACAGTGTTAGCTAACTGCTCAATGAAAGTAATGTTTAATTCCATAAGATAAATTCTCACATCATGAACAATTTCCTCAGAAAGCTTCATTCTGGCTTTTATTTGAGAATATTTCATTTCCCAACATAGTCTTCATATGCTCCCAAATATTCCTTCTCAGACACCACAAAACTGTGATACCAAACTGCTCCCTCAACAGAAACGTTTAGCTCTATGAGATGAATGCACACATCACAAAGGAGTTATCATAAAGTTTCTCCAGTTTTTACCTGAAGATATTTCCTTCTTCAACTTTGGACCCTCTCCGCTCCTGATTATACCTTACATATTCCACAAAAATAGTGTTACCAAATTGCTCAATGAAATGGATGATTTATCTATATGAGATGAATAGCAACATCAGAAAGCAGTTTCTCAGAAAGCTTCTTCCAAGTTTTTACCTGAAGATATTTCCTTTTCCACCATAGGCCTCTATGCGCTCCCAAATATCCCTTTGCAGATTCCATGAAAACAGTGTTAGCCAACTGCCCCATGAAAATAAAGGTGTAACTCTGTGAGATGAATTCACAGATCACAAAGAACTTTCTCAGAAAGCTTCTTTCGAGTTTTTATCTGAGGATCTTTCCTTTGTCAGCCTAGTCTTCAATAGGATCCAAATCATCCCTTCTCGGATACCAAAAACACGGTGCTACCAAACAGCTCCATGAAAAGAATGGTGTAACACTGTGAGATAAATTTACACATCCCAAAGATGTTTCTCAGAAAGCTTCTTTCTAGTTTTCATCTGAGGATTCTTCCATTTTCACCATATTTCTCATTGCGCTCCTGAATATCCAATTGCAGATTAAACGAAAAAAGTGTTAGCAAACTTCTCAATGAAAAGAACTTTGTAACTCTGTGAGATGATTTCACACATAACAAAGCAGTTTCACAGTAAGTTTCTTTTTGGTTTTTACCTGAGGATATTTCCTTTGTCAACAGAGACTTCAATGTGCTCCCAAATATCCTATTGCAGATTCCACAAAAACAGTGTTAGCAAACTGCTGAAAGAAAAGAACAATGTAACTCTGTTAGATGAATTCAGACATTACAAAGCACTTTCTCAGAAAGACTCTTTCTAGTTTTTATCTGAGGATATTTTCTTAATTGCTATAGTCTTCAATGTGCTCCCAACTATTCCTTTGCAGATTCCATGAAAACAATGTTAACAAACTGCTCCATGAAAAGTAAGGTGTAACTCTCTGAGATGAATTCACACATCACAAACAACTTCCTCAGAAAGCTTCTCTCTAGTTTTTATCTGAGGATATTTCCTTTTCCACCATAGACTTCATGCACTCCCAAATATCCCTTCTCAGACACCACAAAAATAGGGATGCCAAAGTGCTCCCTCAAAGGAAGCATTTAGACCTATGAGATGAATGGACACATCATGAAGGAGTTTCTCAGAAAGCTTCTCCCCAGTTTTTACCTGAAGATATTTCATTTTTTGCCATTGTACCCTAATCATCCCCAAATATGCCTTTGCAGATTTCACAAAAACAGTGTTACCAAACTGCTCCATGAAAAGAAAGGGGTAACTCTGCAAGATGAATTCACACATCATAAAGAAGTTTCTCAGAAAGCCTCTTTCTAGTTTTTATCTGAGAATATGTCCTTTGACACCATAGGCTTCAACTCGTTCTCAAATATCAGATTGCAGATTCCAAGAAAACCGTGTAAGCAAACTGCTCAAGCAAAGAACTGTGTAACTCTGTGAGATGACTTCACCCATCACAAAGCAATTTATCAGAAGGCTTCTTTCTGTTTTTTATCTGAGGATACTTACTTTTTCTATTTAGGCCTCAAGACGCTCCTAAATACCCTTTGCAGATTCCAGGAAAACAGTGTTAGAAAACTTCTCAATGAAAAGAAAGGTGTAACTTTGTAAGATGAATTCACACATCATGAAGAAGTTTCTCAGAAAGCTTCTCTATGGTTTTTAACTGAGGATATTTTCTTTGCAACCAGAGTTTTCAGTGCAATCCAAAATATTCCTTTTCAGATTCACAAAAACAGTGCTACCAAACTGCTCCATGAAAAGAAAGGTGTAACTCTGGTACATCAGTTGACAAATCACAAAGGAGTTTCTCAGAAATCTTCTTCATAACTTTCATCTGAAGATACTTCCTTTATCACCATAGGCTTCAATGCAATCCAAAATATCCCTTCTCAAATTCCCCCAAAACAGTGCTACCTAACTGCTCCATGAAAAGAATTGTAACTCTATGAGATGAACACGCAAAACACAAACACAAAGCACTTTCTCAGAAAGCTTCTTTTTAGTTTTTGTCTGAGGATATTTTCTTTATCACCAGAGGCCTCAATGCGCTCCTGAATATCCATTTGCAGATTCCATGAAAACAGGGTTAGCAAACTGCTCCATGAAAACAACAATGTAAATCTGTTAGATGAATTAACACATCATAAAGCAGTTTATCAGAAAGTTTCTTTTTGGTTTCTGTCTGAGGATATTTCCTTTGTCACCATAGTCTTCAATGCATTCCCAAATATCCTATTGCAAATTCCATGAAAACTATGTTAGTAAACTGCCTCAAGAAAGGAATAGTGTAACTCTTTGAGATGAATTCACACATTGCAAAGAAGTTTCTCAGAAAGCTTCTTTGTAGTTTTTATCTGAGTTTATTCCCTTTGTCACCAAAGTCTTCAATGCAACTCAAAATATCCCTTCTCAGATGCCCAAAAAATAGTGCTACCAAACTGTTCCATGAAAAAAGTGGTGTAACTCTGTGAGATGAATTCACGTATCACAAAGATGTTTCTCAGAAAACTTCTTTCTAGTTTTTATCTGAGGATATTTTCTTTTTCACAATAGGCCTCAATGCACTCCCAAGTATGCATTTACAGTTACACAAAAACGGTGTTAGTAAGCTCTTCCATAAAAAAAAATCATGTAACTTTGTGAAATAAATTCATGCATCACAAGGAAGTATCTCAGAAAAGTTCTTTCTAGTTTTTATCTGACAATAATACTTTTGTCACCCTAGGCTTCAATGCAATTCAAAATACATCCTCTGACATTAACCAAAAACAGTGCTACCAATTTGCTCCATGAAAAGAAATGTGTAAATCTGTTGGATGAATTCACACATCACAAAGCAGTTTCTCAGAAAACTTCTTTTTGGTTTTTGTCTGAGCATATTTCCTTTGTCACCATAAGCTTCAATGCTCTCCAAAATATCCCATTGCAGATTCCAAAAAACAGTGTTAACAAACTGGTCAAACTGGTAACTCTGTGAGATGAAATCACACATCAAATGTGGCACATATACACCATGGAATATTATGCAGCCATAAGAAAGGATGAGTTTGCATCCTTTGTAGGGACATGGATGCAGCTGGAAACCATCATTCTTAGCAAACTATCACAAGAACAGAAAACCAAACACCGCATGTTCTCACACATAGGTGGGAACTGAACAATGACATCAGTTGGACTCGGGAAGGGGAACATCACACATCGGGGCCTATCATGGGGGGGAGGGGGGAGGGATTACATTGAGAGTTATACCTGATATAAATGACGAATTGATGGGTGCTGATGAGTTGATGGGTGCAGCACACCAACATGGCACAAGTATATATATGTAACAAACCTGCACATTATGCACATGTACCCAAGAACTTAAAGTATAATAATAAAAAAAAGAAATCACACATCAGAAAGCAGTTTCTCAGAAAGAATCTTTCTAGTTTTTACCTGAGGATATTTCCTTTTTCACTATAGGCCTCAATGCACTCCCAGGTATCCCTTTGCAGAATCCACGAAAACAGTGTTAGCAAACTGCTCAATGAAAAGAACAGTATAACTCTATGAGTTGAATGCACACATCACAAAGGAATTTCGCAGAAAGCTTCTCTCCAGTTTTTACCTGAAGATATTTCCTTTTTTGCCATTGGACTCTATGGGCTCCCAAATATCCCTTTGCAGATTCCACAAAAACAGTTTTGCCAAACTGCTCAATGAAAAGAAAAGTATAACTCTGTGAGGTAAATTCACCCATCACAAGCAGTTTCTCAGAAAGCCTCTTTCTAGTTTAAGTCTGAGGATATTTCCTTTTTCACTATAGGCTTCAAAGTGCTCCCGAATATCTCCTCTCAGATAACACAAAAACGGTGATCCCAAACTGCTAAATCAACTAATAGTTCAAACTCTATGATATGAATACACACATCACAAAACCGTTTCACTAAAAACATCTCTCCAGTTTTTATCTGAAGTTTTTCTGTTTTCACCGTAGGCCACTAGGAACTCCCAAATATCTCTTTGCAAATTCAACGAAAATAGTGCTACAAACTGCTCAAAGAAAACAAAGGTGTTCCTCAGTGTGATGAATTCACCCATCACAAGGAAATTTCTCAGAAGAATTATTTCTAGTTTTTTTCTCAGGATAGATATTTTCCCACTATCAGCGTCCAAGCACTAAAAAATATTCCTTCTAAGACACTACCAAGACAGTGCTACCAAACTGATGCATAAAAATAATCATGTAACTGTGTGAGATGGATTAATATATCACAAGGCAGCTTCTCAGAAACATTCTGTCTAGTTTTTATACGAAGATATTTCCTTTTTCACGTAGGCTTCAACGCACTCTGGAATACAACATTGCAGATTCCATGAAAACAATGTCAGCAAACTGCTCCATGAAAAGAGAGGTCTAACTCTGTGAGATGAATTCACACATCACAAAGCAGTTCTCAGAAAGCTTCTTTATAGTTTAAATCTGAAGATACTTCCTATATCACCATAAGCTTCAATTCGATCCAAACTATCCCATTGCGGATTCCCAGAAACAGTGTTAGCAATCTGCTCAATGAAAGCAACAGTGTAACACTGTGTGATGAATTCACACATCACAAGGCAGTTTCCTAGAAAGCTTCTTTTGGTTTTTCTATGAGGATATTTCCTTTGTCACCATAGACTTCAATTCGCACCCAAATATCCAGTTGCAGATTCCATAAAAATAGTGTAATCTAACAGCTCAGTGAAAAGAATGGTGTAACTCTGTGAGATGAAATCCCATATCAGAAAGCAGTTTCTCAGAAAGTCTATCTCTAGTTTTTATCTGAGGATATTTCCTTTTTCACTATAGGCCTCAATTCGCTCCCAAATATCCCTTTGCAGATTCCACGGAAACAGTGTTAGCAAACTGCTCAATGAAAATAACAGTGTATCTCTGCGAGATGAATTCACTCATCACAAAGAAGTTTCTCAGAAAGCTGATTTCTAGTTTTTATCTGAGTATATTCCCTTTTTCACCCTTAGCCTCCATGTGCTACTAAATAATCTTTTTCAGATTCCACATAAACAGTGTTATAAAACAGCTCCATGAAAAAAATGGTGTAACTCTGTGAGATGAATTCAACCATTCCAAAAAACTTTCTCAGAAACCTACTTTCTAGTTTTTATCTGAGGATATTTCCTTTGTCACCATGGGCTACAACGCAATCCAAAACTTCCATTCTCAGATTCCCCAAAAACAGTGTTACCAAACTGCTCTGTGTAACTGTGTGAGATGCATTCAGAAATCATATAGCAGTTTCTCACAAAGCTTCTTTCTAGTTTTTGTCTGAGGATATTTCTGTTGTCACCATAAGCTTCAATTCTCTCCAAAATATTCCATTGCAGATTCCCGAAAAAAGTGTTAGCAAACTTCTCAATAAAAGGAACACTGTAACTCTGTGATATGAATTCATACATCACAAAGCAGTTTCAAAGAAAGCTTCTTTTTGGTTTTTATCTGAGGATATTTATTTGTTACCACAGACTTCAATGTGCTCCAAAATATCTTATTGCAGATTCCATTAAACAGTGTTATCAAACTGCTCAATGAAAAGAACAGTGTAACTTTGTAAGATGAATTCACACATCAGATCACAGCTTCTCAGAAAGCCTCTTTTCAGTTTTTATCTGAGGATATTTCCTATTTCACCATAGGCCTTACTGCACTCCCAAAATGTACCTTTGCAGATTCCAAGAAAACAGTGTTATCTAACTGTTCCACGAAAGCAAATTGTATCTCTGTGAGATGAATTATCACGTTACAAAGCAGTTTCTCAGAAAGTCTATCTCTAGTTTTTATCTGAGGATATTTCCTTTGTCACCATAAGCTTCAATTCTCCAAAATATTCCATTGCAGATTCCAAGAAAACAGTGTTATCAAACTGCTCAATGAAAAGAACAGTGTAACTTTGTAAGATGAATTCACATCAGATCACAGCTTCTCAGAAAGCCTCTTTTCAGTTTTTATCTGAGGATATTTCCTTTTCACTATAGGCCTCAATTCGCTCCCAAATATCCCTTTGCAGATTCCAAGAAAACAGTGTTATCAAACTGCTCCATGAAAAAAATGGTGTAACTCTGTGAGATGAATTATCACGTTACAAAGCAGTTTCTCAGAAATCTTCTAACTAGTTTTTATATCAGGGTATTTTCTTTGTCATCAAAAGCTTCAACGTACTCGGAAATATCTAATTACAGATTCCAAGAAAACTGTTAGCAAAATGCTCAATGAAAAACACAGTGTAACTGTGTGAGATGACTTCACACATCACAAATCAGTTTCTTTTTTTTTTTTTATTATACTTTAAGTTCTAGGGTACATGTGCATAACGTGCAGGTTTGTTACATATGTATACTTGTGCAATGTTGGTGTGCTGCACCCATCAACTCATCAGCACCCATCAATTCATCATTTATATCAGGTATAACTCAATGCAATCCCTCCCCTCCCCTCCCCATGACAAATCAGTTTCTCAGAAAGTTCTTTATGGTTTTATATGAGGATACTTCTTTTGTCACCATAGGCTCAATGTGCTCCAAAATATCCCTTCTCAGATTCCACAAAACAGTGTTAGCAAACTGCTCCATGAAAGAAAGGTGTAACTCTGTGAGATGAATTCACACATCACAAAGCAGTTTCTCAGAAAGCTTCTTTCTAGTTTTTATATGAGGATACTTCTTTTGTCACCATAGGCTCCAATGTGTACCAAAATATCCCTTCTCAGATTCCCCACAAACAATCCTACCAAACTAATCCATGAAAAGATTCATGTAACACTGTGAGATGAGTTAACACATCACAAAATGATTTCTGAGAAACATTCTTTCTATTTTTTATATGAGGGTATTTCCTTTGTCACCATAAGCTTAAAATGCCCTCTGAAATATCCTATTGTGGATTCCAAGAAAACAATATTATCAAGCTACTCAATGCAAAGAACACTGTAACTCTGTGAGATGAATTAACACATCACAAAATGATTTCTGAGAAACATTCTTTCTATTTTTTATCTGAGGATATTTCCTTGTCACCATAAGCTTCAATTCTCTCCAAAATATTCCATTGCAGATTCCAAGAAAACAGTGTTAGCAAACTGCTCAATGAAAAGAACACTGTAACTCTGTGAGATGAATTCACACATCACAAAGCAGTTTCTCAGAAAGCTTCTTTCTAGTTTTTATCTGAGGATATTTCCTTTGTTACCACAGACTTCAATGTGCTCCAAAATATCCCTTCTCAGATTCCCCAAAAACAATATTATCAAGCTACTCAATGCAAAGAACACTGTAACTCTGTGAGATGAATTCACATATGACAAATAATTTTCTTAGAAAGCTTCCATCTATTTTTTTATCTGAGGATAGTTTCATTGTCACCATAGACTGCAATGCAATCGAAAATATCCCTTCCAAGATTCCCCAAAAACAGTGCTAAACAACTGCTTCATGAAAATAATGGTGTAACTCTGTGAGATGAATTCAGAAATCTGCAGTTTCTCAGAAAGTTTCTTTATGCTTTTTGTCTGAGGATATTTCCTTTGTCAGTATAAGCTTCAATGAGCTCTGAAACACCTCATTGTGGATTCCAAGAAAACAGTGTTAACAAACTGGACAATGAAATGAAGAATGTAACTCTGTGAGGTGAATTCATGCATCACAAAGCAGTTTCTCACAAGACATCTTTTGGTTTTACCGGAAGATATATTCATTGGGGCTTCAATACACTCCCAAATATCCTATTGCAGATGCCATGAAAACAGTGCTATCAAACTGCTCAATGAAAAGAACACTGTAACTCTGTGAGATGAATTCACACATCACAAAGCAGTTTCTCAGAAAGCTTCTTTCTAGTTTTTATCTGAGGATATTTCCTTTGTCACCATAGGCTTCAATGTAATCCAAAATATCCCTTCTCAGATTCCCCAAAAACAGTGTTATCAAACTGCTCAATGCAAAGAACACTGTAACTCTGTGAGATGAATTCACATATGACAAATAATTTTCTTAGAAAGCTTCCATCTATTTTTTATCTGAGGATAGTTTCATTGTCACCATAGACTGCAATGCAATCGAAAATATCCCTTCCAAGATTCCCCAAAAACAGTGCTAAACAACTGCTTCATGAAAATAATGGTGTAACTCTGTGAGATGAATTCAGAAATCTGCAGTTTCTCAGAAAGTTTCTTTATGCTTTTTGTCTGAGGATATTTCCTTTGTCAGTATAAGCTTCAATGAGCTCTGAAACACCTCATTGCGGATTCCAAGAAAACAGTGTTAACAAACTGGACAATGAAATGAAGAATGTAACTCTGTGAGGTGAATTCATGCATCACAAAGCAGTTTCTCACAAGACATCTTTTTGGTTTTTACCGGAAGATATATTCATTGGGGCTTCAATACACTCCCAAATATCCTATTGCAGATGCCATGAAAACAGTGCTATCAAACTGCTCAATGAAAGGAATGGTGTAACTCTGTGAGATGAATTTTCACATCACAAAGCAGTTTTTCAGAAAGCTTTGTTCTAGTTTTTATCTTAGGATATTTCCTTTTTCACTAAAGGAATCAATGTGCTTCCAAATATCCCTTTGCAAATTCCATGAAAACAGTGTTAACAAACTACTCCATGAAAGAAAGGTGTAGTTCTGTGAGATGAATTGACACAACACAAATAACTTTCTCAGGAATCTTCTTTCTAGTATTTATCTAAGGATATTTACTTTTTCACTACAGGCCTGAAGGCACTCAGAAATATTAGTTTGCCATTTGCACAAAAACAGTGTTAGCAAACTGCTCCATGATAAAAGGTGTAACTCTGTGAGATAAATTCACACATCACAAAGAACTTGCTCAGAAAGCAGCTTCAAAGTTTTTATCTGAGGATATATCGTTTGTCACCATAGGCTTCAATGCAATCAAAATATCAATTCTGAGATTCCCCAAAAACAGTGTTACCAAACTGCTCCATGAGAAGTATCATGTAACTCTGTGAGATGAATTATCACATCACAAAACGGTTTCTCAGAATGTGTCTTTCTAGTTTTATATGAGGATTTCCTTTGTCATCATAAGCTTCAATGCACTACGAACTATCACATTACAGATTCCAAGAAAAAAGTGTTAGCAAACTGCTCAATGAAAAGTAGAGTGTAATTCTGTGAGATGAATTCACACACATCTCAGAAAGGTTTTGTTTTTATTTGAGGATATTTCTTTTGTCACCATAGGCTTCAATGTAATCCAAAATATCCTTCTCAGATTCCCCAAAAACAGTGCCACTAAACTGATCCATGAAAGAATAGTGTAATTCTGTGAGATGAATTCACACAAAATGGTTTCTCAGAAAGTTTCTTTCTAGTTTTTATCTGAGGATATTTCCTTTGTCACCATAAGCTAAAATTGTGCTCTAATGTGTCCTATTGCAGATTCCAAGAAAACAGTGTTATCAAACTGCTCAATGAAAAGAACAGTGTAACTCTGTGAGATGAATTCACACATCACAAAGCTGTTTCTCAGAAGCTTCTATCTAATTATTGTCTGAGGATATTTCCTTTTCACCAATAGGCCTCAATGTGCTCCCAAATAGCCCATTGCAGATTGCACAAAACCATGTTATCAAACTGCTCAATGAAAAGAATGGTGTAACTCTGTGAGATGAATTTTCACATCACAAAGCAGTTTTTCAGAAAGCTTTGTTCTAGTTTTTATCTTAGGATATTTCCTTTTTCACTAAAGGAATCAATGTGCTTCCAAATATCCCTTTGCAAATTCCATGAAAACAGTGTTAACAAACTACTCCATGAAAGAAAGGTGTAGTTCTGTGAGATGAATTGACACAACACAAATAACTTTCTCAGGAATCTTCTTTCTAGTATTTATCTAAGGATATTTACTTTTTCACTACAGGCCTGAAGGCACTCAGAAATATTAGTTTGCCATTTGCACAAAAACAGTGTTAGCAAACTGCTCCATGATAAAAAGGTGTAACTCTGTGAGATAAATTCACACATCACAAAGAACTTGCTCAGAAAGCAGCTTCAAAGTTTTTATCTGAGGATATATCGTTTGTCACCATAGGCTTCAATGCAATCAAAAATATCAATTCTGAGATTCCCCAAAAACAGTGCTACCAAACTGCTCCATGAGAAGTATCATGTAACTCTGTGATATGAATTATCACATCACAAAACGGTTTCTCAGAATGTGTCTTTCTAGTTTTTATATGAGAGCATTTCCTTTGTCATCATAAGCTTCAATGCACTACGAACTATCACATTACATATTCCAAGAAAAAAGTGTTAGCAAACTGCTCAATGCAAAGTAGAGCTTAATTCTGTGAGATGAATTCACACATCTCAGAAAGGTTTTTTTTGTTTTTATTTGAGGATATTTCTTTTGTGACCACAGGCTTCAATGTAATCCAAAATATCCCTTCTCAGATTCCCCAAAAACAGTGCCACTAAACTGATCCATGGAAAGAATAGTGTAATTCTGTGAGATGAATTAATTCCTCACAAAATGGTTTCTCAGAAAGTTTCTTTCTAGTTTTTATATGAGGATATATCCTTTGTCACCATAAGCTAAAATTGTGCTCTAATGTGTCCTATTGCGCATTCCAAGAAAACAGTGTTATCAAACTGCTCAATGAAAAGAACAGTGTAACTCTGTGAGATAAATTCACAAAACACAAAGCTGTTTCTCAGGAAGCTTCTATCTAATTATTGTCTGAGGATATTTCCTTTTTCACAATAGGCCTCAATGTGCTCCCAAATAGCCCATTGCAGATTGCACAAAAACCATGTTATCAAATAGCTCAATGAAAAGAATGGTGTAACTCTGAGACATAAATTCACACATCACAAAGCAGTTTCTCCATAAGCTTCTTTCTAGTTTTTAACTGAGGATATTTCCTTTGTCACCACAGGTTTCAAAGCCATCCAAAATATACCTTCTCAGATTCCCCAAAAACAGTGTTATGAAACTGCTCCATGAAAAGAACAGTGTAACATTGTGAGATCAATTCACATATCACAAAGTAGTTTTGCAGAAAGCTTCTTTCTAGTTTTTGTCTAAGGATGTATTCTTTTTCACCATAGGCTTCAATTAGATCGTGAATATATTTTTGCAGATTCCACAAAAATAGTGTGAGCAAACTGCTCCATGAAAAGAAAGGTGAAAATCTGTGAGATGAATTCACACATCACAAAGCAGTTTCTCAGAAAGCTTCTTTTTGGTTTCTGTCTGAGGATATTTCCTTTGTCACCATAGGCTTGAGTGAGCTCCCAAGTATACTATTGCAGATTCCACGAAAACAGTGTTAGCAAACTGCTCCAGGAAAAGAGAGGTGTAACTCTGTGAGATGAATTCACACATCACAAAACAGTTTCTCAGGAAACTTCTTCCTAGTTTTTATCTGAGGACATTTCCTTTGTCACCGCACACCTCAATGTACTCCAAAATATCCCTTTGCAGATTTCACGAAAAGTGTGTGATCAAATGGCTCAATGAAAAGAATGGCGTAACTCTGTGAGATAAATTCACAAATCAAAAGCAGTTTCTCAGGAAGCTTTTATCTAGTTTTTATCTGAGGATACTTCCTTTGTCACCATAAGCTTCAATGCTCTCCAAAATATTCCCTTACAGATTCCAAGAAAACAGTCTTAGCAAATGGATCAATGAAAAGAACAGTGTAACTTTTGAGATGAGCTCACACATCACAAAGCAGTTTCTCATAAAGCTTGTTTTTGTTTTTTATCTGAGAATGTTTCCTTTATAACCATAGGCTTCAATGTGCTCCCGTATATCTTATTACAGATTCCACTAAAACAGTGTTATTAAACAGCACAATGAAAAGAATGGTGTAACTCTGTGAGATTAATTCACACATCAAAAAGCAGCTTCTCAGAAAGCTTCTTTCTAGTTTTTATCTGAGGATATTTCCTTCATTACGATAGGCTTCAATGTGCTCCCAAATATCTTATTGCAGATTCCATAGTGTTAGTTAACTGCTCCATGGAAAGAAAGATGTAACTCTGTGATTTGAATTCACAAATCACAAAGCAGTTTCTCAGAAATATTCTTTCTAGTTTTTCTTTGATGACATTTCCTTTTTTACTCTAGGCGTCAATGCACTACCAAATGTTCCTTTGCAGATTGCACAAAAACAGTGTTCGCAAGCTGCTCAATGAAAAGTAGGATGTAACTGTGTGAGATTAATTCACACATCACAATGCAGTTCCTCAGAAAGCTTCTTTCTAATTTTTACCTGAGGATATTTAGTTTTTCACCATAGCCCATAATGTGCTCCAAATTATCCCTTTGCAGATTCGACAAAAACAGTATTACCAAACAGCTCCATATAAAGAAAGGTGTAACTCTGAGATGAATTCACACCTCACAGAGAACGTTCTCAGAAATCTTCTTTGAGTTTCTATCTGAGGATATTTCGTTTGTTGAAATAGGCTACAATACAATCCAAAATATCCCTTTTCAGATTCCCCATAAACTGTGCTACCAAACTGATTCATGAAAAGAATTCTGTAACTCTGTGAGATGAATTAACACATCACAGAGTAATTTCTCAGAAAGCTTCTTTCTTCTCTTTCTATGAACATATTTCCTATGACACAATAAGCTTCAATGCACTCCAAAAAATCCCATTGATATTCATAGAAAACAGTGTAAACAAACTTCTCTATAAAAAGAACAGTGTGACACTGTGGGATGAATTCACACATCACAGAACAGTTTCTCAGAAAGCTTCTTTGTAATTTTTATCTGAGGATATTTCCTTTGTCACCATAGGTTTCAATGCAATTCAAAAAATCACTTCTCAGATTACCCAAAAACAGTGCTACCAAACTGCTCCATGAAGAGTGGTGTAACCCTGTGACGTGATTTCACACATCACAAAGAAGTTTCTCAGAAAGCTTGTTTCTAGTTTTTATGTAAAGATATTTCCTTTTTCTCCATGTTCCTCAATGCGCTTCAGAATATCCCATTGCAGATTGCATGACAAATCTGTTAGGAAACTTCTCCATGAATAGAATGGTGTAATTCTGTCAGATGAATTCACAAGTCACAAAGCATTTCCTCAGAAAGATTTCTTCTTGTTTTTATCTGAAGATATTTCCTTTTTCAGCATAGGATTCAGCTCGCTCCAAAATATCCCTTTGGAGACTCCATGAAAACAGTGTTAGAAAGCTGCTCCATGAAATAAATGGTGTTATTCTGTTAGGTGTATATACACATCACAAAGAAGTTTCTCAGAAACTTTCTTTCTAATTTTTATCTTAGCATATTTCCTTTGTCACCATAGGCTTAAATGCAAACCAGAATATCCCTTCTCAGATTCCCCAAAAACAGTGCTACAAAACTGCTCCATGGAAAGAATGGAGTAGCTCTGTGAGATGAATTCAGAAATCACAAAGTAGTTTCACAGAATGCCTCTTTCTAGTTTTTATCTGATTAAATTTTCTTTTTCATCATATTCCTCAATGCACTCCTGAATATCCCATTGCAGTTTCCACAAAAAATGTTTTAGCAAACTTTTCAATGAAAAGAACAATGTAACTCTGTTAGATGAATTCACTCATCACAAAGCATTTTCACAGAAAGATTCTTTTGGTTTTTATTTGAGGATAATTCCTTTGTCACCGTAGGCTTCATTGTGCCCCCAAATCTCCTATTGCAGATTCCACAAAAACAGTATTATCAAACTTCTCAATGAAAAGCATGGTGTAACTCTGTAAGATGAATTCACACATCACAAATCAGTTTCTCAGAAAGTTTCTTTCTAGTTTTTGTCAGATTATATTTACTTTTTCACCATAGGCCTCAATGCACTCCCAAATATCCCTTTGTAGATTAAACGAAAGCAGTGTTAGCAAACTGCTCCATGAAAAGAATGGTGTAACCCTGTGAGATGAATTCAGACATCATAAAGAACTTTCTCAGAAAGACTATTTCTAGTTTTTATCTGATAATATTTCCTTTGTCACCACAGAATTCAAAGTGATCAAATATATCCTCTTTCAGATTTCCCAAAAACAGTGCAATCAAATTGATCCATGAAAAGAATGGTGTATCTCTGTGAGATGAATTCACACATCACAAAGCCATTTCTTGGAAAGCTTTTTGTTAGTATTTGTATGAGGGTATTTCCTTTGTCACCTTAAGCTTCCATGTGCTCCAAAATATACCTTTGCAGATTCCATGAAAACATTGTTAACAAACTACTCAATGAAAAGAACAGTGTCACTTGGCGAGAAGAATGTCCATGTCACAAAGCAGTTTCTCAGAAAGTTTCTTTCTAGTTTTTATCCAAGGATATTTCCTTTTTTCACCATAGGCCTCCATGCACTCCCAAATATCCCTTTGCAGATTCCACGAAAATAGTGTTAGCAAACTGCTCCCTGGATAGAACAGTGTAACTCTGTTAGATGAATTCATACATCATAAAGAAGTTTCTCAGAAACCTTCTTTCTAGTTTTTATCTGAGGATATTTCCTTCATCAACATAGGCCTCAATGCACTCCCAAATATCCCTTTGCAGATTGCACGAAATCAGTGTTAGCAAACTGCTTAATGAAAAGTATTGTGTGCTCTGTGAAGTTAATTCACACGTCACAAAGCAGTTTCTTGTAAACCTTCTTCCTAGTTTTATCTTAGGATATTTCCTTAGTCACCATAGGCTTCAATGAGATCCAAAATATCCCTTCTCAGATTCCCCAAAACCAGTGCTAACAAACAGCTCCATGAAAAGACTCATGTAACCCTGTGAGATGAATTCACATATCAGAAAGTAGTTTCTCAGAAAGCTTCTTTCTCGTTTTTGTCTGAGGATATTTTATTTGTCACCATAAGCCTAAATGCATTCCAAGGTATCCCATTGCAGATTCCAAGAAAACAGTGTTAGCAAACTTCTCAAAGCAAATTGCATTGTAACTCTGTGAGTTGAACTCAAACATCACAAAACAGTTTCTCAGAAAGCTTCTTTCTACTTTTTATATGAGGGTATATCCTTTGTCACCATAAGCTTCAATGAGTTCAAAAATATCCCTTTGCAGATTCCAAGAAAACAGTATTAGCAAACTGCTCCATGAAAGGAAAGGTGTAACTCTGTGAGATGAATTCACACATTAGAAAGAACTTTCTCAGAAAGCTTATTTCTATTTTTTATCTGAGGATATTTCCTTAGTCACCATAGGCGTCAATGCTCTCCAGAATATACCATTTCAGATTCCCCGAAAGAGTGCTACAAAACTGATCTAGAAAAGAATCATTTAACTCAATGGGAAGAATTAAGGCATCACAAAGCGGTTTCTCAGAAAGTTTCGTGTTACTTTATATATAAGGGTATTTCTTTTGTCACCTTAAGCTTCCATGCGCTCTAAAATATACCTTTGCAGATTCCATGAAAATATTGTTAGCAAGCTACTCAATGAAAAGAACAGTGTCACTCGGCAAGATGAATGCACACGTCACAAAGCAGTTTCTCAGAAAGTTTCTTTCTAGTTTTTATCTGAGAATATTTCCTTTTTCACCATAGGCCTCCATGCACTCCCAAATATCCCTTTGCAGATTCCACAAAAACAGTGTTAGCAAACTGCTCCCTGGAAAAAACAGTGTAACTCTACTAGATGAATTCACACATCACAAAGCAGTTTCACAGAAAGCTTCTTTCTAGTTTTTGTCTGAGGATATTTCCTTAGTCACCATGGGCTTTAATGAGGTCCAAAATATTCCTCCTCCAATTCCACAAAAACAGTGCTACCATAAAGACTCATGAATTGTGTATCTCTGTGAGGAGTTCACAGGTTACAAAGTAGTTTCTGAGAAAGTTACTTTCTCGTTTTTATGTGAAGATATTTCGGTTTTCACCATAGGCCTCAACACACTCCCAGATATCCCTTTGCAGATTCCAAGAAAAAAGTGTTACCAACAGCTCCATGCAAAGAAAGAAAGGTGTAACTCTGTGAGATGAATTCACACATCACAAAGCAGTTTCTCATAAAGCTTCTTTCTACTTTTTATCTGAGGATGTTTCCTTTGTCATCATAGGCGTCAATGTGATCCAAAATATCCCTTTTCAGATTCCCCAAAAACAATGCTGCCAAAGTGATCCATGAAAGGAATCCTGTAACTCTGTGAGATGAATTAACACATCACAAAGTGGTTTCTCAGAAAGCTTCTTTCTACTTTTTCTATGAGGACATTTCCTATGTCACCATAATTTTCAATGCACTCCAAAATATCCCTTTTAAGATTCCAAGAAAGCAGTGTTAGCAAACTGCTCAATGAAAACAACAGTGTAACACTGTGAGAGGAATTCACACGACACAAAACAGTTTCTCAGAAAGCTTGTTTTTCCTTTATCTGTGAGGATATATGCTTTGTCACCATAGGCTTTAATGCACTCCTAAATATCCTATAGCAGATTCCACATTAACAGTGTTATCAAAATACTAAATGAAAAGAACAGTGTAACTCTGTGAGATGAACTCTGACATCACAAAGCAGTTTTTAAGAAAGCTTCTTCTTGGTTTATCTATGAGCATATTTCCTTTGTCTCCATAAACTTCAATGCACTATGAAATATCAGAGTGCAGATTCCAAAAAAACAGTGTAAGCAAACTGCTCAATGCAAAGTACAGTGTAACTCTGTGAGTTGAATTCGCACATCACAAAGCAGTTTCCCACAAAGCTTTCTTCAATTTTTTTTCTGAAGATATTTCATTTCTCACTGTAGGCCTGAATGTACTCCCAAATATACCTTTTCAGATTCCACAAAAACAGTGTTAGCAAACTGCTCCATGAAAATAGAGGTGTAACTCTGTGAGATGAATTCACACATCACAAAGTAGTTTCTCAGACAGCTTCTTTTTGGGGTTTTTCTGAGGATAATTTCTATGTCACCATAGGCTTCAATGTGCTCCCAAATATCCTATTGAAGATTCCACAAAAACAGTATTAGCAAACTCCACCTTGAAAATAGAGGTGTAATTCTGTGAGATGAATTCACACATCACAAAGTTATTTCTCAGAAAGCTTCTTTCTAGTTTTTATCAGGATACTCCCTTTGTCACCATAGCCTTCATTGTGATCCAATATATCCCTTCTCAGATATTCTAAAAACAGTGCTACCAAGCTGATCCATGAAAAGAATCGTATAACTCTGTGAGATGAATTAATGCATCACAAAACAGTTTCTCAGAAAGCTTCTTTCTAGTTTTCATATGAGGATATTTCCTTTGTCACCGTAAGTTTCAATGCACTCCAAAATATCAAATTGCAGATTCCAAGAAAATAATGTTAGCAAACTGCTCAATGAAAAGAACAGAGTAACTCTGTGAGATGAATTCGTGCATCAAAAATAGTTTCTCGGAAAGATTGTTTCTAGTTTTTAACTTAGCATATTTCCTTTTTCACCATAGGCTTCAATGTGCTCCCCAATATCCTACTACAGATTAAATGAAAACAGTGATATCATACTGCTCAGTGAAAAGAACCATGTAATTATCTGAGATGAATTCACACAACACAAAATAGTTTCTCACAAAGCTTCTTTCTAATTTTTATCTGAGGATGTTTCCTATTTCACCATAGGCCTCAAGTTGCTGCCAAATATCCCTTTGCAGATTCCACATAAACAGTGTTAGTAAACTGCTCTATGGAAAGAAAGGTGTAACTCTGTGAGATGAATTCACAAATCACAAAGCAGTTTCTCAGAAATCTTCCTTCTATTTTTTGTATGAGGATATTGCGTTTGTCACCATAAGCTTCAATGCACTCCAAAATATCCCATTGCAGATTCCATGAAAACAGTGTTTGCAAACTGCTGAATGCAAAGAACAGTATAGCTCTGTGAGATGAATTCACACATCCTAACATGGTTTCTCAGAAAGCTTCTTTCTAGTTCTTACATGAGGGCATTTTCTTTGTCACCACAGGCTTCAATATGATCCAAAGTATCCCTTCTCAGATTCCCCAAAAGCAGAGTTACCAAACTAATCCATGAAAAGAATCATGTAACTCTGTGAGATGAATTTACACATCACAAAGCAGTTTCTCAGAAATCTTCTTTCACGTTTTTATCTGAGAATATTTCCTTTGTCACCATAGGTTTAAATGAGATCCAAAATATTGCTTCTCAGATTATGTAAAAACAGTGCTACCAAACTGATCAATGAAAAGAACCATGTCACACGGTGAGATGAATTATCACATCACAAAGTGGTTTCTCAGAAAGCTTCTTTCTACGTTTTATATGAGGATTGTTCCTTTGTTATCATAAGCTTCAATGCACTACGAAATATCAGTTAGCAGATTCTAAGAAAATAGTGTTAGCAAACTGCACAATGAAAAGAAGAATGTAACTCTGTGAGATGAATTCACAAATCAAAAAGCAGTTTCTCAGAAAACGTCCTTCTAGTTTTTATCTGAGGATATTTCCTTTGTCACCTTAGGCTTCAATGCACTCCTCAATATCCTATTGCAGATTAAATGAAAACAGTGTAATCAAACCGCTCAATGAAAACATCCTTGTAATTCTCTGAGATGAATTCACACATCACAGGAAGTTTCTCAGAAAGCTTATTTCCAGTTTTTATTTGAGGATATTTTCTTTTTCACTATAGGCCTCAATGTGCTCCCAAATATCCCATGGCAGATTCCATGAAAACAGTTTATGCAAACTGTTCCATGAAAAGAAAGGTGTAATGCTGTGAGATAAAATCGCATATCACAAAGTACTTTCTCAGAAAGCTTCATTCTAGTTTTTATCTGAGAATATTTTCTTTTCCACCATAGGCTTCAATGAGATCCAAAATATCTCTTCTCAAATTCCCCAAAAGCAGTGCTACAAAACTGTTCCATGAAAAGGATCATGTAACTCTGTGATATGAATTCAAAAATCAAAAAGCAGTTTCTCAGAAACTGTCTTTCTATTTATTGTATGAGAATATTTCCTTTATCAACATAAGCATCAATGTGCTCAGAAATATTCCATTACAGATTCCAAGGAAACAGTGTTAGCAAACTGTTCCATGAAAAGAGCAGTGTAACTCTGTGAGGTGAATTAACACATCACAAAGGAGTTTCTCAGAAAGCTTCCTTCAACTTTTTCTCTGAGGATATTTCCTTTCTCACCGTAGGCCTCAATGCACTCCCAAACATCCCTTTGCAGATTCCTTTAGAATAGTATTAGCAAACTACTACATGAAAATTGAGGTGTAACTCTTTGAGATGAATTCAAACAAAGAAAGGCCTTTCTCAGAAAGCTTCTTTCTACCTTTTATCTGAGGATATTCCTTTGTCACCATAGGCTTCAATGCGATTCAAAATATCCCTTCTCAGATTCCACAAAAACAGTACTAACAAACTTCTCTATGAAAAGAATCGAGTAACTCTGTGAGGTGAATTCTCAAATGACAGAGCAGTTTCTCGGAAAGTTTCTTTCTAGTTTTTCTCTGTGGATATTTCCTTTGTCACCTTTGGCTTCAGTGCACTCCCAAATATCCTAACACAGATTCCCCAAAAACAGTGTTAGCAGACTGCTCAGTGAAAACAATGGTGTAACTCTGTGAGATGAATGAACCCATCACAAGGCAGTTTCTCAGAAAGCTTCTTTCTAGTTTTTATCTGAGGATATTTCATTTTTCACGAGAGGCCTCCATGCACTCCCAAATATCCCTTTGCAGATTCCACAAAAACAATTTTAGCAAGCTGTTCCATGAAAGGAAGGTGTAACTCTGTGAGATGAATTCCTGCATCACAAAGAACTTTCTCAGAAAGCTTGTTTCTAGTTTTTATCTAAGGGTATTTCCTTTGTCACCATGTGCTCCTAGGCAATTCAAAATATCTTTCCTCACATTCCCCACAAACAGTGCTACCAAACTGCTCCATGAAAGCAGTGCTGTAACTCTGTGAGATGAATTCACCCATCACAAAGCTGTTTCTCTGAAAGCTTCTTTCTATTTTTAATCTGAGGATAATTTTTCTTCACCATATTCCTCAATGTGCTCCCAAATATCCCATTTCTGATTAAACAAAAAAAATAGTTAGCAAAATTCTCAATGAAAAGAATGGTGTAACTCTGTGAGATAAATTCACACATCACAAAGCAGTTTCTCAGAAAGCTTCTTTCTAGTTTTTATCTGAGGATAATTCCTTATTCACCATATTCCTCCATTCGCTCCCGAATATACCATTGCCAATTCAATGAAAAAAGTGTTAGCAAACTTCTCAATGAAAAGAACGGTGTAACACTGTGAGATAAATTCACACATAACAAAGCAGTTTCTCAGAAAGTTTCTTTTTGGTTTTTATCTGAGAATATTTCCTGTGTCACCATAATCTTCAATGTGCTCTCAAGAATCCTAACACAAATTCCACAAAACCAGTTTTATCATATTGTTCAATGAAAAGAATGGTGTAACACTGTGAAATGAATTCACACATCACCACCCAGTTTTTCAGAAAGCTTCTTTCAGTTTTTATCTGGGGATATTTCTTTTTTCACTCTTGGCCTCAATCCACTCCCAAATGTCCCTTTTAAGATTCCAGGAAAACAGTGTTAGCCAACAGCTCCATGAAAAGGAAGGTGTAACTCTGTGAGAAAAATTCACACATCACAAAGAACTTTCTCAGAAAGTTTCTTTCTAATATTTATATGAGTATATTTTCTTTCTTACCATAGGCTTCAAAGTGATCCAAAATATCCCTTCTCAGATTCCCCCAACATAGTGCTATCAAACTGATCCATGAAAATAAACAGGTAACTCTGTGAGATGAATTAGCACATGACAAAGCAGTTTCTGAGAAAGCTTCTTTCTAGTTTTTGTCTGAGGATATTTCCATTGTCACCATAAGGTTCAATGTGCTCCAAAATATCCCTTTCAGATTCCTCAAAAACATTGTTACCAAACTCCTCCATGAAATGAATCATAAAACTCAATGAAATGAATTACCACATCACAAAGCAGTTTCTCAGAAAGCTTCTCTCTAGTTTTTATAAGAGGATATGTCCTTTTATACCATAGGCCTCATTGCACTTCCAAATATCCCTTTGCAGATGCCAAGAAAACAGTGTTAGCACACTGCTATATGCAAACAAAGGTGTAACTCTGTGAGATGAATTCACATATCACAAAAGTCTTTCTCAGAAAGCTTCTTTCTTTTTGTTATCTGAGGACAATTTTATTCTCACCATAAACTTCAGTGCACTCTGAAATATCCCATTGCAGATTTCAAGAAAATGCTGTTAGCATACTGCTCCACAAAAAGAAAGGTTTAAATCTGTGAGATGAATTCACACATCACAAAGCAGTTTCTCAGAAAGGTTCTTTCTGGTTTTTATCTGAGTATATTTCATTGTCACCAAAAGCTTCAAATGCACTCTGTAATATCCCACTGCAGATTGCAAGAAAACAGTGTTAGCAAACTGCTCAATGAAAAGAGCAGTGTAATCCTGTGAGATGAATTCACATGTCACAAAGAAGTTTCTCAGAAAGCTTCTTTTTGGTTTTTATTTGAGTATATTTCCTTTGTCATCATAGGCTTCTCTGCTCTCAAAAATATCCTATTTCAGAATCCATGAAAAGTGGTTATCAAACTGCTTAATGAAGAGAACGGTGTATCTCTTTGAGATGAATTCACACATCACAAAGCAGTTTCTCAGAAAGCTTCTTTCTAGTTTTTATCTGAGAATATTTCTTTTCACTATAGGCCTCAATATACTCCCAAATATCCCTTTGTAGATTCCATGCAAACAGTGTTACAAGACTGCTCCATGAAAAGAAAGGTGTAACTCTGTGAGATGAATTCAAACATCAAAAAGTACTTTCTCAGAAAGCTTCATTATAGTTTTTATCTGAGGATATTTCCTTTCTCACCATAGGTTTCAATGTGATCCAAAATATCGCTTCTAAGATTCCTTAAAACAGTGCTACCAATCTGCTCCATGGAAAGAAGCATATAACTCTGTGAGATGAATTCACAAATAACAAAGCAGTCTCTCAGAAAGTATATTTCTAGTTTTTGTCTGAGGATATTTCCCTTTTCACAATAAATTTCAATGCGCTCTGAAATATCTCATTGCAGATTCCAAGAAAACTGTGTTAACAAACTGCTCTATGAAAACAACAGTGTACCTATGTGAATTGAATTCACACATCACAAAGCAGTTTCTCAGAAAGCTTCTTTTTGGTATTTCTCTGAGGATTATTTCTTTGTCATCATAGGCTTCAAAGCACTCCCAAATATCCTATTGCAGATACCACAAAAACAGTGATATTAAACTGCTCCATGAAAAGTACGGTGTAAGTCTGTGGGATGAATTCACACATCACAAAGCAGTTTCTCAGAAAGCTTCTTTTTGGTTTTCCTATGAGGATGTTTCCTTTTTCACTATAGTCCTCAATGCACTCCCAAATATCTATTTGCAGATTCCACGAAAACAGTGTTAGCAAACTGCTCTGTGAATAAGTTGTTCCCCAAAAAGAGTGCTAAACTGCTCCATGAATAAGTTGTTCCCCAAAAAGAGTGCTAACAAAATGATCCATGAAAAGAATCGTGTAACTCTCTGAGATGAATTGACACATCTTAAGTAGTCTCTCAGAAAGCTTCTTTTTGGTTTTTATCTGAGGATACTTCCTTTGTCCCCATGGGCTTCAGTGTGCTCCCAAATATCCTAACACAGATTCCACAAAAACAGTTTTAGCAGACTGCTCAATGAAAAGAAGGGTGTAACTCTGTGAGATTAATTAATCCATCACAAAGCAGTTTCTGCAAAGGCTTCTTTTTGGTTCTCATCTGAGGATATTTCCTTTGTCACCATAGACTTCAAAGCACTCCCAAACATCCTACTGCATTTTCCACTAAAACAGTGTTAGCAAACTGCTGTATGAAAAGAATGGTATAATTCTGTGCGATGAATACACATATCAAAAAGCAGTATCTCAGAAGGCTTCTCTCTAGTTTTTATCTGAGGATATTCCCTTGTCACCATAGGCTTCAATACGATCAACATATCCCATCTCAATTTCCCCAAAAGGAGTGCTAACAAAGTGATCCATGAAAAGAATGGTTTAACTGTGTGAGCTGAATTCAGCAACAACAAAGCAGTTTCTGAGAAGGCTTCTCTCCAGTTTTTATCTCAGGATGTTTCATTTTTCACCATGGGATTCAACAACACCAAAATATCACTTCTGAGATTCCACAAAAACAGTGCTAGCAAACTTCTCCATGAAATAGTGGTGTAATTCTGTGAAATGAATTCACACATCACAAAGCAGTTTCTGAGAAAACTTCATTCTGGTTTATCTGAGGATATTCCTGTTGTCTGCATAGTGTTCAAAACAATCCAAAATATCATTTGTCTGATTCCACAAAAAACAGTGCTAGCAAATGGCTCCACGAAACAGTGGTGTACCTCTGTGAAATGAATTCACCTATCAAAAAGCAGTTTCTCAGAAAGCTTTTTTCTTGTTTTTATCTGAGGATATTTCCTTTGTCACCATAGTCTTCAAAGCAATCCAAAATATCACTTCTCAGATTCCCCAAAACAGTGTTAGCAAACTTCTCCATGAAAGAAATGGTGTAACTCTGTGAGATGAATTCACATCAAAAGCAGTTTCTCAGAAGCTTCTCCAGTTTTTATCTGAGGATATTTCTTTGTTGTCACCATAGTCTTCATAGAGATCCAAAATATCATTTGTCTGATTCCACAAAAACAGTGCTAGCAAACTGCTCCATGAAATAGTGGTGTAATTCTGTGAAATGAATTCACACATCACAAAAGTTTCTCAGAAAGCTTCTTTCTGGTTTTTATCTGAGGATATTTCCTTTGTCACCATAGTCTTCAAAGCAATCCAAAATATCCCTTGCAGATTCCACAAAAACAGTGTTAGCAAACTGCTCCAAAATAGTGGTGTAACTCTGTGAGATGAATTCATATATCACAAAGCAGTTTCTCAGAAAGCTTCTTTCTGGTTTTTATCTGAGGATATTTCCTTTTCACCATAGTCTTCATAGAGATCCAAAATATCACTTCTCAGATTCCACAAAAACAGTGCTAGCAAAAGGCTGCATGAAATAGCGGTGTTACAATGTGATATGAATTCACACATCACAAAGCAGTTTCTCAGAGTTTATTTCTGACTTTTATCTGAGGATATTTCCTTGTTACCATAGTCTTCATAGCAATCCAAAATATCACTTCACAGATTCCACAAAAACAGTGCTAGCAAAAGGCTGCACAAAATAGTGGTGTAACTCTGTGAGATGAATTCATATATCACAAAGCATTTTCTCAGAAAGCTTCTTTCTGGTTTTTATCTAAGGATATTTCCTTTTTCCGTATAGTCTTCATAGAGATCCAAAATATCACTTCTCATATTCCACAAAAACGGTGCTAGCAAAAGGCTGCATGAAATAGCGGTGTTACAATGTGATATGAATTCAAAAACCACAATGCAGATTCTCAGAGAGTTTATTTCTGACTTTTATCTGAGGATATTTCCCTTGTTACCATAGTCTTCAAAGCAATCCAAAATATTATTTCTCAGATTCCACAAAAACAGTGCTAGCAAACTCCTACATGAAAAATTTGTGTAACTCTGTGAGATGAATTCACACATCACAAAGCAGTTTCTCAGAAAGCTTATTTCTGGATTTTATCTGAGGATATTTCCTTTTTCCATATAGTTTTCATAGCCATCCAAAATATCACTTCTCAGATTCCACAAAACAGTTCTAGCAAACAGCTGCACAAAAGAGTGGTGTAACCCTGTGAGATGAATTCACACATCCCAAAGTTGTTTCTCAGAAAGCTTCTTCCTGGTTTTTATCTGAGGATATTTCCTTTGTCCGTATAGTCTACAAAGAAATCTGAATTATCAGTTCTCAGATTCCCCCAAAACAGTGCTAGCAAACATCTCCATGAAAGAATGGTGTAACTCTGTGAAGTGAATTCACACATCACAAAGTAGTTTCTCAGAAAGCTTCTTTCTGTTTTTTATCTGAGAATATTTCCTTTGTCTGTATAGTCTCCATAGCAATCCAAAATATCACTTCTCAGATTCCACAAAAACAGTGTTAGCAAATGTCTTCATGAAATTGTAGTGTAACTCTGTGAGATGAATTCACACATCGTAAAGCAGTTTCTCAGAAAGCTTCCTTCTTGTTTTTATCTGAGGATATTTCAAGTCTGAATACACTCCCGTATATCTCATTGCAGATTCCACGAAAACAGTGTAGCAAACTTTTCAATGAGAGCAATGGTGTAACTCTGTGAGGTGAATTCATGCACCACAAAGCAGTTTCTGAGAAGGGTTCTCTCAAGTTTGTATATGAGGATATTTCTTTCTTCACCATGAGATTCAATGTTATTGAAGATATCTCTTCTATGATTCCAAATAAACAGTGCTAGCCAACACCCCCATGAAAGAGTGGTGTAACTCTGTGAGATGAATTCACACACCACAAAGCAGGTCCTCAGAAAGCTTCTTTCTTGTTTTTATCTGAGGATATTTCCTTTATCTGTATAGTCTTCATAGCGATTCAAATATCACTTCTCAGATTACAAAAAAGCAGTGCTAGCAAAGTCCTCCTTGAAAGAGTGGTGTAACTCTGTGTGATGAATTCACAAATCACAAAGCAGTTTCTCTGAAAGATTCTTTATTGTTTATTCTGAGGATATTTCCTTTGTCATCATAGGCTTCAAAGCGATCCAAAATATCACTTCTCGGATTCCACAAAAATAGTGCTAGCAAATGGCTGCACGAATCAGTGGTGTAACACTGTGAGATGAATTCACACATCCCAAAGTTGTTTCTCAGAAAGCTTCTTTCTGATTTTTATCTAAGGATATTCCCTTTGTCCGTATAGTCTTCAAAGCGATCTGAAATATCAGTTATCAGATTCCCCAAAAACAGTGCTAGCAAACTCCTCCATGAAAGAGTGGTGTAACTCAGTGAAATGACTTCACACATCAAAAGCACTTTCTCAGAAAGCTTATTTCTGGTGTTTATCTGAAGATATTTCCTTCTCCCGTATAGTCTTCAAAGCTATCCGAAATATCAGTTCTCAGGTTCCACAGAAACAGTTGTACCAAACGACTCCACAAAATAGTGGTGTAACTCTGTGAGGTGAATTCACACATCCCAAAGTTGTTTCTCAGAAAGCTTCTTTCTGGTTTTTATTTGAGGATATTTCCATTGTCTGTATAGTCTTCATAGCGATCCACAATATCTCTTCTCAGATTCCACAAAAACAGCACTAGCAAATGATTGCATGAAATAGTGGTGTAACTCTGTGAGATGAACTCACATATCACAAAGCAGTTTCTCAGAAAGCTTCTTTCTTGTTTTTATCTGAAGACATTTTGGGTCTCAATTCACTCCCATGTATCTCATTACAGATTCTGTGAATATGGTGATAATAAACTTCTCAATGTAAGTAATCGTGTAACTCTGTGAGATGAATTCACACACCAAAAAGCAGTTTCTGAGAAGGCTTCTCTCCAATTTGTATCTGAGGATATTTCTTTTTTCAGCATGTGATTCAATGTTATCCAAGATATTTCTTATGTGACTCCATATAAACAGAGTTAGCAAACTCCTCCATGAAAGAGTGGTGTGACTGTGTGAGATAAATTCACACAACACAAAGTAGTTTCTCAGAAATTGTCATTCTGGTTTTTATCTGAGGATATTTCCTTTGTCCATATATTCTTCAAAGAGATTGGAAACATCAGTTCTCAGATTCCACAAAAACAGTGCTAGCAAACGGTTCCACGAAAGAGTGGTGTAACTCTGTGGGATGAATTCACACACCACAAAGCAGTTTCTAAGTAGTCTTTTCTCCAGTTTTTATCTGAGGATATTTATTTCTTCACCATAAGTTTCAAAGCAATCCAAAATATTACATCTCAGATTCCACAAAAAGAGTACTAATAAACTCCTCCATGAAAGATTGGTGTAACACTGTGAGATGAATTCACAAATAGCAAAGCAGTTTCTCAGAAAGCTTCTTTATGGTTTATTCTGAGGATCTTTGTTTTGTCACCATAGGCTTCAAAGAGATACATAATATCAATTCTCAGATTCCACAAAAACAGTTCTAGCAAACTCCTCCATGAAAGAGTGATGTACCTCTGTGAAATGAATTCACACATCACAAAGCAATTTCTTAGAAAGCTTCATTCTGCTTTTTATCTGAGAATATTTCCTTTTTCTGTATAGTCTTCAAAGTGATCTGAAATATCACTTCTGAGATTCCACAAAAACAATACGAGCAAACGTCCCCATAAAACAGTGGAGTGATTCTGTGAGAAGAATTCACACATCACAAAGCAGATTCTCAGAAAGCTTTCTTGTTTTTATCTGAGGATATTTCAGGTCTCAATGCACTCCCGTATATCTCATTGAAGATACTGTGAAAACCGTGATAGCAAACTTCCCAATGAAAGCAATGGTGTAACTCTGTGAGATGAATTCACACACCACAAAGCCGTTTCTGAGAAGGCTTCTCTCCAGTTTTTATCTGAGGATATTTCTTTTTTCACAGTGGGGTTCAATGATATCCAAGATAGCTCTCCTGTGATTCCACATAAAAGGTGCTAGCAACCTCCTCCATAAAAGAGTAGTGTAACTCAGTGAGATGAATTCACACATCACAAAGCAGTTTCTGAAAAATCTTCTTTCTGGTTTCTATCTGAGGATATTTCCTTTGTCCGTATAGTCTTCATACCAATCCATAATATCACTTCTCAGATTCCACAATTAGAGTGCTAGCAAATGGCTCCATGAAATAATGGTTTAACTCTGTGAGATCAATTCACACATCACAAAGCAGTTTCTCAGAAAGGTTCTGTCTAATTTTTATCTGAGGATATTGCCTTATTCACTTTAGGCCACAATGCGCTCCCAAATATCCTTTTCCTAGTTTCACGAACACAGTATTAGCAAACAGATCACTGAAAAGAAAGGTGTAACACGGTGAGATGAATTCATACATCAAAAAGAACTTTCTCAGAAAGCTTCGTTCTAGTTTTTACCTGAGTGTTTTTCCTTAGTCACAAAAGGCTTCAATGTGACCAAAAATATTCTTTCTCAGTTTCCTCAAAAACTGATACAGGAAATCAATTGTGTAACTCTGTGAGATGAATTAGCACATCACAAAGCAGTTTCTCTGAAACCTTCTTTCTAGTTTTTATATGAAGATCTTTTCTTTGTCACCATAAACTTCAATGGAGAGTGTAACTATGTTAGAGGAATTCAGATGTCACAAAGCATTAAGTTTCTCAGAAAGCTTCTTTTTGGTTTTTGTCTGAGAATATTTCCTTTGTCACCATATGTTTCAATGCGATCCAAAATATCCTTTCTCAGTTTCCCCAGAGACAGAGCTATCAAACTGATCTATGAAAAGAATCGTGTAACTCTGTGAGATGAAGTCACAAATCATAAAGTACTTTCTCCGAAAGTTTATTTCTTTTTTTGTCTGAGGATATTTCCTTAGTCAACATAAGCTTCAATGCACTCTGAAATATCCCATTGCAGATTACAAGAAAACAGTGTTAGCAAACTTCTCAATGAAAAAAACATTGTAACTCTGTGAGGTGAATTCAAACGTTACAAAGCAATTTCTCAGAAAGCTTCGGTCTAGTTTTATCTGAGGATATTTTCTTTTTCACCATAAGCCTCAATGCACTCGCAAATATCCCTTTGCAGATTCCATGAAAACAGTGTTAGCAAACTATTCCATGAAAAGAAAGGTTTAACTCTGTGATGTGAATTCACACACCACAAAGAACTTTCTCAGAGATCTTCCTTCTAATTTTTTTCTGAGGATATTTCCTTTGCCACCATAGGTTTCAATTTGTGCCCAAATATCCTACTGCAGATTCCATGATTAATATCTCTTCTAAGATTCCCCGAAAACAGTGCTATAAAACAGATCCATTGAAAGCATCATGTTATTCTGTGAGATGAATTCAAAAATCACAAACAAGTTTCTCAGAAAGTTTCTTTCTAGTTTTTGTCTGAGGATATTTTTTTTTTACAATAGGCTTCAATGCCCTCTGAAATATGTCATTGCAGATTCTAAGAAAACAGTGTAAGCAGAATACTCAACGAAAAGAATAGTGTATCTCTGTGGGTTGAATTCACCCATCACAAAGCAATTTCTCAGACAGTTTCTTTCTAGTTTTTATCTGAGGATATTTCCTTTTTCACCATAGGCTTCATATGCTTCAATGTGCTCCCAAATATCCGTTTGCAGACTCCATGGAAATAACAATGTTAGGAAACAGCTCTATGAAAACAAAAGTGTAACTCTGTGAGATGAATTCCCACATCACAAAGAGCTTTCCCAGAAAGCTTCTTTCTAATTTTTAATCTGAGGATATTTCCTTTGTGAGCATACGCTTCAATGCGATCCAAAATATCCCTTCTTAGATTCCCCAAACACAGTGCCACCAAACTGCTCATGAACAGAATGCTGATTCCCCAAAAACAGAGCTGTCAAACTGAACCATGAAAAAATCGTGTAACTCCATGCAACGAATTCACAAATCACAAAACAGTTTCTCAGAATATTTATTTCTACCTTTCATCTAAGGGTTTTGAATCTCTCACAATAAGCTGCAATGGACTCCGAAATATCCCATTGCAGATTACAAGAAAACAGTGTTAGCAAACAGCTCAATGAAAAGAACAGGGTAACTCTTAGAGTTGAATTCACACATAACAAAGCAGTTTCTCAGAAAACTTCTTTCTAATTTTCGTCTGAGGATAATTCCTTTTTCTGCATTTGCCTGAACATGCTTGTGAATATCCCTTTGCAGATTCTACGAAAATAGTGTTAGCAAACTGCTCCTTGAAAAGAAAAGTGTAACTCTGTGAGATGAATTCAACCATCACAAACAGTTTCTCAAACAGCTTCTTTGTAGTTTTTATCTGAGGATATTTCCTTTTTCACCATAGACCTCAAAGTGCTCACAAATATCCCTTTGTAGATTCCAAGAAAACAGTGTTATCAAACTGTTCAATGAAAAGAATGGTGAAACTCTGTAAGATGAATTCACACATCACATAGGTGTTTCTCAGAAAGCTTCTTTCTAGTTGTTATCTGAGGAGAGTTCATTTTTCACTGAGCCCATAGGCATCAATGGGCTCTGGAATATTCCATTGTAGATTCCATGAAATCATTATTATCAAACTACTCCAGGAAAAGAAATGTGTAACTCTGTGAGATGCATTCATACATCAAAAAGAGATTTCTCAGAAAGCTTTTTTTCTGGTTTTTATCTCAGGATATTTCCTTTGTCACCATAGGCTTCAATGCGATCCAAAATATCCCTTCTCAGATTCCCCAAAAACAGTGCTACCAAACTGCTCCATGAACAGAATGGTGTAACTCTCTGAGATGAATTCACACATCACAAAACTGTTTCTCAGAAAGCTTCTTTCTAGTTTTTATCAGAAGACGTATCCTTTTTCACCTTATTCTTCATTGCGCTCCTGAATATCCCGTTGCAGATTCCAAAAAAATGTGATAGTAAACTTCTCAATGAAAAGAACGGTGTAACTCTATGAGATGAATTCACACATCACAATGAACTTTCTCAGAAAGTTTCTTTCTAGATTTTATCTGAGGATATTTCCTTTGTGACCATAAACTTCAATGCAATCCAAAATATCCCTTCTCAGATTCCCTAAAAACAGTGCTACCAAACTGCTTCATGACAAGAATTGTGTAACTCTGAGATGAATTCACAAATCACAAAGCAGTTTCTCAGAAAGCTTCTTTCTAGTTTTTGTCTGAGGATAATTTCTTTTTTTTTTTTGAGACAGAGTCTCACTCTGTCTCCCGGGCTGGACTGCAGTCATCGTATCTCAGCTCACTGCAAGCTCCACCTCCTGGGTTTATGCCATTCTCCTGACTCAGCCTCCAGAGTAGCTGGGACTACAGGCGCCTGCCACCTCGCCCGGCTAGTTTTTTTTGTATTTTTTAGTAGAGACAGGGTTTCACTGGGTTAGCCAGGATGGTCTCGATCTCCTGACCTCGTGATCTGCCCATCTCTGCCTCCCAAAGTGCTGGGATTACAGGCTTGAGCTACCGTGCTGGGCCTAGGATAATTTCTTTTTTACCATTTGCCTGAAGGTGCTCCTGAACATCCCTTTGCAGATTCTACAAAAATAATGTCAGTAAACTGCTACATGAAAAGAAAAGTGTAATTCTGTGAGATGAATTTACCCATTACAAAGCAGCTTCTCAGAAAGTGTCTTTCTAGTTTTTATCTGAGGATATTCCCTTTTTCACCGTAGGCTTCAATGTGCTCCCAAATAACTCCTCTCAGATACCACAAACACAGTGACACCAAACTGCTCAATCAACAGAAAGGTTAACCTCTATGAGATGAATGCACATGTCACAAAACCGTTTCTTGAAAAGTTCCCTACAGTTTTTATCTGAAGCTATTTCCTTTTCACCCGTAAGACTCTAGGGGCCCCCAAAAATCCCTTTGTAGATTCCCCCAAAACAGTGCTATCAAACTACTCAAAGAAAAGAAAGGTGTAACTCTGGGAGATAAATGCACTCATCACAAAGTAGTTTCTTAGAAAGCTTCTTTAGAGTTTTTACCTGATGATATTACCTTTCTCACCATAGGCCTCAAGGCCCTCCCAAATATCCCTTTATAGATTACAGGAAAGCAGTGTTAGCAAACTGATCCATGAAAAGAGAGGTGTAACTCTGTGAGATGAGTTCACACATCGCAAAGAACTTTCTCAGGAAGTTTCTTTCTATCTTTTATCTGAGGATATTTCCTGTGTCACCATAGGCTTCAAAGTGATCCAAAATATCTCTTCTCAGATTCCCCAAAAAGAGACCTGCCAAACTGATCCATGAAAATAATCGTGGAATTCTGTGTGATGAATTCACAAATCACAAAGCAACTTCTCAGAATGGTTCTTTCCAGTTTTTCTCTGAGGATATTTACTTTTTCACAATAAGCTTCAAAACACTCCAAAATATCCCATCATAGATTCCAAGAAAACAGTGTTAGCAAACAGCTCAATGAAAAGAACAGGGAAACTCTGTGAGTTGAATTCACACATCAAAAAGCAGTTTCTCAGAAAGCTTCTTTTTGCTATTTCTATGGAGAAATTTCCTTTCTAATCATAAACTTCAATGCACTCAGAAATATCCTTATGCAGACTCCATGAAAACAGTATAATCAAACAGCTCAAAGAAAAGAAGGCCACAGCTCTGTGCAACGAATTCACCTATCACAAGACAGTTTCTCAGAAAACTTCTTTCTAGAATTCATGTGAGGATATTTCCTTTTTCACCATAGACCTCAATGTACTCCCAAATATCCTTTGCAGATTCCATAAAAGCAGTGTTAGCAAAATGCTCCATGAAAAGGAAGGTGTAACTCTGTGAGATAAATTCACACATCACAAAGAACTTTCTCAGTCAGCTTCTTTGTAGTTTTCATCTGAGGATATTGCCTTTGTTACCATAAGCTTCAATACACTCTAAAAAATCAGATTGTGGATTCCAAGAAAACAGAGTAAGCAAACTGCTCAATGCAAAGAACAGTGTAACCCTGTGAGATGAATTCACACATCACATACAGTTTCTCAGAATGCATCTTTCTAGTTTTTATGTGATAATTTTTCCTTTTTCAATTTAGGCCTCAATGCCCTCCCAAATATCCCATCAGAGATTCCACGAAAACTGTTAGCAAACTGCTCCATTAAAAGAATAATGTATCTCTGTGAGATGAATTCACACATCATAAACAAGTTTCTCAGAAAGCTTCTTGTGGTTTTTATCTTAGGATATTTGCTTTGTCACCCGAGGCTTCATTGTAATCCAAAATATCCCTTCTCAGATTCCCCAAAACAGTGCTACCAAACTGCTCCATGAAAAGAATAGTGTAACACAGTGAGATGAATTCACACATCACAAAAGTGTTTCTCAGAAAGCTTCTTTCTAGTTTTTATCTGAGGATATTTCCTTTTTCACCATTTGCCTCAATACACTCGCTAAGATCCCTTTGCAGATTCCAGGAAAATAGTGTTGCAAACTGGTCCATGAAAAGAAAGATGTAAACCTGTGAGATGATTTCACAAATCACAAAGCAGTTTCTCAGACAGTTTCTTTTTATTTTTGTCTGAGGATATTTCCATTGTCACCATAGGCTTCAGTGCACTCCCAAATATCCTATTGCAGATTCCACGAAAACAGTGTTATCAAACTGCTCAATGAAAACAACAGTGTAACTCTGTGAGATGAATTCACACATCACAAAGTAGTTTCTCAGCAAGCTTGTTTCTAGTTTTTATCTGAGGATATTTCCTTTGTCAGCCTAGGTTTCAATGTAACCCACAATATCTCTTCTCAGATTCCCCAAAACACTGCTATCAAACTGTTCCATGAAAAGAATGGTGTAACTCTGTGAGATGAATTCACATATCACAAAGATGTTTCACAGAAAGCTTCTCTCTAGTTTTTATCTGAGGATATTTCCTTTTCACCATAATCCTCAAGGCATTCCAAATATCCATTGCAAATTAAATGAAAAAAGTGTTAGCAAACTTCTCAATGAAAAGAATGGTGTAACTCTCCGAGATGAATTCACACATCACAAAGCAGTTTCACAGTAAGCTTCTTTTTGGTTTTTATCTGAGGATATTTCCTTTGTCAACGTAGGCTTCAATGTGTTCCCAAATATCCTATTGCAGATTCCACGAAATCAGTGTTATCAAAATGCTCAATGAAAACAATGGTGCAACTCTGTAAGATGAATTCACACATCACAAAACTGTTTCTCAGAAAAATACTTTCTAGTTTTTATCTGAGGATATTTCCTTTTTCATATAAGACACAAGCACTCTGGATTATCCCATTGCAGACTCCAAGAAATCAGTGCTAGCAAACTGCTCCAGGAAAGGAAAGTTGTAACTCTGTAAGATGAATTCACACATCACAAAGAACTTTCTCAGAAAGCTTCTTGTGGTTTTTATCTTAGGATATTTGCTTTGTCACCCGAGGCTTCAATGAAATCCAAAATATCCCTTCTCAGAATCCCCAGAAACAGTGTTACCAAACTGCTCCATGAATAAAATCATGAAACTCTGAGATGATTGAACAAATCACAAAGCAGTCTCTCAGAAAATTTCTTTCTATTTTTTGTCTAAGGATATTTCCTTTGTCACCTTAGGCTTCAGTGCACTCAAAAATATCCTATTGCAGCTTCCACAAAAACAGTGTTAGGAAACTGCTGAATGGAAAGAACAATGTAACACTGTGAGATGAATGCACGTATCACAGTGGAGTTTCTCAGAAGGCTTCTCTCCAGTTTTTACCTGAAAATATTTCCTTTTTCACCATGGAACTCTAGGGGTTCCTGAATATCCCCTTGCAGATTATACAAAAGCATTGTTACCAAACTGCTCCATGAAAAGAAAGGTGTGACTCTGTGAGATGAATTCACACATCACAAAGGCAATTCTCAGAAGACTTCTTTCTAGTTTGTATCTGAGGATATTTCCTTTTTCACTATAGGCCTCAATGCACTCCCAATTATTCCTTTGCAGATTCCACGAAAAGAGTGTTAGAAAACTGCTCCATGAAGAAAAAGGTGTAACTGTGTGAGATGAATTCACATATCACAAAGAAGTTTCTCAGAAAGCTTGTTTCTAGTTTTTATCTGAGGATATTTCCTTTGTCACCATAGGTTTCAATGCAATCCAAAATATCCCTTCTCAGATTCCCCAAAACAGTGCTACCAAACTGCTCCATGAAAAGAATGGTGTAACTCTGTGAGCTGAATTCACATATCACAAAGATGTTTCTCAGAAAGCTTCTTTCTAGTTTTTATCTGAGGATATTCCTTTGTCACCATAGGCTTCAATGTGTTCCCAAATATCCTATTGCAGATTCCATGAAAACAGTGTTAGCAAACTGCTCCATGAAAAGAAAGGTGTAACTCTCTGAGATGAATTCACACATCACAAAACAGTTTCACAGTAAGCTTATTTTTGGTTTTTATCTGAGGATATTTCCTTTGTCAGGGTAGGCTTCAATGTGTTCCCAAGTATCCTATTGCAGATTGCATGAAATCAATATTATGAAAACGCTCAGTGAAAACAATGGTGCAACTCTTTAAGATGAATTCACACATCACAAAACTGTTTCTCAGAAAAATACATTCTAGGTTTTATCTGAAGATATTTTCTTTTTCATATAAGCCTCAAAGCACTCCAGATTATCCCATTGCAGACTCCAAGAAATCAGTGCTAGAAAACTGCTCCCAGAAAGGAAAGTTGTAACTCTGTAAGACAAATTCACACATCACAAAAAACTTTCTCGGAATGTGTCTTTCTAATTTTTACCTGAGGACATTCCTTTGTCACTGTTGGCTTCAATGCAATCCAAAATATCCCTTCTCAGATTCCCCAAAAACAGTGCTGCCAAACTGCTCCATGAATAGAATCATTAAACTCTGTGAGATGAATGAACAATCACAAAGCAGTGTCTCAGAAAACTTCTTTCTAATTTTTGTCTAAGGCTATTTTCCTTGTCACCATAGGCTTCAATGTGCTCACAAATATCCTATTGAATGTTCCATAAAAACTGTGTTAGAAAACTGCTGAATGAAAAGAACAACACTGTGAGATGAATGCACGTATCACAAAGGAGTTTTTCAGAAAGCTGCTGTTCAGTTTTTATCTGAAAATATTTCCTTTTTCACCATGGAACTCTATGCGCTCCTGAATATCCCCTTGTACATTACACAAAAGCAGTGTTACCAAACTGCTCCATGAAAGAAAGGTGTAACTCCGTGAAATGAATTCACACATCACAAAGCCATTTCTCAGAAGGCTTCTTCCTAGTTTGTATCTGAGGATATTTCCTTTTTCACTATAGGCTTCAATGCAATCCCAATTATCCCTTTGCAGATTCCATGAAAAGAGTGTTATAAAACTGCTCCATGAAAAGAAAGGTGTAACTGTGTGAGATGAATTCACATATCACAAAGAAGTTTCTCAGAAATCTTGTTTCTAGTTTTTATCGGAGGATACTTCATTTTTCACTGTAGGGAACAATGTGCTACAAATTATCCCTTTGCAGATTCCACCATAACAGTGTTAGTGAACTGCTCCCAGATAAGAAAGGGGTACTTCTGTGAGATGAATTCACACAACACAAAGAACTTCCTCAGAAAGCTTCTTTCTAGTTTTTAATCTGAGGATATTTCCCTTGTCACCCTAGGCTTCAATATGATCCAAAATATCCCTTCTCAGATACCACAAAAACAGTGCTACCAAACTGCTCCATGGGAAAAATTGTGTAACTCTGAGAGATGAATTAACAAATCTCAAAGCAGTTTCTCAGAGAATTTCTTTCTAGTATTTGTCTGAAGATATTTCCTTGTCACCATAATCATCAAAGTGCTTTGAAATACCCCATTGCAGATTCCAAGAAAACAGTTTTAACAAACTGCTCGATGAAAAGGACAGTGTAACTCTGTGAGACGAATTCATACACTACAAGGCCGTTTCTCAGAAAGCTTCTTTCTAGTTTTTATCTGAGAATATTTCCTTTTTCACCATAGGCCTGAATGCACTCCCATATATCCCTTTGCAGATTCCATGAAAACAGTGTTACCATTCTGCTCTATGAGGAGAATGGTGTAACACTCTGAGATGAATTCACACATCTCAACGCAGTTTCTCAGAAATGCTTGTTTCTAGTTACTATGTGAGGATACTTCCTTTTTCACTGTAGGGCACAATGTGCTACAAAATATCCCTTTGCAGATTCCACGATAACAGTGTTAGTGAACTGCTCCATGATAAGAAAGGTACTTCAGTGAGAGAAATTCACACAACACAAAGAACTTTCTCAGAAAGCTTCTTTCTAGTTTTTATCTGAGGATATTCCCCTTGTCACCTAGGCTTCGATGAAATCCAAAATATCCTTCTCAGATACCACAAAAACAGTGCTACCAAATTGATCCATGTAAATAATTGTGTAACTCTGTGAGAATAATTCACAAATCACAAAGCAGTTTTCCAGAAAGCTTTTTTCTACTTTTTCTATAAGGATATTTTGCTTGTCATGATAAGATTCATTGTGCTCTGAAATATCCCTTGGCAGACTATAAGAAGACAGTGTCAGCAAACTGCTCATCAAAACAACAGTGTAACTTTGTGAGATGAATTCACACATCACACAGCAGTTTCTTGAAAACTTATTTCTAGTTTTTGTCTGAGGATATTTCCTTTTTCATCAACGTCCTCAATGCACTGCCAAATATCCTGTTGCAGATTCCATGAAGACAGTGTTAGCAAACTACTCCATGAAAAGAAAGATGTAACTCTATGTGATGGAATCACACATCACAAAGAATTTTCTTGGAAAGCTTCTTTCTAGTTTTTATCTCAGCATATTGAATATTTCACTATAGGCCTCCATGCGCTGCCCAATATCCCTTTGCAGATTCCATGAAAACAGTGCTACCGAACTGATGCATGAAAAGAATCTTGTAACTGGGTGAGATGAATTAACACATCAGAAAGCGTTTCCCAGAGAGATTCTTTCTACTTTTGATATGAGGGTATTTCCTTTGTCACCTTAACTTCTATGCTCTCCAAAATATCCATTGTGGATTCCATAAAACAGTGTTAGCAAACTGCTCAATGAAAGGATCGGTGTATCTCTGTGAGATGAATTCACACATCACAAGGCAGTTTCTCAGAAAGCATATTTCGAGTTTTCATCTGAGGATATTTTCTTTCACACCATAGGCCTCAATGTGCACACAAACCTCCATGTGCAGATTCCATGAAAACAGTGTTAGAAAACTGCTCTATGAATAGAAAGGTTTAACTTCTTGTAATTAATTCACATGTCACAAAGAAGTTTCTCAGAAACCTTTCAAGTTTTTATCTGATGATATTTCCTTTCTCACCATAGGCTTCAATCCACTCCCAAATATCATGTTGCAAATTACTCGAAAACAATTTTATCAACTGCTCAATGAAAAGTATGTTGTAACACAGTGATATGAGTTCACCCATCCCAAAGGAGATTCTCAGAAAGCTTCTTTCTACTTTTCTCTGAGAATAATTCCATTCCACCATAGGCTTCAATGCGATCCTAAATATCTATTCTGAGATTCCAAAAACAGTGCTACCAAACTGATACATGAAAATAATCATGTAACTCTGTGAGATGAATTAACACATCACAAAGCAGTTTCTCAGAAAGCTTCTTTCTAGTTTTTATATGAGGATATTTCTTTGAAACCATAAGCCTCAATGTGCTTCAAAATATCATATTGCAGATTCCATGAAAATAGTGTTAGCAAACTGCTCCATGAAAAGTAAGGCGTAATTCTGTGAGTTGAATTCACACATCACAAAGCAGTTTCTCAGAAAGCATCTTTCTAGTTTTCATCTGTGGATATTTCCTTTTACACCACAGGCCTCAATGTGCACAAAAACATCCATATGCAGATTCCGCGAAAACAGTGTTAGAAAACCGCTCTATGAAAAGAAAGGTTTAACTCCTTGTAATGAATTCACACGTCATGGACAAGTTTCTCAGAAAGCTTCTTTCAAGTTTTTATCTGATGATATTTCCTTTGTCACCATAGGCTTCAATGCGCTAACAAATATCCTGTTGCAAATTCCTCAAAGACAGTTTTGTCAAACTGCTCAATGAAAAGTATGGTGTAACACAGTGAGATGAGTTCACACGTCACAAAGGACTTTCTCAGAAAGTTTCCTTCTACATTTGCCTGAGAATATTTCCTTTTTACCATAGGCTTCAATGCGATCCTAAATATCCCTTCTGAGATTCCCCAAAAACAATGCTGCCAAACTGACCCATGAAAATAATCGTGTACCTCTGTGAGATGAATTAACACATCACAAAGTGGTTTCTCAGAAAGCTTCTTTCTAGTTTTAATCTGAGGATATTTTCTTTTACACCATAGATTCAATGCCATCCACAGTATCCATTCTCAGATTCCCCTAAAACAGTGCTACCAAACTGCTCCATGAAAAGAATGATGTAGCTCTGTAAGATGAATTCAAAAATCACATAGCAGTTTCTCAGAAAGCTTCTTTCTAGTTTTTATCTGAGGATATTTCCTTTGTCACCATAGGCTTCAATGCGCTCCAAAATATCCCATTGCAGATTCCAAGAAAACAGTCTTAGTCAACTGCTCAAAGAAAGATCAGTGAAACTATGTGAGATAAATTCACACATCACAAAGCAGTTTCTCAGAAAGCTTCTTTCTAGTTTTTATGTGAGGATATTTCCTTTTCACCATAGGCTTCAATACACTCTCAAATATCCTATTGCAGATTCCAAAAACAGTGTTAGCAAACTGCTCCATGAAAAGAAAGATGTAACTCTGTGAGATGAATTCACATCACAAAGCAGTTTCTCAGAAAGCTTCTTTCTAGTTTTCATCTGAGGATATTTCCTTTGTCACCATAGGCTTCAATGCGATCCAAAATATCCCTTTGCAGATTCCATGAAAATAGTGTTAGCAAACTGCTCAATGAAAAGAACAGTGTAACTCTGAGATGAATTCACACATCACAAAAACAGTGTTAGCAAACTTCTCAATGAAAAGAACAGTGTAATTCTGTGAGATGAATTAACACATCACAAAGAAGTTTCTCAGAAAGATTCTTTCTAGTTTTTATCTGAGGATATTTCCTTTGTCACCATAAGCTTCAATGCACTCCCAAATATCCCTTTGCAGATTCCAAAAACAGTGTTAGCAAACTTCTCAATGAAAAGAACAGTGTAACTCTGTGAGATGAATTCACACATCACAAAGCAGTTTCTCAGAAAGCTTCTTTCTAGTTTTTATCTGAGGATATTTCCTTTGTCACCATAAGCTTCAATGCACTCCCAAATATCCTATTGCAGATTCCATGAAAACAGTGTTATCAAACTGCTCAATGAAAAGAACAGTGTAACTCTGAGATGAATTCACATCACAAAGAAGTTTCTCAGAAAGCTTCTTTCTAGTTTTTATCTGAGGATATTTCCTTTGTCACCACAGGCTCCAATGTGATCCCAAAATATCCCTTCTCAGATTCCCAAAAACAGTGCTACCAAACTGCTCCATGAAAAGAATAGTGTAACTCTGTGAGATGAATTCACACATCACAAAGAAGTTTCTCAGAAAGCTTCTTTCTAGTTTTTATCTGAGGATATTTCTTTTCACCATTTTAATCAATGTGCTCCCAAATATCCCTTCTCAGATTCCAAAAACAGTGTTAGCAAAGTTCTCAATGAAAAGAACAGTGTAACTCTGTGAGATGAATTACACATCACAAAGAAGTTTCTCAGAAAGCTTCTTTCTAGTTTTTATGTGAGGATATTTCCTTTGTCACCATAGGCTTCAATGCGATCCAAAATATCCTTCTCAGATTCCCCAAAACAGTGCTACCAAACTGCTCCATGAAAAGAAAGGTGTAACTCTGTGAGATGAATTCACACATCACAAAGCAGTTTCTCAGAAAGCTTCTTTCTAGTTTTATATGAGGATATTTCTTTTCACCATAAGCTTCAATGCAATCCAAAATATCCTTTGCAGATTCCATGAAAACAGTGTTAGCAAACTTCTCAATGAAAAGAAAGGTGTAACTCTGTGAGATGAATTCACACATCACAAAGTTTCTCAGAAAGTTTCTTTCTAGTTTTTATCTGAGGATATTCCTTTGTCACCATAGGCTTCAATGCAATCCAAAATATCCCTTCTCAGATTCCCCAAAACAGTGCTACCAAACTGATCCATGAAAAGAATCATGTAACTCTGTGAGATGAATTCACATCACAAAGAACTTTCCACGAAAACTTTCTAGTTTTTATCTGAGGATATTTCCTTTGTTACTGTAGGCTTCAATACACTCTCAAATATCCTATTGCAGATTCCACGAGAACTGTGTTATCAAGCTGCTCAAAGAAAAGAATGGTGTAAGTCTGGTAGGTGAATTCACACATCACAAACTATTTTCTCAGAAAGCTTCTTTCTAGTTTTTATCTGAGGATATTTCCTTTTTCACTGTAGATCTCAATGTGCTCACAAATATTACTTTGCAGATTCCATGAAAACAGTGAGAACAAACTGCTCCATGAAAAGAAAGGTTTAGTTCTCTGAAATGAAATCACACATGACAAAGAAATTTCTTGGAAAGTTTGTTACAATTTTTTTCAGTGATATTTCCTTTGTCACCATAGGCTTCAATGTGCTCCCAAATATCCCTTCTCAGATTCCTAAAAACAATGCTGAAACTGATGCATGAAAAGAATCATGTAACTCTGTCAGATGAATTAACACACCACAAAGAGGTTTCTCAGAAAGCTTCTTTCTATTTTTTTCCTGAGGATATTTCTTTTGTCACCATAAGCTTCAGTGTGCACAGAAATATCCCATTGAAGATTCCAAGAAAACAGTATTAGCAAACTTCTCAATGAAAAGAACAGTGTAATTCTGTGAGATGAATTAACGCATCACAACGCACTTTCTCAGGAAGCTTCTTTTTTTTATCTGAGGATATTTCCTTTTTCACCTTATGCTTCAACTTGCTCCCACATATAATATTGCAGATTCCATGAAAACAGTGTTATCAATCTGCTCAATGAAAATAATGGTGTAATTCTGTAAGATGAATTCACACATCACATTGCAGTTTTTCAGAAAGCTACTTTCTAGTTTTTATGTGAGGATATTTCCAATTTCACGATACACCTCAATGCACTCCCAAATATCCCTTTACAGATTCCATGAAAATAGTGTTATCGAACTGTTTCTTGTAAAGAAAGGTGTACCTCTGTGAGATGAATGCACACATCAGAATGAACTTTCTCAGAAAACTTCTTTTATCTGAGGATATTTCCTTTGTCACTGTAGGCTTCAAAGCGATCCAAAATATCCCCTCTCAGATTCCCCAAAAACAGTTTTAAGAAACTTATCCATGAAAAGTATCTTGTAACTCTGTGAGATGAATTCACAAATCCCAAAGCAGTTTCTCGGAAAACTTCTTTCTAGTTTTATATGAGGATATTTCTTTTGTTCTCATAAGCTTCTATGCGCTCCAAAATATGCCATTGCAGACTCGAAGAAAACCGTGTTAGCAACCTCCTCAGTGAAAAGAACACCATTACGCTGTGATATGAATTCACCAATCACAAAGCAGTTTCTCAGAAATTTTCTTTTTGGTTTTTATCTGAGGATATTTCCTTTGTCATGATAGGCTTCAATGCCCTACCAAATATCCTGTTGCAGATTTCACAAAACAGTATCAGCAAACTGCTCCATGAGAAAAAATGCGTTACTCGGTGAGATGAATGCATACATCACAAAGAAGTTTCACAGAAAGATTCTTTCTAGTTTTTATCTGAGGATATTGACTTTTACACTATAGGTCTCAATGGGCTCCAAAATATCCCTTTGCAGATAAAATGAATACAGTGTTAGCAAACTGCTGCATGAAAAGAAAGGTGTAAATCAGTAAGATGAATTCACACATCACAAAGAACTTTCTCAGAAAGCTTCTTTTTAGTTTTTATCTGAGAATATTTCCTTTATCACCATAGACTTCAATGGAATCCATAATATCCTTTCTCAGATTCCTCAAAAATGGTGCTACCAAACTGTTCCATTAAAGAGTTGTGTAACTCTGTGTGATGAATTCAGACATCACAAGTCAATTTCTCAGAAAGATTTTTTTCTAGTTTATATCTGAGAATATTTCCTTTATCAACATAGGGCTCAATGTGGTCCTGAATGTCCCTTTGCAGATTCCAGAAAATCGGTGTTAAAAATGTGCTCTATGAAAACAAAGGTGTAACTCTGTAAGACGAATTAACACATCAGATTGAACTTTCTCAGGAAACTTATTATTAGTTTCTATCTGAGGATATTTCCTTTGTCACCATAGGCTTCAATGCAATAAAAAATATCCCTTCTCAGATTCTCCAAAAACACTGCTAACAAAGTGACCAATGGAAAGGATCATGTAACACTGTGAGATGAATTAACACATCATAATGCAGTTTCACAGAAAGCTTCTTTCAAGTTTTTACATTAGGATATTTTGTTTGTCACAATAAGATTCAATGCCCTCTGAAATATGCCATTGCAGATTCTAAGCAAACAGTGTTAGCAAACTGCTCAATGAAAAGAACAGTGTAACACTGTAAGATGAATTCAAACATCACAAATCAGTTTCTCAGGAAACTTCTTTTTGGTTTTTATCAGAGGATATTTCCTATGTCACCATAGTCTTCAATGTGATCCAAAATATCCTATTGCAGATTCCAGGAAAATAGTGTTAGCAAACTGCTCAATGAAAAGAACGGTGTAACTCTCCAATATGAATTCACACATCACAAAGCAGTTTCTCAGAAAGATTCCTTCTACTTGTAATCTAAGGATATTTCCTTTTTCACCATAGGCCTCAAAACACAGCCAAATATCCCTTTTCAGATTATACGAAAAGAGTGTTAGCATACTGCACCATGAAAAGAAAGGTGTAACTCTGTGAGATGAATTCACACATCACAAAGAACTTTCTCAGAAATTTTCTTTCTAGTTTTTGTCTGAGAATAATTCTTTTTTCACCATAGGTTTCACTGTGATCCAAAATATCCCTTCTCAGATTCCCAAACACAGTGCTACCAAACTGATCTCGAAAAGAATCGTGTAACTCTGTGAAATGAATTGACACATCATGAAGCAGTTTCTCAGAAAGCTTCTTTCTAATTTTTTATGAGAATTTTTCCTTTGTCACCATAAGCTTCCATGTGCTCTGAAATATTCCATTGCAGTTTCCATGGAAACAGTGTTAGCAAACTGATCAATGAAAAGAACAGTGTAATTCTGTGAGATGAATACACACATCACAATGGAGTTTCTCAGAAAGATTCTTTCTAGTTTTTATCTGAGGATATTTCTTTTTTCACCATAGGCCTCAATGCACTTCCAAATATCCCTTTGCAGATTCTAGGGAAACAGTGTTTGCACACAACTCCAAGAAAGTAAAGGTTTAACTCTGTGGGATGAATTAACACATCAGAAAGTACTTTCTCAGAAAACTTCTTCTAGTTTTATCTGAGGATATTTCCTTTGTCACCATAGGTTTCAATATGATACAAAATATCGTTTTTCATGTTCCTCAAAAACACTACTTCCAAAATGGTGAATGAAAAGGATCGTGTAACATTTTGAGATGAATTAACACATCACAAAGGAGTGTTTCAGAAAGCTTCTTTCTAGTTTTTATATGAGGATATTCCCTTGGTCACCATAAGCTTCAATGCACTCTGAACTATCCCATTGCACATTTCATGAAAAGAATGTTCAAAAGCTGCTCATTGAGAAGAACAGTGTAGCTCTGTAAGGTGAATTCAAACATCACAAGGCAATTTCTCAGAAAGTTTCTTTCTAGTTTTTGTCTGAAGATATTTCCTTTCTCACCTTAGGCTTCAATGCCCTCCCAAATATCCCTTTGCAGATTCCAAGTAAACATTGTTAGCAGACTGCTCTATGAAAAGAAAGGTGTAATATTTTGTTTTGAATTAGCATATCAGAAAGAACCTTCTCAGAAACCTACTTTCTTGTTTTTGTTTCAGAATATTTTCTTTGTCACCATAGGCTTCAATGTGATCCAAAATAGTCCTTCCTAGATTCCCCAAAAACATTGCTACCAAACTGATCAATGAAAAGAATCATGTAATCCTGTTAGGTGAATTAACACATCACAAATCATTTCTCAGAAAGCTTCTTTCTAGTTTTTGTATGAGGATATTTCCTTGTCCTCCAAATGCTTCAACGTGCTACAAAATATTCTATTGAAGATTCCAAGAAAACAGTGTTAACAAACTTCTCAATGAAGGGAACAGTGTAACTCTGTGAGATGGGTTCACTCATCACAAAGCAGTTTCTCAGAAAATTTCTTTTTGGTTTTTATCTTAGGATATTTCCTTTGTCATCATAGGCTTCAATGAGCTCTCAAATATCCTACTGCAGATTCTATGAAAACAGCATGAGCAAACTTCTCAATGAAAAGAATGGTGTAACTCTGTGAGATGAATTCACACATCACAAAAGAGTATCTCAGAAAGATGGTTTCTACTTTTAATCTGAGAATATTTTCTTCTTCTTTTTCTTTTTCTTTCTTTTTTTTTTTTGAGATGGAGTCTCACTCTGTCACGCAGGCTGGAGTGCAGTAGTGTGATCTCGGCTAAATGAAAGCTCCACCTCCCGGGTTAACACCATTCTCCCACCTCAGCCTCTGAGTAGCTGGGACTACAGGTGCCCGCAACAAGGCCTGGCTAGTTTTTTGTAATTTTAGTAGAGACGGGTTTCACCACGTTAGCCAGGATGGTTTCGATCTCCTGACCTTGTGATCCACCTGCCTCGGCCTCCCAAAGTGCTGGGATTACAGGCTTGAGTCACCACGCCTGGCCTATATTTTCTTTTTCACTATAGTCCTCAATGCGCTCCCAAATATCTCTTTGCAGATTCCATGAAAACAGTGTTAGCAAACTGCTCCATGAAAAGAAAGGTATAACTCTGTGAGATGAATTCACCCATTACAAAGAACTTTCTCAGAAAGCTTCTATCTAGTTATTATCTGAGGGTATTTCCTTTGTCAACTTACGGTTCATTGCGGTCCAGACTATCCCCTCTCAGATACACCAAAAACAGTGCTACAAAACTGCTCCATGAAAAGAATCATGTAACTCTGTGAGGTAAATTAACACATCAGAAAGAGGTTTCTCAGAAAATTTCTTTCCAGTTTTTATATGAGGATATATACTTTGTCACCATAAGCTTCAATGCACTCCAAACTATCAGATTGCAGATTCCAAGACAACAGTGTAAGCAAACTACTGAATGCAAAGAACAGCATAACTCTGTGAGCTGAATTCATACATCACAAAGCATTTTCTCAGAAATCTTCTTTCTAGTTTTTTTCTGGGGATATTTCCGTTTTCATCATAGGCCTCAATGCACTCCCAAATATCCCTTTACAAATTCCATGATAAAAGTGCTGGCAAATTCTGCCACTTAAGGAATTATGTACCTCTGTGAGATAAATTCACGCATCACAAAAAAGTTTCTCAGAAAGCTTCTATCTAGTTTTTCTCTGAGGATATTTCCTTTGTTACCCTAGGCTTCAATACGATCCAAAATATCCCCTTTTAGTTTCCTCAAAAACAGTGCTACCAAACTTCTCCATGAATGGAAAGGTGTAATTCTGTGAGATGAAATCGCACATCACAAAGCTATTTTTCAGAAAGGTTCTTTCTAGTTTTTAACTGAGGACATTTCCTTTTTCACCATTTGCCTCAAGGCGCTAGCAAGTATCCCATCGCAGATTCCATGAAAAAAGTGTTAGCATACTTCTCAATGAAAAGAACGATGCAATTCTGTGAGATGAATTGACACATCACAAACAGGTTTCTCTGAACGTTCCTTTCTAGATTTTAACTGAGGATATTCCTTTGATACCATAGGCTTCAATGCAATACAAAATATCCCTTCTCAGATTCCACAATAGCAGAGCTACCAAACTGCTCAATGAAAATAATTGTGTACCTCTGTGAGATGAATTCACAAATCACAAAGCAGTTTCTCAGAAAGGTTCCTTCTAGTTTTTGTCTGAGGATATTTCCTTTTTCACTATTTACCTCAAGTTGCTAGTGAATATCCCTTTGCAGATTCCATGAAAACAGTGTTAGCAAACGGCTCCATGAAATGAAAAGTGTAAATCTGTGAGATGAATTCACACATCCCAAAGCGGTTTCTCAGAAAGGTTCTTTTTGGTTTTCATCTGAGGATATTTCTTTCTCACCATAAGCTTCAATGAGCTCCTAAATATCCCCTTGCAGATTCCAAGAAAACAGTGTGAGCATACTGCTCAATAAAATGAAGAGTGTAACTCTGGGGGATGAATTCAAAAATCACAAAGCAGTTTCTTAGAAAGCTTCTTTCTAGTTTTTATCTGAGGATATTTTTGTCACCATAGGCTTCAATGCAATCCAAAATATCCCTTCTCAGATTCTCCAAAACCAGTGCTATCAAAAATCTCCATGAAGAGAATCGGGGAAGTCTGTGAGAGGAATTCACAAATCACAAAGCAGTTTCTCAGAAGGTTTCCTTCTAGTTTTTTTATGAGGATATTTCCTTTGTTACCATAAGCTTCAATGCATCAAAATATCCCACTGCAGATTCCAAGAAAACAGTGTTAGCAAACTGCTCAATGAAAACAACAGTGTAACTCTGTGAGATGAATTCACACATCACAAAGCAGTTTCTCAGAAAGTTTTTTTGGTTTTATCTGAGGATATTTCCTTTGTCACCATAGGTTTCAATGCACTCCAAAATATCCTATTGCAGATTCCACAAAACAGTGTTAGCAAACTGCTCAATGAAAAGAATGGTGTAACTCTGTGAGATGAATTCACACATCACAAAGCAGTCTCAGAAAGATTTTTCTAGTTTTTATCTGAGGATATTTCTTTTTCACCATAGGCTTCAATGCTCCAAAATATCCCTTTGCAGATTCCACAAAACAGTGTTAGCAAACTGCTCCATGAAAAGAAAGGTTTACCTCTGTGAGATGAATTCACACATCAAAAGCAGTTTCTCAGAAAGCTTCTTCTAGTTTTTATCTGAGGATATTTCCTTTTTCACCATAGGCTTCAAGTGTCCCAAAATATCCCACTGCAGATTCCAAGAAAACAGTTTTAGCACACTTTTCAATGAAAACAACAGTGTAACTCTGTAGCATGAATTCACACATCACAAAGTATTTTCTCAGAAAGTTTCCTTTTGGTTTATTTCCTGAGGATATTTCCTTTGTCACCATAGGTTTCAATGCACTACAAAATATCCTATTGCAGATTCCATGAAAACATTGTTAGCAAACTTCTCAATGAAAAGAATGGTGGAACTCTGTGAGATGAATTCACACATCACAAGGCAGTCTCTCAGAAAGATTTTTTTGTACTTTTTATTTGAGGATATTTTCTTTTTCACTATAGGCTTCAATGCGCTTGAAAATATCACTTTGCAGATTACATGAAAATAGTTTTAGCAAACTGCTCCATGAAAAGAAAGGTTTACCTCTGTGAGATAAATTCATTTATCACAATGCCATTTCTCACAAAACTTCTTTCTAGTTTTTATCTGAGGATATTTCCGTTTTCCCATATTCCTCAAGGTGTTCTCGAATATCCCATTGCAGAATAAATGAAAACATTGTTAGCAAACTTCTCAATGAAAAGAACAGTGTAACTCCATGAGGTTAATTCACACATCACAAAGTCATTTCAGAGAAAGCTTCTTTCTGTTTTTATCTGAGGATAGTTCATTTGTCACCATAGGCTTCAATGCACTCACAAATATCCTAATGTAGAATCCACAAAAACAGTGTTAGCAAACTTCTCCATGAAAAGAATGATGTAAGTCTGTGAGATAAATTCACACATCACAAATAACTTTCCAAGAAACCTTCTTTCTAGTTTTTATCTGAGGATATTTCCTTTGTCGCCATAGGCTTTAATGCACTCCCAAATATCCTATTGCAGATACCACTAGAACTGTGTTATCAAACTGCTCCATGTAAAGAAAGGTGTAACTCTGTTAAATAAATTCATTTATCACAATGCCATTTCTCAAAACTTCTTTCTAGTTTTTATCTGAGGATATTTCCGTTTCCCATATTCCTCAAGGTGTTCTCGAATATCCCATTGCAGAATAAATGAAAACATTGTTAGCAAACTTCTCAATGAAAAGAACAGTGTAACTCATGAGGTTAATTCACACATCACAAAGTCATTTCACAGAAAGCTTCTTTCTGTTTTTATCTGAGGATAGTTCCATTTGTCACCATAGGCTTCAATGCACTCCCAAATATCCTAATGCAGATTCCACAAAAACAGTGTTAGCAAACTTCTCCATGAAAAGAATGATGTAATTCTGTGAGATGAATTCACATCACAAATAACTTTCTCAAAACCTTCTTTCTAGTTTTTATCTGAGGATATTTCCTTTGTCACCATAGGCTCAATGCACTCCCAAATATCCTTGCAGATTCCACAAAAACTGTGTTATCAAACTGCTCCATGAAAAGAAAGGTGTAACTCTGTGAGATGAATTCACATATCACAAAAGTTTCTCAGAAAGCTTCTTTCTAGTTTTTATCTGAGGATATTTCCTTTGTCACTATAGTTCAATGATCCAAAATATCCCTTCTCAGATTCCCCTAAAACAGTGTAACAAACTGCTCCATGAAAAGAATCATGTAACACGTGAGATGAATTCACACATCAAAAGCAGTTTCTCGAAAGCTTCTTTCTAGTTTTTATATGAGGATATTTCCTTTGTCACCATAGGCTTCAATGTGCTCCAAAATATCCTTCTGAGATTCACAAAAACAGTGTTACAAACTGCTCCTGAAAAGAAATGTAACTCTGTGAGATGAATTCACATCACAAAGGGTTTCTCAGAAAGCTTCTTTCAGTTTTTATCTGAGGATATTTTCTTTTCACCATAGGCTTCAATGATCCCAAATATCCTTCTGCAGATTCCACAAAAACAGTGCTAACAAACTGCTCCATGAAAAGAATGATGTAACTCTGTGAGATGAATTCACATCACAAAGCAGTTTCTCAGAAAGCTTCTTTCTAGTTTTTATCTGAGGATATTTACTTTGTCACCATAGGCTTCAATGCACTCCCAAATATCCCATTGCAGATTCCAAGAAAACAGTGTTAGTAAACTGCTCAATGAAAAGAACAGTGTAACTCTGTGAGATGAATTCACATCACAAAGCAATCTCTCAGAAAGCTTCTTTTGGATTATTATCTGAGGATATTTCCTTTGTCACCATAACTATTCAATGCACTCCCAAATATCCTGTTGCAGATTCCACGAAAACAGGGTTATCAAACTGATCAATGTAAAGGACTGTGGAAGTCTGATAGATGAATTCACACATCAGAAATAACTTTCTCAGAAAGCTTCTTTCTAGTTTTTATCTGAGGATATTTACTTTGTCATCATTGGCTTTAATGCAATCCAAAATATCCCTTCTTAGATTCTCCCAAAACAGTGCAAACTTATGAATAAATGAAAAGAATCATGTAACTCCTTGAGATGAATTAGCACATCACAAAGTGGTTTCTCAGAAAGCTTCTTTCTACTTTTATATGAGGATATTTCCTTTGTCACTGTAAGTTTTTGTGCACTCAAAAATATCCTAATGCAGACTCCATGAAAACAGTGTAAGCAGACTGCTCAATGAGAAAATGGTGTAACTCTGTGAGATGAATTAACCCATCACAAAGCAGTTTCTCAGATAGCTTCTTTCTAGTGTTTATCTGAGGATATTTCCTTTTTCAGCTTAGACCTCAATGCGATCCACTGTATGTCTTTGTAGATTCCACGAAAACAGTGTAGGCAGACTGCTCATTCAAAAGAACTGTATAACTCTGTGAGATGATTTCACACATCACAAAGAAGTTTCTCAAAAAATTTCTTTCTAGCTTTTATCTCAGGGTATTTCCTTTGTCAGCATAGGCTTCAATGTAATCCAAAATATCCCTTCTCAGATTAACCAATAACAGTGCCACCAAACTGCTAAATGAAAAGAAAGGTGTAACTCTGTGAGATGAATTAAAAAATCACAAAGCAGTTTCTGAGGAAACATCTATCTAATTTTTTTCTGAGGATATTTACATTGTCACCATGTGCTTCAATGTGATGTGAAATACTACTTCTGAGATTCCTGAAAAACAGTGCTACCAAACTGCTTCATGGAAAGGTCATGTAACACTGTGAGATGAATTCACACATCAGAAAGCAGTTTCTCAGAAAGCTTCTTTCTAGTTTTGTTCTGAGGCTATTTCCTATGTCGCCCTAAGCTTCAAAGAGCTCAAAAATATCCCATGCAGATTCCAAGAAAAAAGAACAGTGTAACTCTGTGAAATGAATTCACACATCACAAAGAAGTCCATCAGAAGGGTTACTTTTGGATTTTATCTGAGGATATTTCCTTTGTCACCATAGGCTTCAAAGCACTCCAAAATATCCTATTGCAGATTATATGGAAACATTGTTAGCATACTGTTCAATGGAAAGAATGCTGTAACACTGTGAGGTGAATTCACATCACAAAGCAGTTTCTCAGAAAGTTTCTTTCTGGTTTTATCTGAGGATATTTCCTTTTCACCATAGGCTTCAATGTGTCCCAAATATCCCTTTGCAGATTCCATGAAAACAGTGTTAGCAAACATCTCCATGAAAGAAAAGTGTAAGTCTGTGAGATGAATTCACACATCACAAAGAAGTTTCTCAGAAAGCTTCTTTCTAGTTTTTAGCTGAGGATATTTCCTTTGTCACCATATGCTTCAATGCAATTCCAAGTATTCCTTCTCAGATTCCAAAAACAGTGTTACAAACTGCTCCATGAAAAGAAAGGTGTAACTCTGTGAGATGAATTCACACATCACAAAGAAGTTTCTCAGAAAGCTTCCTTCTAGTTTTTATCTGAGGACATTTTCTCAGTCACCATAGTCATCAATGTGATCCAAAATATCCCTTCAATTTCCCCAAAAACAGTGCTACCAAACTGCTCATGAAAAGAATCATGTAACTCTGTGAGATGAATTAACACATCACAAAGCAGTTTCTCAGAAAGCTTCTTTCTAGTTTTTATTTGAGCATATGTCCTTTGTAACCATAAGCTTCAAAGCACTCCAAAATATCACAATGCAGATTCTAAGAAAACAGTGTTAACAAACTGCTCAAAGAAAAGAACAGTGTAACTCTGTGAGATGAATTCACACATCACAAAGCAGTTTCTCAGAAAGCTTTTCTAGTTTTTATCTGAGGATATTTCCTTTTCACCATACACCTCAAAGTGCTCTGAAATATCCTTTGCAGATTCCATGAAAAGAGTGTTAGCAAGATGCTCCATGAAAAGAAAGGTGTAACTCTGTGAGATGAATTCACACATCACAAAGGACTTCCTCAGAAACCTTCTTTCTAGTTTTTATCTGTGGATATTTCCTTTGTCACCATAGGCTTCAATGTGCAATCCAAAATATCCTATTGCAGATTATATGGAAACATTGTTAGCATACTGTTCAATGGAAAGAATGCTGTAACACTGTGAGATGAATTCACACATCACAAAGCAGTTTCTCAGAAAGTTTCTTTCTGGCTTCTATCTGAGGGTATTTCCTTTTTCACCACAAGATTCAATGTTGTCCCAAATACCCCTTTGCAGATTCCATGAAAACGGTGTTAGCAAACTCTTCTATGAAAAGAAAGGTGCAAGTCTGTGAGATGAATTCACACACCACAAAGAGCTTTCTAAGAAAACTTCTTTCTGGTTTTCAACTGAGGATATTTCCTTTGTCACCATATGCTTCAATGCAATTCCAAGTATTCCTTCTCAGATTTCCCAAAAACAGTGCTACAACACTGTTACATGAAAAGAAAGCTTTAATTCTCTGAGATGAATTCACACATCACAAAGAAGTTTCTCAGAAAGCTTCTTTCTAGTATTTATGTGAGGATATTTCCTTAGTCACCATAGACGTCAATGTGATCCACAATATCCCTTCTCAGCTTCCCCAAAAAGAGTGCTACAAACTGCTACATGAAAAGAATCGTGCAACTCTGTGAGATGAAATAACACACCACAAAGCAATTTCTCATACTGCTACTTTCTAGTTTTTATTTGAGCATATGTCCTTTGTAACCATAAGCTTCAAAACGCTCTGAAATATCACAAAGCAGATTCTAAGAAAACAGTGTTAGCAAACTACTCAACAAAAAGCACAGTGTAACTCTGTGAGAAGAATTAGCACATCACAAAGCAGTTTCTCAGAAAGCTTCTTTCTAGTTTTCGCCTGAGGATATTTCCCTTTTCACCATATGCCTCAATGCACTCCCAAATATCCCTTTGCAGATTCCATGAAAAGAGTGTTAGTAAGATGCTCCATGAAAAGAAAGGTGAAAATCTGTGAGATGAATTCACACATCACAAAGAACTTCCTCAGAAAGCTTCTTTCTAGTTTTTATCTGTGGCTATTTCCTTTGTCACCATAGGCTTCAATGCGATCCAAATTATCCCATCTCAGATTCCCCAAAAACAGTGCTACCAAGAACATCCATGAAAAGCATTGTGTCACTCCATGAGATGAATTAACTCATCAAATAGCAGTTTCTCACAAAATCTCTTTCTCATTTTAATTTGAGGATATTTTCTTTTTCACTATAGGCCTCAATGCGTTCCCAAATATCCATTTGCAGATTCCATGAAAAAAGTGTTAACAAACTGCTCCATGAAAAGAAAGGTATAACTTTGTGAGATGAATTCAGACATCACAAAGAACTTTTTCAGAAAGCTTCTTTCTAATTTTTATCTGAAGATATTTCCTTTGTCGCCATAGGATTCAATGTAATTAAAAATATCCCTTTTCAGATACCCCCAAAACAGTGCTGGAAAACTGCTCCATGAAAAAAAAGTTATATGTCTGTGAGCTGAATTCACACATCAGAAACAATTTTTCAGAAAGCTTCTTGCTAGTTTTTATCTGAGGATATTTCCTTATTCACCACACACATCAATGTGATCCAAAATATCCCTTCTCAAATTCCTCAAAAACAGTGCTACCAAAGTGCTCCATGGAATGAATCGTGAACTCTGTGAGATAAATTAGTACATTACAAAGCAGTTTCTCCAAATACTTCTTTCTAGTTTTTTTATGAGAATATTTCCTTTGTCACCATAAGCTACAATGAGCTCCGAAATATCCCATTACAGATTCCTAGAAAACAGTGTTAGCAAACTGCTCAATGAAAAGATCAGTGTAACTATGTGAGATGAATTCACACATCACAAAGTATTTTCTCAGAAAGCTTCTTTCTAGCTTTTATGTGAGGATATTTCCTTTTCCACCAAAGGCCTCAAAGCACTCAAAAATATCCCTTTGCAGATTCCAGAAAAACAGTGTTAGCATACTGCTACAGGAAAAGAAAGGTACAACTCTGTGAGATGAATTCACAAATCACAAATCAGTTTCTCAGAAAGCTTCTGTTTGGTTATTGTCTGAGGATATTTCCTTTGTCACCATAGGCATAAATATGCTCCCAAATATCCTATTGCAGATTCCATGAAAAAGTGTTATCAAACTGCTCAATGAAGTAACTCTGTGAGTTGAATTCACACATGATCAAATAGTTTCTCAGAAATATTCTTTCTACTTTTTAATTGAGGATATTTCCTTTGTCACCATAAGCTTCAACGTGACCCAAAGTATCCCTTCTCAGATTCCCCAAAAATAGTGCTACCAAACTGTTCTATCAAAAGAATGGTGTAACTCTGTGAGATGAATTCACATATCACAAAGATGTTTCTCAGAAAACTTCTTTCTAGTTTTTATCTGAGGATATTTCCTTTTCACCATTTTAATCAATGTGCTCCCCAATATTCCATAGCAGATTAAACAAAAAAAGTGTTAGTAAATTTCCAATGAAAGGAACAGTGCAACTCTGTGAGATTAATCCACACATCACAAAGCAGTTTCACAGAATGCTTCTTTTTGGACTTTCATCTGTGGATATTTCCTTTGCCACCATAGGCTTCAATGCACTCTGAAATATCCTACCGCAGATTTCATGAAAACAGTGTTACCAAGCTGCTCAATGAAAAGAATGTGGAAATTCTGTAGTATGAATTCACCCATCACAAAGCAGTTTTTCAGAACCCTTTTTTCTAGTTTTTATCTGAGGATATTCCCTTTATTACCATAGGGTTTAATCCAATCCAAAATATCCCTTCTCAGATTCCCCAAAAACAGTGCTACCAAACTGCTCCATGATAATAATGGTGTAATTCTGTGAGATGAATTCACACATCACAAAATTGTTTCTCAGAAAGCGTCTTTCTAATTTTTATATGCAGATATTTCCTTTTAAACCATAGGCTTCAATGTAGTCCCAAATATCCCTTCTCAGACACCACAAAAATAGTGATACCAAAGTGCTTCCTCAACAGAAACATTTATCTCTATGAGATGAATACACACATCACAAAGAAGTTTCCAGAAAGCTTCTCTCTAGTTTTTACCTGAAGATATTTCCTTTTCACCATTAGACTCTATGCACTCCCAAATATCCATTTGCAGATTCCATGAAAACAGTGTTAGCAAACTGCTCAATGAAAATAAAGTTGTAACTCTGTGAGATGAATTCACCATCACAAAGTAGTTTCTCAGAAAGCTTCTTTCTAGTTTTTATCTGAGGATATTTCCTTTTCACCATAGGCTTCAATGTGCTCCCAAATATCCTTTGCAGATTCCATGAAAACAGTGTTACCAAACTGCTCAATGAAAATAAAGTTGTAACTCTGTGAGATGAATACACACATCACAAAACAGTTTCTCAGAAAGCTTCTTTCTAGTTTTTATCTGAAGATATTTCCTTTTCACCATAGGCCTCTAGGAGTTTCCAAATATCCTTCTCAGATTCCCCAAAACAGTGCTACCAAACTGCTCAATGAAAATAAAGTTGTAACTCTGTGAGATGAATTCAGCCATCACAAAGAAATTTCTCAGAAAGCTTCTTTCAAGTTTTTTTCTCAGGATATTTCCTTTTCCACCATTGGCTTGCATGCGCTCCCAAATATCCCTTCTCAGACACCCCAAAACAATGATGTCAAACTGCTCTCTCAACAGAAAACTTTACCTCTATGAGATGAATGCACACATCACAAAGGAGTTATCAGAGACCCTCTCTCCATGTTTTACCTGAAGATATTTCCTTTTTCAACATTGGCCTCTATCCGTTCCCGAATATCCCTTTGCATATTCCACAAGAACAGTGTTGACAAACAGCTCAGTGAAAAGAAACACTTAACTCTGTGAAATGAATTCATCCATCACAAAACAGTCTTTCAGAAAGCTTCTTTCTAGTTTTTATCTGTGCATATTTACTAATCCACCATCAGCCTCAATGCACTCCCAAATATCCTTTCTCAGACACCACAAAAAGAGTGATGCCAAACTGCTCAATCAACAAAATGGTTTATCTCTATGAGATGAATGTACAAATCACAAAACAGTTTCTCAAAACCCTTCTCTCCAGTTTTTATCTGAAGATATTTCCTTTTTCATCATAGGTCTCTATGAGCTCCTGAAAATCTCTTTGCAGTTTCCTCAAAAGAGCAAACTGCACAATGAAAAGAAAGATGTAACTGTTTGAGATGAATTCACCCATCAAAAAGCAGTTTCTCAGAAAGCTTCTTTATAGTTTTTATCTGAGGATATTTGCTTTTTCACCATAGTCCTCAATGCGTTCCAAATTATCCCTTTTCAGATACCAGGAATGCAGTGTTAGCAAACTGCTACATGAAAAGAAAGGTGTAACTGTATGAGATGAATTCACACATCACAAAGAAGTTTCCAGAAAGCTTCTCTCTAGTTTTTACCTGAAGATATTTCCTGTTTCACCATTAGACTCTATGCACTCCTCAATATCCATTTGCAGATTCCAGAAAAACAGTCTTAGCAAACTGCTCAATGAAAATAAAGTTGTAACTCTGTGAGATGAATTCACCAATCACATGGTAGTTTCTCAAAAAGCTTGTCTCTAGTTTAAATCTGAGGATATTTCCTTTTTCACCATAGGCTTCAATATGCTCAAAAATAACTCTTCTCAGATACCACAAAACAGTGGTACCGAACTGCTCAATTAACAAAAAGTTTAAACTCTTTGCGATGAATACACACATCACAAAACAATTTCTCAAAAAGTTTATCTCTAGTTTCTATCTGAAGTTATTTCCTTTTCCACCATAGGCCTCTAGGAGTTTCTGAATATACCTTCACAGATTCCATAAAAACAGGGCTGCCAAATTGCTCAAAGAAAATAAAGTTGTAACACTGTGTGATGAATTCAGCCATCACAAAGAAATTTCTCAGAAAGCTTCTTTCAAGTTTTTTTCTCAGGATATTTCCTTTTCCACCATTGGCTTCATGCTCCCAAATATCCTTCTCAGACACCCCAAAAACAGTGATGCCAAACTGCTCTCTCAACAGAAAACTTTACCTCTATGAGATGAATGCACACATCACAAAGGAGTTATCAGAGACTCTCCATGTTTTACCTGAAGATATTTCCTTTTCAACATTGGCCTCTATCCGCTCCCGAATATCCTTTGCATATTCCATAAGAACAGTGTTAACAAACTGCTCAATGAAAAGAAACACTTAACTCTGTGATGAATTCACCATCACAAAACAGTCTCTCAGAAAGCTTCTTTCTAGTTTTTATCTGTGCATATTTACTAATCCACCATCAGCCTCAATGCACTCCAAAATATCCTTCTCAGACACCACAAAAACAGTGATGCCAAACTGCTCAATCAACAAAATGGTTTATCTCTATGAGATGAATGTACACATCACAAAACAGTTTCTCAAAACCCTTCTCTCCAGTTTTTATCTGAAGATATTTCCTTTTCATCATAGGTCTCTATGAGCTCCTGAAAATCTCTTTGCAGTTTCCTCAAAACAGTGCTACAAACTGCACAATGAAAAGAAAGATGTAACTGTTTGAGATGAATTCACCCATCAAAAGCAGTTTCTCAGAAAGCTTCTTTATAGTTTTTATCTGAGGATATTTGCTTTTTCACCATAGTCCTCAATGCTCCAAATTATCCCTTTTCAGATACCAGGAATGCAGTGTTAGCAAACTGCTACATGAAAAGAAAGGTGTAACTGTATGAGATGAATTCACACATCACAAAGGACGTTCTCAGAAAGCTTCTGTCTAGTTTTCATCTGAGGTTATTTCCTTTGTCACCATAGGTTTCAATGCAATCCAATATATCCCTTCGCAGATTCCCCAAAAACAGTGCTGCCAACCTGATCCATGAAAAGACTCTTGTAACTATGTGAGATGAATTCATACAAAGTATTTTCTCAGAAACCTTCTTTCTAGTTTTTTCTGAGGATATTTAGTTTTTCACCATAGGCCTAAAAGTGCTCAAAATGTCCTTTTGCAGATTCCACGAAAACAGTTTTTGCAAACTGCTCCATGAAAAGAAAGGTGTAACTCTGTGAGTTGAATTCACACATCACCAAAAACTTTCTCAGAAAACTTCTTTCTAGTTTTTATCTGAGGATATTTCCTTTTTCACCATATTTTTCCATGCGATTCACACAATCCCTTCTCAGATTTCTGACAAACAGAGCAACCAAACTGCTTCATGAAAAGCATCGTATAACCGTGTGAGATGAATTAAAACATCACAAAGCTGTTTGTCAGAAAGCTTCTTTCTAGTTTTTATCTGAGGATATTTCATTTGAAACCATATGTTTCAATGTGCTCTCAAATATGCTATTGCAGATTCCACAAAAACAGTATTAGCAAACTGCTGAATGAACAGAACAATGTAACTTTGTGAGATGAACTCACACATCGCCAAGTAGTTTCTCAGGAAGCTTCTTTCTAGTTTTTATCTGAGGATATTTCCTGGTTTACTACAGACCTCAATGCACTCCCAAATATTCCTTTGCAGATTCCACGAAAACAGTGTTAGCAAACTGCTCCATGAAAAGTAAGGTGCAAGACCATGTGATGAATTCACAGATCACAAACAAATTCCTCAGAAACCTTCTGTCTAGTTTTTATTTGAGGATATTTCCTTTTCCACCATAGACTTCCTGTGCTCCCAAATATCCCTTCTCAGATACCACAAAACAGTGTTAGCAAACTGCTCCATGAAAAGAAAGGTGTAACTCTGTGAGATGAATTCACACATCACAAAAGTTTCTCAGAAAGCTTCTCTCCAGGTTTTGCTTGAAGATGTTTCTTTTCTCGTCATTGGACTCTATGCACTCCTGAATATCCCTTTGCAGATTCCACAAAAAGTGTTACAAACTGCTCAATGAAAGAAACTTGTAACTCTGTGAGATGAATTCACATCACAGGGCAGTTTCTCAGAAAACTTCTTTCCACTTTTAATCTGAGGATATTTCCTTTTCATCATAGGCTTCAATGTGCTCAAAATATCCCTTCTCAGATTCCACAAAACAGTGATGCAAACTCCTCAATCAATAAAAACGTAACACTGTGAGATGAATTCACACATCACAAAACTGTTTCTCGAAATTTTTCTCTGGTTTTTATCTGAGATATTTTCCTTTTCACCATCGGCCTCTAGGAGCACCCAACTATCCCTTTGCAGATTCCATAAAACAGTGCTACCAAACCGTAAAGAAAACAAAGGTGTAACTCTGTGTCATGAATTCACCCAGCACAAAACATTTCTCAGAAAGCTTCTTTCTAGTTTTATCTCAGGATATTTCCTTTTCACCATCGGCTTCAATGCGCTTCCAAATATCCCTTCTCACACATCACAAAAACAGTGATGCCAAACTGCTCTCTCAACTGAAATATTTACCTCTGTGAGATGAATACACACATCACAAAACAGTTTCTCAGAAAGCTTCTTTCTAGTTTTTATTTGAGGATATTTCCTTTTCCACCATAGACTTCAATGCACTCCCAAATATCCTTTGCAGATTCCACGAAAACAGTGTTAGCAAACTGCTCAATGAAAGAAAGGTGTAACTCTGTGATGAATTCACACATCACAAAGCAGTTTCTCAGAAAGCTTCTTTATAGTTTTTATCTGAGGATATTTGCTTTTCACCATAGGCCTAAAAGTGCTCAAAATGTCCTTTGCAGATTCCACAAAACAGTGTTAGCAAACTGCTCCATGAAAAGAAAGGTGTAACTCTGTGAGTTGAATTCACACATCACAAAAACTTTCTCAGAAAGCTTCTTTATAGTTTTTATCTGAGGATATTTCCATTTGAAACCATATGTTTCAATGTGCTCAAAATATCCCTTCTCAGATTCCACAAAAACAGTATTAGCAAACTGCTGAATGAAAGAACAATGTAACTCTGTGAGATGAATTCAACATCACAAAGCTGTTTGTCAGAAAGCTTCTTTCTAGTTTTATCTGAGGATATTTCATTTGAAACCATATGTTTCAATGTGCTCTCAAATATGCTATTGCAGATTCCAAAACAGTATTAGCAAACTGCTGAATGAAAGAACAATGTAACTTTGTGAGATGAACTCACACATCGCCAAGTAGTTTCTCAGGAAGCTTCTTTCTAGTTTTATCTGAGGATATTTCCTGGTTTACTACAGACCTCAATGCACTCCCAAATATTCCTTTGCAGATTCCAAAAACAGTGTTAGCAAACTGCTCCATGAAAAGAACAATGTAACTCTGTGAGATGAATTCACATCACAAACAAATTCTCAGAAACCTTCTTTCTAGTTTTTATTTGAGGATATTTCCTTTTCCACCATAGACTTCAATGCACTCCCAAATATCCCTTCTCAGATTCCACAAAACAGTGTTAGCAAACTGCTCCATGAAAAGAAAGGTGTAACTCTGTGAGATGAATGCACACATCACAAAGGAGTTTCTCAGAAAGCTTCTCTCCAGGTTTTGCTTGAAGATGTTTCTTTTCTCGTCATTGGAATCTATGCACTCCTGAATATCCCTTTGCAGATTCCACAAAAAAAGTGTTACAAACTGCTCAATGAAAAGAAACTTGTAACACTGTGAGATGAATTCAACCGTCACAGGGCAGTTTCTCAGAAAACTTCTTTCCACTTTTAATCTGAGGATATTTCCTTTTTCATCATAGGCTTCAATGTGCTCAAAAATAACTCCTCTCAGATACCACACAGTGATGCCAAACTCCTCAATCAATAAAAACGTAAAACACTTTGAGATGAATACACACATCACAAAACTGTTTCTCGAAATTTTTCTCTCTGGTTTTTATTCGAAGTTATTTCCATTTTCACCATCGGCCTCTAGGAGCACCCAACTATCCCTTTGCAGATTTCATAAAAGCAGTGCTACCAAACCGGTAAAAGAAAACAAAGGTGTAACTCTGTGTCATGAATTCACCCAGCACAAAACATTTCTCAGAAAGCTTCTTTCTAGTTTTATCTCAGGATATGTCCTTTTCCACCATCGGCTTCTATGCGCTTCCAAATATCCCTTCTCACACATCACAAAAACAGTGATGCCAAACTGCTCTCTCAACCGAAATATTTACCTCTGTGAGATGCATGTACACATCACAAAGGAGTTATCAGAAACTTTCTCTCCAGGTTTAACCTGAAGATATTTTCTTTTTCAACTTGGCTTCTATCCACTCCCGAATATCCCTTTGTATATTCCACAAAAACAGTGTTACCAAACTGAACAATAGGAAGGATGATTTATCTATGTGAGATGAGTAGTAACATAAGAAAGAATTTTCTCAGAATGTTTCTTCAAAGTTTTTATCTGAGGATATTTACTTTTCCGCCATAGGCCTCAATGCACTCGCAAATATCCCTTTGCAGATTCCATGAAAACAGTGTTAGCAAACTGCTCCATGAAAAGAATGGTGTAACTCTGTGAGATGAATTCACATCACAAAGCAGTTTCTCAGAAAGCTTCTTTCTAGTTTTTATCTGAGGATATTTCCTTTGTCACCATAGGCTTCAATGCACTCAAATATCCTTTGCAGATTCCAAGAAAACAATGTTAGCAAACTGCTCCATGAAAAGAATGGTGTAACTCTGTGAGATGAATTCACACATCACAAAGCAGTTTCTCAGAAAACTTCTTTCTAGTTTTTATCTGAGGATATTTCCTTTGTCACCATAAGCTTCAATGCTCCAAATATCCTTTGCAGATTCCAAAAACAGTGTAAGCAAACTGCTCAATGAAAAGCATTTACTCTGTGAGATGAATTCACACGTCACAAAGCAGTTTCTCAGAACAATTCTTTCAAGTTTTTACCTGAGGCTACTTCCTTTTCAAAATAGGCCACAAGGCACTCCCAAATATCCCTTTGCATATTCCAGGAAAACAGTGTTAGCAAACTGCTCCATAAAAGAAAAGTGTAACTCTGTGAGATGAATTCACCTCACAAAGAACTTTTTCAGAAAACTTCTTTCTAGTTTTTATCTGAGATATTTCCTTTTCACCATAGGCCTCAATGCACTCCCAAATATCCCTTTGCAGATTCCAAAAACAGTGTTAGCAAACTGCTCCATGAAAAGAATGGTGTAACTCTGTGAGATAAATTCACATATCACAAAGCAGTGTCTCAGAAAGCTTATTTCTAGTTTTTGTCTCATGATATTTCCTTTGTCACCCTAAGGTTCATTGCCCTCCAAAATATCCCATTGCAGCTTACAAAGAAAACAATGTTAGCAAACTGCTTAATGTAAAGAACAGTGTAATTCTGTGAGTGGAATTTACGCATAACTAAGCAGTTTCTTTGAAATTTTATTTTTGGTCTTTCTATGAGTATATTTCCTTTGTTGCAATAAGCTTCAATGTGCTCCAAAACATCAGATTGCTTATTCAAAACAGTGTAAGCAAACTGCTCAATGAAAAGCATTTACTCTGTGAGATGAATTCACACGTCACAAAGCAGTTTCTCAGAACAATTCTTTCAAGTTTTTACCTGAGGCTACTTCCTTTTCAAAATAGGCCACAAGGCACTCCCAAATATCCCTTTGCATATTCCACAAAACAGTGTTACCAAACTGAACAATAGGAAGGATGATTTATCTATGTGAGATGAGTAGTAACATAAGAAAGAATTTTCTCAGAATGTTTCTTCAAAGTTTTTATCTGAGGATATTTACTTTTCCGCCATAGGCCTCAATGCACTCGCAAATATCCCTTTGCAGATTCCATGAAAACAGTGTTAGCAAACTGCTCCATGAAAAGAATGGTGTAACTCTGTGAGATAAATTCACATATCACAAAGCAGTGTCTCAGAAAGCTTATTTCTAGTTTTTGTCTCATGATATTTCCTTTGTCACCCTAAGGTTCATTGCCCTCCAAAAAATCCCATTGCAGCTTACAAGAAAACAATGTTAGCAAACTGCTTAATGTAAAGAACAGTGTAATTCTGTGAGTGGAATTTACGCATAACTAAGCAGTTTCTTTGAAATTTTATTTTTGGTCTTTCTATGAGTATATTTCCTTTGTTGCAATAAGCTTCAATGTGCTCCAAAACATCAGATTGCTTATTCAAAACAGTGTAAGCAAACTGCTCAATGAAAAAAGCATTTACTCTGTGAGATGAATTCACACGTCACAAAGCAGTTTCTCAGAACAATTCTTTCAAGTTTTTACCTGAGGCTACTTCCTTTTTCAAAATAGGCCACAAGGCACTCCCAAATATCCCTTTGCATATTCCAGGAAAACAGTGTTAGCAAACTGCTCCATAAAAGAAAAGTGTAACTCTGTGAGATGAATTCACATCACAAAGCAGTTTCTCAGAAAGTTTCTTTTTGTTTTTGTCTGAGGATATTTCCTTTGTCACCATAAGCTTCAATGTGCTCCCAAATATCCCTTTGCAGATTCCAAGAAAACAATGTTAGCAAACTGCTCAATGAAAAGAACAGTGTAATTCTGTGAGATGAATTCACACATCACAAAGCAGTTTCTCAGAAAGCTTCTTTTGGTTTTTGTCTGAGGATATTTCCTTTGTCACCATAAGCTTCAATGTGCTCCCAAATATCCTTTGCAGATTCCAAAAAACAGTGTAAGCAAACTGCTCAATGAAAAAAGCATTTACTCTGTGAGATGAATTCACACGTCACAAAGCAGTTTCTCAGAACAATTCTTTCAAGTTTTTACCTGAGGCTACTTCCTTTTTCAAAATAGGCCACAAGGCACTCCCAAATATCCCTTTGCATATTCCAGGAAAACAGTGTTAGCAAACTGCTCCATAAAAAGAAAAGTGTAACTCTGTGAGATGAATTCACTCCTCACAAAGAACTTTTTCAGAAAACTTCTTTCTAGTTTTTATCTGAATATATTTCCTTTGTCACCATAAGCCTCAAAGCATTCCAAAATATCACTTCTCAGATTCCCCACAAACAGTACTACAAAACTCTTCTATGAAAATAATTGTGTAACTCTCTGAGAGGAATTTACAAATCACAAAACAGATTCTGAGAAAACTTCTTTCTAGCTTTTGTTGGAGGATATTTCCTTTTTCACCACAGGCCTCAATGAAGTCACGAATATCTCTTTGCAGATTCCATGAAAACAGTGTCACCAAACTGCTCCATGAAAACAATGGTATAAATCTGTGAGGTGAATTATCACATCACAAAGCAGTTTCTCAGAAAGCTTCTTTTTGGTTTTTTGTCTGAGGATATTTCCTTTGACACGATAGGCTTCAGTGCACTTGCAAATATCCTATTGCAGATTCCACAGGAACAGTATTAGCAAACTTCTGCAAGAGAAGAATCGTGTAACTCTGTGAGATGAATTCACACATCACAAAGAAGTTTCTTAGAAAGCTTCTTCTAGATTTTATCTGAATATATTTTCTTTGTCAACCTAGGCTTCAATGCAATTCAAAATATCCATTCTCAGACACCACAAAAACAGTGCTGAAACTGCTCCATGAAAAGAATGGTGTAACACTGTGAGATGAATTCACACGTCACAAAGCAGTTTCTCAGAAAACTTCTTTCTAGTTTTATCTGAGGATATTTCCTTTTCACCACAGGCCTCAATGAAGTCACGAATATCTCTTTGCAGATTCCACAAAACAGTGTCACCAAACTGCTCCATGAAAACAATGGTGTAAATCTGTGAGATGAATTCACACATCACAAAGCAGTTTCTCAGAAAGCTTCTTTTGGTTTTTGTCTGAGGATATTTCCTTTGACACGATAGGCTTCAATGTGCTCCCAAATATCCTATTGCAGATTCCACAGGAACAGTATTAGCAAACTTCTGCAAGAGAAGAATCGTGTAACTCTGTGAGATGAATTCACACATCACAAAGAAGTTTCTTAGAAAGCTTCTTCTAGATTTTATCTGAATATATTTTCTTTGTCAACCTAGGCTTCAATGCAATTCAAAATATCCATTCTCAGACACCACAAAAACAGTGCTACGAAACTGCTCCATGAAAAGAATGGTGTAACACTGTGAGACAAATTTACATATCTGAAAGCTATTTCTCAGAAAGCTTCTTTCTAGTTTTCATCTGTGGGTATTTCCATTTTCACCATATTCCTCAATGCATTCCTAAATATCCTATTGCAGATTAAATGGAAAATGTTTTAGCAAATTTCTCAACGTAAAGAACTTTGTAACTCTGTGGAATGAATTCACACATCACAAACCAGTTTCACAGTAAGCTTCTTTTTGGTTTTACCCGGAGGATATTTCCTTTGTCAACAGAGACTTCAATGTGCTCCCAAATATCCTATTGCAGGTTCCACGAAAACAGTGTTAGCAAACTGCTGAATGAAAAGAACAATGTAACACTGTGAGATGAATTCACATTAGAAAGCAGTTTCTCAGAAATCTTCTTTCTAGTTTTTATCTGAGGATATTTTCTTATTTACTATAGGCCTCATTGTGCTCCCAAGTATTTCTTTGCAGATTCCATGAAAACAGTGTTAGCAAACTGCTTAATGAAAAGAGAGATGTAAATCTGTGAGACAAATTCACACATAACAAAGCAGTATCTCAGAAAGTTTCTTTTTGTTTTTTGTCTGAGGATATTTCCTTTGTCACCAGAGGCTTCATGCACTCCCAAATATCCCTTCTCAGACACCACCAAAAGAGTGATGCCAAAGTGCTCCATCAGCAGAAACGTTTAGATCTGTGATATGAATGCACACATCGCAAGAGAGATTCTCAGAAAGCTTGTCTTTAGTTTTTACCTTAAGATATTTGTTTTTATGCTATTGGACTCTATGCTTTCCCGAATATCCCTTTGCAGATATCACAAAAACAATGTTACCAAACTGCTCCATGAAAAGAAAGGGGTAACTCTGTGAGATTAATTCACACATCATGAAGACGTTTCTCAGAAAACTTCTTTCTAGTTTTTATCTGAGGATATTTCCTTGGTCACCATATGCTTCAATGCACTCTGAAATATCAGATTCCAAGAAAACAGTGTAAGCAAACTGCTCAATGCAAAGAACTGTGTAACTCTGTGAGATGAATTCACCCATCACAAAGCAGTTTATCAGAAAGCTTCTTTCAATTTTTATCTGAGGATATTTCCTTTTTCTATTTAGGCCTCAAGATGTTTCTAAATACCCCTTGCAGATTCCAGGAAAACAGTGTTAGAAAATTTCTCCATAAAAAGAAAGGTGTAACTCTGTAGATGAATTCACACATCATGAAGTAGTTTCTCAGATAGCTTCTTTCTAGTTTTTAACTGAGGATATTTCCTTTGTCACCACAGGCTTCAAAGCAATTCAAAATATGCCTTCTCTGATTCCCCAGAAACAGTGTTACCAAACTGCTCCATGAATAGAATCGTGTAACTCTGCGAGATGAATTCACAAATCACAAAGCAGTTTCTCAGAAAGCTTCCTTCTAATTTTTGTCTGAGGATATATCCTTTGTCACCCTAAACTTCAATGTGCTCCAAAATGTCCCATTTCAGATTCCAAGAAAACAGTGTAAGCAAACTGGTCAATGAAAGGAACAAAGTAATTCTGTGAGATGAATTCACACATCACAAAGCAGTTTCTCAGAAATCTTGTTTCTAGTTTTTATCAGAGGATATTTCCTTTTTCACTGTAGGCCTCAATGCGCTCCAGAATATCCCATTGCAGATTGCAGGAAAACAGTGTTAGCAAACTTCTCCATGAAAAGAAAGTTGTAACTCTGTGAGACAAATTCACTCATTACAAATAACTTTCTCAGAAAGCTTTCTTCTAGTTTTTATATGAGTATATTTCCTTTGTCACCATAGTCTTCAATGTGACACAAATTATCCCTTCTCAGAATCCCCAAGAACACTTCTACCATACTGATCCATGAAAAGGATCATCTAACTCTGTGACATGAATTCACACATCACAAAACAGTTTCTCAGAAAGCTTCTTTCTAGTTTTTATATGAGCATATTTCCTTTGTCACCCTATACTTCAATCTGCTCTGAAATAACCCATTGCAGATTCCAAGAAAACAGTGTTATCAAACTGCTCAATGAAAAGACGGTTTAACTCTGTAAGGTGAATTCACACATCACAAAGTAGTTTCTCAGAATGCTTCTTTCTAGTTTTTGTCTGAGGATATTTCCTTTTTCACCATAGGTTTCAATGTGATCCAAAATATCCTTCTCAGAATCCCCAAGAACACTTCTACCATACTGATCCATGAAAAGGATCATCTAACTCTGTGAGATGAATTCACACATCACAAAACAGTTTCTCAGAAAGCTTCTTTCTAGTTTTTATCTGAGATATTTCCTTTGTCACCATAAGCTTCAATGTGCCCTGAAATATCCCATTGCAGATTCCAAGAAAACAGTGTTAACAAACTGCTCAATGAAAAGACGGTTTAACTCTGTAAGATGAATTCACACATCACAAAGCAGTTTCTCAGAATGCTTCTTTCTAGTTTTTGTCTGAGGATATTTCCTTTTTCACCATAGGTTTCAATGTGATCCAAAATATCCCTTCTCAGATTCCCCAAAAACACTGCTACCAAATTGACCCATGAAAAGGATGGTGTAACTCTGAGAGATGAATTCACAAATCACAAAGCAGTTTCTCAGAAAGCTTCCTTCTAGTTTTTTTCTGAGGATATTTCCATTGTCACCATAAGCTTTGATATACTCTGAAGTATCCCATTGCAGATTCCAAGAAAACAGTGCCAGAAAACTGCTCCATGAAAAGAAAGGTTTAACTCTGTGAGATGAACTTACACATCACAAAGAAATTTCTCAGAAAATTTCTTTCTAGCTTTTATCTGAGGATATTTCCTTTGTCACCACAGCCTTCAAGGTGATCCAAAATGCACCTTTTCACATACCCTCAAAAAAGTGCTACGAAACTGCTCCATGAAAAGAATAGTGTAACTCTGTGAGATGAATTAACACATCACAGCGTTTTCTCAGATTGCTTCTCTCTGGTTTCTATATGAGGCTATTTTCTTTTCCACCATAGGCTTCAATATGCTCCCAAGTATTCCTTCTCAGACACCACAAAAACAGTGATGCCAAAGTGCTCTCTCAACATAAATGTTTAGCTTTATGAGATGAATGCACACATCACAAAGAGTTTCTCAGAAAACTTCTCTCCAGTTGTTACCTGAAGAATTTTCTTTTTTCTCTTTATGCCTCTATGCACTCCCAAATATCCCTCTGCAGATTCCACAAAAACAGTGTTAGCAAACTGCTCCATGAAAAGAAAGGTTTAACTCTGTGAGATGAATTCACACATCACAAAGCAGTTTCTCAGAAAGCTTCTTTCTAGTTTTTATCTGAGGATATTTCCTTGTCACCATAAGCTTCAATGTGCCCTGAAATATCCCATTGCAGATTCCAAGAAAACAGTGCCAGAAAACTGCTCCATGAAAAGAAAGGTTTAACTCTGTGAGATGAATTCACACATCACAAAGGAATTTCTCAGAAAGCTTCTCTCCAGTTTTTACCTGATGATATTTCCTTTTTGCCATTGGACGCTATGTGCTCCTGACTATCCCTTTGCAGATTCAACAAAAACAGTTTTACCAAACCGCTCAATGAAAAGAAACGTGTAAATCTGTGAGATGAATTCACATCACAAAACAGTTTCTCAGAAAGCTTCTTCTAGTTTTTATCTGAGGATATTTCCTTTGTCACCATAAGCTTCAATGTGCCCTGAAATATCCCATTGCAGATTCCAAGAAAACAGTGCCAGAAAACTGCTCCATGAAAAGAATAGTGTAACTCTGTGAGATGAATTCACACATCACAAAACAGTTTCTCAGAAAGCTTCTTTCTAGTTTTTATCTGAGGATATTTCCTTTTCACCATAGGCTTCAATGTGCTCCAAAATATCCCTTTTCAGATTCCACAAAAACAGTGTTAGCAAACTGCTCCATGAAAAGAAAGGTGTAACTCTGTGAGATGAATTCACCCATCAAAAGAAATTTCTCAGAATACTTCTTTCTAGTTTTTATCTGAGGATATTTACTTTTCCACCACAGGCCTTAATTTCTGCTCAAATATCCTTTTCAGATTCCACAAAGACAGTGGTAACAAACTGATCCATGAAGAGATTCATGTAACTCTGTGAGATGAATTAAAATATCACAAAGCAGTTTCTCAGAAATCTTTCTAGTTTTTCTGAGGATATTTCCTTTGTCACCATAAGCTTCAATGTGCCCTGAAATATCCCATTGCAGACTCCCAGAAAACAGTGTTAGCAAACTGCTTCATGGAAAGAAGGTGTAACTCTGTGAGATGAATTCACACATCACAAAGCAGTTTCTCAGAAAGCTTCTTTCTAGTTTTTATCTGAGGATATTTCCTTGTCACCATAAGCTTCAATGTGCCCTGAAATATCCCATTGCAGACTCCCAGAAAACAGTGTTAGCAAACTGCTACATAAAAGAAAGGTGTAACTGTGTGAGATGAATTCACACATCACAATAAGTTTGTCAGAAAGCTTCTTCCTAGTTATTATCTGAGGATATTTACTTTTCCACCACAGGCCTTAATTTCTGCTCAAATATTCCTTTTCAGACTCCATGAAAAGAGTTCTAGCAAACTGCTACATAAAAAGAAAGGTGTAACTCTGTGAGATGAATTCACAAATCACAAAGCAGTTTCTCAGAAAGTTCTTTCTAGTTTTTCTGAGGATATTTCCTTGTCACCATAAGCTTCAATGTGCCCTGAAATATCCCATTGCAGACTCCCAGAAAACAGTGTTAGCAAACTCCTCCATGAAAAGAAAGGTGTAACTCTGTGAGGTGGATTCACACACCAAAAAGCAGTTTCTCAGAAAGCTTCTTTCTAGTTTTTATCTGAGGATATTTACTTTTCCACCACAGGCCTTAATTTCTGCTCAAATATCCTTTTCAGATTCCACAAAAACAGTGTTAGAAAACTGTTCCATGAAAAGAAAGGTGTAACTCTGTGAGATGAATTCACACATCACAAAGAACTTTCTCAGAAAGCTTCTTTCTAGTTTTTATCTGAGGATATTTGCTTTTCCACTATAGGCCTCAGTGCACTCCCAAATATCCTTCTCAGATTCCCCAGAAACAGTGTTAGCAAACTGCTCCATGAAAAGAAAGGTGTAACTCTGTGAGATGAATTAACACATCAGAGAGCTTTTCACAGAAAGCTTCTTTCTAGTTTTTATCTGAGGATATTTCCTTTGTCACCTTAAGCTTCAATGCACTCTGAAATATCCCATTGCAGATTCCAAGAAAACAGTGTTAGCAAACTGCTCAATGAAAAGAAAGGTGTAACTCTGTGAGATGAATTCACACATCACAAAGCAGTTTCTCAGAAAGCTTCTTTCTAGTTTTTATCTGAGGATATTTCCTTTATCACCATAGGCATCAATGCACTCTGAAATATCCCATTGCAGATTCCACAAAAACAGTGTTAGCAAACTGCTCCATGAAAAGAAAGGTGTAACTCTGTGAGATGAATTCACAAATCACAAAGCAGTTTATCAGAAAGATTCTTTCAAACTTTTGTCTGAGGATGTGTCCTTTGTCACCATAAGTTTCAGTGTCCTCTGAAATATCCCATTTCAAATTCCAGGAAAACAGTGTTAAGAAACTGCTCAATGAAAAGTACAGTGTAACTATGTGAGATGAATTCACACATTACAAACCAGTTTCTCTGAATGCTTCTTTCCAGTTTTTATCTGAGGATAGTTGCTTTTTCCCCGTAAATCTCAATGTACTCCCAAATATCCTTTTCAGATTCCAAGAAAACAGTGTTAGCAAATTTCTCCATGAAAACAACACTGTATCTTTCTGAGATGAATTCACACATCACAAAGATCTTTCTCAGAAAGCTCTTTCTAGTTTTTTCTGAGGATATTTCCTTTGTCACCATAAGCTTCAATGCAATCCAAAATATCTCTTCCCACATTCCCAAAAACAGTGCTACCAAATTGATCCATGAGAAGAATGGTGTAATTCTGTGAGATGAATTCACACATCATGAAGCAGTTTCTCAGAAAGCTTCTTTCTAGTTTTTGCCTGAGGATATTTTCTTTGTCACCATAAGCTTCAACACGCTCCAAGGTATCCCATTGCAGATTCCAAGAAACAGTTTTAGCAAACTGTTCAATGAAAAGAATAGTGCAACTTTGTGAGATGAATTGACACATCACAAAGCAGTTTCTCAGAAAGTTCTTTCTAGTTTTATCTGAGGATATTTCCTTTGTCACCATAGGCTTCAATGCTCCAAAATATCCCATTGCAGACTCCCAGAAAACAGTGTTAGCAAACTGCTTCATGGAAAGAAGGTGTAACTCTGTGAGATGAATTCACACATCACAAAGCAGTTTCTCAGAAAGCTTCTTTCTAGTTTTATCTGAGGATATTTCCTTTTCACCTAAGACACCTTGTGCTACCACATATTCTTTTGCAGATTCCACAAAAACAGTGTTAGCAAACTGCTTCATGAAAAGAAAGGTGTAACTCTGTGAGATGAATTCACACATTCCAAAGAACTTTCTCAGAAAGCTACGTTCTAGTTTTTATCTGAGGATATTTCTCTTGTCACCATGGGCTACAACGTGATCCAAAATTTCCTTTCTGAGATTCCCCAGAAACAGTGCTACCATCTGCTACATAAAAAGGATAGGGTAACTCTGTGAGATGAATTAACACATCAGAGAGCTTTTTCACAGAAAGCTTCTTTCTAGTTTTTATAGGAGATTATTTCCTTTGTCACCTTAAGTTTCAATGTGCTCTGAAATAAACCTTTGCAGATTCCAAGAAAACAGTGTTATCAAGCTGCTCAATGAAAAGAATGGTGTAAATCTGTGAGACGAATTCACACATCACAAAGCAGTTTCACAGCAAGTTTATTTTGGTTTTTACGTGAGGATATTTGCTTTTCCACTATAGGCCTCAGTGCACTCCCAAATATCCCTTTGAAGATTACACGAAAGGGCTGTTAGCAAACTGCTTCATGGAAAGAAGGTGTAACTCTGTGAGATGAACTCACACATTGCAAAAAACTTTCTCAGAAAGCCTCTTTCTACTTTTCATCTGTGGATAATTCCCATGTCACCATAAGCTTCAATGCACTCTGAAATATTCCCTGCAGATTCCAAGAAAGCAGTTTTAGCAAAATGTTCAATGAAAACACTAGTGTAACACTGAGATGAATTCACACATCACAAAGCATTTTCTCAAAAGCATCTTTCTAGTTTTTATCTGATGATATTTCCTTTTCACCATAGGCCTCAATGTGCTCCCTTATATCCCTTTGAAATTTCCACAAAAACGGTGTTAGCAAACTGCTCAACAAAAAGAACGTTGTAACTGTGTGAGATGAAGTCACACATCACAAAGCAGCTTCTCAGAAAGGTTCTTGTAGGTTTTTATCTGAGGATATTTCCTTTTTCACCATATGCTTCAATGTGATCAAACATATACCTTCTCTCATACCCCAAAAACAGAGCTACCAACCTGATCCAGGAAAAGATTCACATAACTCTGTGAGATGAATTAAAACATCACAAAGCGATTTCTTAGAAAGTTTCCTTCTACTTTTCCTCTGAGGAAATTTCCTCTGTTACCATGAGTTTCAATGCACTCTGAAATATCCCATTGCAGATTCCAAGAAAGCAGTGTTAGCAAACTGCTCACTGAGAAGATCTGTGTAACACTGTGAGATGAATACACATCACAAAGCAGTTTCTCAGAAAGCTTCTTTCTAGTTTTATCTGAGGATATTTCCTTTGTCACCATAAGCTTCAATGCACTCTGAAATATCCCATTGCAGACTCCCAGAAAACAGTGTTAGCAAACTGCTCCATGAAAAGAAAGGTGTAACTCTGTGAGATGAATTCACATCACAAAGCAGTTTCTCAGAAAGCTTCTTTCTAGTTTTATCTGAGGATATTTCCTTTGTCACCATAAGCTTCAATGCAATCCAAATATCCCTTCTCAGATTCCCAAAAACAGTGTTAGCAAACTGCTTCATGGAAAGAAGGTGTAACTCTGTGAGATGAATTCACACATCACAAAGCAGTTTCTCAGAAAGCTTCTTTCTAGTTTTATCTGAGGATATTTCCTTTGTCACCATAAGCTTCAATGCACTCTGAAATATCCCATTGCAGATTCCACAAAAACAGTGTTAGAAACTGCTCAATGAAAAGTACAGTGTAACTCTGTGAGATGAATTCACACATCACAAAGCAGTTTCTCAGAAAGCTTCTTTCCAGTTTTTATCTGAGGATATTTCCTTTGTCACCATAAGCTTCAATGCACTCTGAAATATCCCATTGCAGATTCCACAAAAACAGTGTTAGCAAACTGCTTCATGGAAAGAAGGTGTAACTATGTGAGATGAATTCACACATTACAAACCAGTTTCTCTGAATGCTTCTTTCCAGTTTTTATCTGAGGATAGTTGCTTTTTCCCCGTAAATCTCAATGTACTCCCAAATATCCCTTTTCAGGTTCCACGGAAACAGTGTTAGCAAATTTCTCCATGAAAACAACACTGTATCTTTCTGAGATGAATTCACACATCACAAAGATCTTTCTCAGAAAGCCTCTTTCTAGTTTTTTTCTGAGGATATTTCCTTTGTCACCATAAGCTTCAATGCAATCCAAAATATCTCTTCCCACATTCCCAAAAACAGTGCTACCAAATTGATCCATGAGAAGAATGGTGTAATTCTGTGAGATGAATTCACACATCATGAAGCAGTTTCTCACAAAGCTTCTTTCTAGTTTTTGCCTGAGGATATTTTCTTTGTCACCATAAGCTTCAACACGCTCCAAGGTATCCCATTGCAGATAACAAGAAAAAAGTTTTAGCAAACTGTTCAATGAAAAGAACAGTGCAACTTTGTGAGATGAATTGACACATCACAAAGCAGTTTCTCAGAAAGTTTCTTTCTACTTATATATGAAGATATTTCCTTTTTCACTATAAGCCTCAATGCACTCACATATATCACACTGTAGAATCCATGAAAATAGTGTTAGCACTGCTCCATGAAAAGACATGTGTAACTCTGTGAGATTGATTCACACACCACAAAGAAGTTTCTTAGAAAGCTTCTTTCTAGTATTTATCTGAGGATATTTCCTTTGTCACCATCAGCATCAAAGTGATCCAAAATGTCCCTTCTCAGATACCCCAGAAACAGTGCTACCAAATTTATCCATGAAAAGAAACGTGTTACTCTGTGAGATGAATTCAGAAATCAGAAAGCAGTTTCTCGGAAAGCTTGTTTCTAGTTTTTGTCTGAGGATATCTCCTTTGTCACCATTAGCTTCAATGCGTTCTGAAATGTCCCATTGCAGATTACAAGAAAACAGTGTTAGCAAACTGTTCAATGAAAAGAACAATGTAACTCTGAGATGAATTCAGAGATCACAACGCAGTTTCTCAGAAGGCTTCTGTTTGGTTTTTATCTGAGGAGATATCATTTTCACTGTAGGCTTCAATGCGATCCAAAATATCCCTTCTTAGATTCCCCAAAAATGGTTTTTATCTGAGGATATTTACTTTGTCACCCTAGGCTTCAATGCAATCCAAAATATCCCTTCTCAGATTCCCCAAAACAGTGCTACCAAACTGATACATGAAAAGAATCATGTAACTCTGTGAGAAGAACTAATACATCATAAAGCCGTTTCTCAGAAAGCTTCTTTTTGGTTTCTATCTGAGGATATTTCCTTGGCCCGCTAGGCTTCAATGCACTCCCAAATATCCTAACACAGATTCCACGAAAACAGTGTTAGCAGACTGCTCAGTGAAAGGAATGGTGTAACTCTATGAGATGAGTTAACCCATCACAAAGCAGTTTCTCAGAAGGCTTCTTTTTGGTTTTAATCTGAGGATATTTCCTTTGCCACCACATGATTCAATGCCCTCCCAAACATCCTATTGCATTTTCCACAAAAACAGTGTTAGTGAACTGCTGTTGAGACGAACAGATGAATTCAAACATCCAAAGCAGTTTCTCTGAAAGTTGATTTTCGGTTATTATCTGACAATATTTCCTTTGTCACCATAGGCTCCCAAATATCCTAACGCAGATTCCACAAAAACAGTGTTAGTAGACTGCTCGGTGAAAAGAACAGTGCAATTCTGTGGGATGAATTAACCCATCACAAACCAGTTTCACGGTAAGCTTCTTTCTCGTTTATCTCTGAGGAAATTTCCTTTGTCACAGTAAGCTTCAATGTGCTCCAAAATATCACTGCGGATTCCAAGGAAACAGTGTTAGTAGACTGCTCAATAAAAAGAACACTGTAATTCTCTGAGATGTATTCACACATCACAAAGCCGTTTCTCAGAAGGCTTCTTTTGTGATTTTTCTCTGAGGATATTTACTTTGTCACCCTAGGCTTCAATGCATTCCAATATATCCTAACCCAGATTCCACACAAAGAGTGTTAGCGACTTCTCAATGAAAAGAACGGTGTAACACTGTGAGTTGAATTAACCCATCACAATGAAGTTTCTCAGAAAGCTTCTTTCCATTTTTTTTCTGAGGATATTTCCTTTTTCAACATAGGCCTCAATGTGCTAACAAATATCCCTTTGCAGATTCCACGAAAACAGTGTTAGCAAATGGCTTCATGAAGAGAAGAGTGTAACTCTGTGAGATGAATTCACACATCACAAAGAAGTTTCTCAGAAAGATTCTTTCTAGTTTGTATGTGAGGATATTTCCTTTGTCACCATAAGCTTCATTGCGCTAAGAAACATTCCATTGCAGATTCCAAGAAAACAGTGTAGCAAACTCATCAATGAAAAGAACAATGTAACTTTCACACATCACAATGCAGTTTCTCAGAAAGCTTCTTTCTATTTTTTATCTGAGGATATTTCCTTTTTCACTATAATCCTCAATGCACTCCAAAATATCACTTTGAAGATTCCACTTAAACAGTGTCAGCCAACTGCTCCATGAAGAGAAAGGTGAAACAGTGTGTTATGAATTCACACATCAAAAAGAAGTTTCTCAGAAAGCTTCTTTCAAAGTTTTCTCGCAGTATATTTCCTTGTCACCATAGGCTTCAATGCAATCCAAAATATTCCTTCTCAGATTCCCCAAAACAGTGCTAACAAAGTGATCAATGAAAAGAACCTTGTAACTCTGTGAGACGAATTTACACATTCAAAGCAGTTTCTCAGAAAACTTTTTTCTAGTTTTTATGAGGATATTTCCTTTGTCACCATAGGCTTCAATGCACTCCCAAATATCCCTTTGCAGATTCCATGAAAACAGTGTTAGCAAACTGCTCAATGAAAAGAACAGTGTAACTCTGTGAGATGAATTCACACATCACAAAGCAGTTTCTCAGAAAGCTTCTTTTGGTTTCTATCTGAGGATATTTCCTTGGCCCGCTAGGCTTCAATGCACTCCCAAATATCCTAACACAGATTCCACGAAAACAGTGTTAGCAGACTGCTCAGTGAAAGGAATGGTGTAACTCTATGAGATGAGTTAACCCATCACAAAGCAGTTTCTCAGAAGGCTTCTTTTGGTTTTAATCTGAGGATATTTCCTGCCACCACATGATTCAATGCCCTCCCAAACATCCTATTGCATTTTCCACAAAAACAGTGTTAGTGAACTGCTGTTGAGACGAACAGATGAATTCAAACATCCAAAGCAGTTTCTCTGAAAGTTGATTTTCGGTTATTATCTGACAATATTTCCTTTGTCACCATAGGCTCCCAAATATCCCTTTGCAGATTCCATGAAAACAGTGTTAGCAAACTGCTCCATGAAAAGAAAGGTGTAACTCTGTGAGATGTATTCACACATCACAAAGAACTTTCTCAGAAAGCTTCTTTCTAGTTTTTATCTGAGGATATTTCCTTTTCACCATAATCCTCAATGCACTCCCAAATATCCCTTTGCAGATTCCACGAAAACAGTGTTAGCAAACTGCTCCATGAAAAGAAAGGTGTAACTCTGTGAGTTGAATTAACCCATCACAATGAAGTTTCTCAGAAAGCTTCTTTCTAGTTTTTATCTGAGGATATTTCCTTTGTCACCATAGGCTTCAATGCAATCCAAAATATTCCTTCTCAGATTCCCCAAAACAGTGCTACCAAACTGCTCCATGAAAAGAATCATGTAACTCGGTGAGAGGAATTCACACATCAAAGCAGTTTCCCAGAAAGCTTCTTTTGCTATTTATCTGAGGATATTTCTCTTATACCCATAGGCTTCAATGCACTCCTAAATATTCTAATGCAGATTCCATGAAAACAGTGTTAGCAGACTGCTCAATGAAAAGAACAGTGTAACTCTGTGAGCTGAATTAGCCCATCACAAGCAGTTTCTCAGAAAGCTTCTTTTGGTTTTAATGTGAGGATATTTCCTTTGTCACCATAAGCTTCATTGCGCTAAGAAACATTCCATTGCAGATTCCAAGAGAATAGTGTAGCGAACTCCTCAATGAAAAGAACAATGTAACTCTATGAGATGCTTTCACACATCACAATGCAGTTTCTCAGAAAGCTTCTTTCTATTTTTTATCTGAGGATATTTCCTTTTTCACTATAATCCTCAATGCACTCCAAAATATCACTTTGAAGATTCCACTTAAACAGTGTCAGCCAACTGCTCCATGAAGAGAAAGGTGAAACAGTGTGTTATGAATTCACACATCAAAAAGAAGTTTCTCAGAAAGCTTCTTTCAAAGTTTTCTCGCAGTATATTTCCTTGTCACCATAGGCTTCAATGCAATCCAAAATATTCCTTCTCAGATTCCCCAAAAACAGTGCTAACAAAGTGATCAATGAAAAGAACCTTGTAACTCTGTGAGACGAATTTACACATTCAAAGCAGTTTCTCAGAAAACTTTTTTCTAGTTTTTATCTGAGAATATTTTCATTGTCACTGTAGGCTTCAATGCACTCCAAAGTATCCTAATGCAAATTCCAGGAAAACAGTGTGAACAGACTGCTCAATGAAAAGAATGGTGCAACTCTGTGAGATGAATTAACCCATCACACAGTAGTTTCTCAGAAAGCTTCTTTCTAGCTATTATCTGAGGTTATTTCCTTTTTCACCATAGGCCTCAATGCGCTCTCAAATGTCACTTTGCAGATTCCATGAAAACAATGTTAGCAAACTGCTTCATGAAGAAACATGTAACTCTGTGAGATGAACTCACACATCACTAAGAAGTTCTTCAGAAAGCTTCTTTCCAGTTGTTCGAGGATATTTCCATTGTCAGCATAAGCTTCACTGCAATCCAAAATATCCCTTCTCAGTTTCCCCAAAAACAATGGTAACAAACTGCTCCATGAAAGGAATGTGTAACTCTGTGAGATGAATTCACAAATCAGAAAGCAGTTTCTCAGAAACCTTCTTTCTAGTTTGTCTCTGACGATAACTCCTTTGTCTCCGTATGCTTCAATGCACTCTGAATTATCCCTTTGAAGATTCCAAGAAATCAGTGTTAGCAGATGGCTCAATAAAAAGAACTCTGTAACTCTGTGAAATGTATTCACACATCACAAAGTAGTTTCTCAGAAGGTTTCTTCTTGGTTTTTTTCTGAGGATATTTCCTTTGACACCATAGGCTTCAATATGATCTAAAATATCCCTTCTCAGTTTCCACAAAAACAGTGCTAGCAAAGTGATCCAAGAAAAGAATCATGTAACACTGTGAGATGAATTCACACATCACAAAGTAGTTTCTCAGAAAGCTTCTTTCTAGTTTTTATGAGGATATTTCCTTTGTCACAGTAAGCTTCAATGTGCTCCCAAATATCCTAACGCAGATTCCACAAAAACAGTGCTAACAAAGTGATCAATGAAAAGAACAGTGTAACTCTGTGAGATGAATTCACACATCACAAAGCAGTTTCTCAGAAATCTTCTTTCTAGTTTTTGTCGGAGGATATTTCCTTTTCACTATAGGCCTCAATGTGCTCCCAAATATCCCTTTGCAGATTCCATGAAAACAGTGTTAGCAAACTGCTCAATGAAAAGAATGGTGCAACTCTGTGAGATGTATTCACACATCACAAAGAACTTTCTCAGAAAGTTTCTTTCTAGTTTTTATCTGAGGATATTTCCTTTGTCACCATAGGCTTCAATGCACTCCCAAATATCCCTTTGCAGATTCCACAAAAACAGTGTTAGCAAACTGCTCCATGAAAAGAATCATGTAACACTGTGAGTTGAATTAACCCATCACAATGAAGTTTCTCAGAAAGCTTCTTTCTAGTTTTTATCTGAGGATATTTCCTTTGTCACCATAGGCTTCAATGCAATCCAAAATATTCCTTCTCAGATTCCCCAAAAACAGTGCTACCAAACTGCTCAATGAAAAGAATGGTGTAACTCTGTGAGATGAATTCACACATCACAAAGTAGTTTCTCAAGAAAGCTTCTTTCTAGTTTTTATCTGAGGTTATTTCCTTTTCACCATAGGCTTCAATGCACTCCCAAATATCCCTTTGCAGATTCCACGAAAACAGTGTTAGCAAACTGCTCCATGAAAAGAAAGGTGTAACTCTGTGAGATGTATTCACACATCACAAAGAACTTTCTCAGAAAGCTTCTTTCTAGTTTTTATCTGAGGATATTTCCTTGTCACCATAGGCTTCAATGCAATCCAAAATATTCCTTCTCAGATTCCCCAAAAACAGTGCTACCAAACTGCTCCATGAAAAGAAAGGTGTAATTCTGTGAGATGAATTCACAAATCACAAAGCAGTTTCTCAGAAACCTTCTTTCTAGTTTGTATGTGAGGATATTTCCTTTTCACCATAGGCTTCAATGCACTCCCAAATATCCCTTTGCAAATTCCAGGAAAACAGTGTGAACAGACTGCTCAATGAAAAGAATGGTGTAACTCTGTGAGATGAATTAACCCATCACACAGTAGTTTCTCAGAAAGCTTCTTTCTAGCTATTATCTGAGGTTATTTCCTTTTCACCATAGGCCTCAATGCGCTCTCAAATGTCACTTTGCAGATTCCATGAAAACAATGTTAGCAAACTGCTTCATGAAGAAACATGTAACTCTGTGAGATGAATTCACACATCACTAAGAAGTTCTTCAGAAAGCTTCTTTCTAGTTTTTCTGAGGATATTTCCATTGTCAGCATAAGCTTCACTGCAATCCAAAATATCCCTTCTCAGTTTCCCCAAAAACAGTGGTAACAAACTGCTCCATGAAAGGAATGTGTAACTCTGTGAGATGAATTCACAAATCAGAAAGCAGTTTCTCAGAAACCTTCTTTCTAGTTTGTCTCTGATGATATCTCCTTTGTCTCCATATGCTTCAATGCACTCTGAATTATCCCTTTGCAGATTCCAAGAAATCAGTGTTAGCAGATGGCTCAATAAAAAGAACTCTGTAACTCTGTGAGATGTATTCACAAATCACAAAGTAGTTTCTCAGAAGGTTTCTTCTTGGTTTTTTTCTGAGGATATTTCCTTTGTCACCATAGGCTTCAATATGATCCAAAATATCCCTTCTCAGATTCCCCAAAAACAGTGCTAGCAAACTGCTCAATGAAAAGAATGGTGTAACTCTGTGAGATGAATTCACACATCACAAAGTAGTTTCTCAGAAAGCTTCTTTCTAGTTTTTATCTGAGGTTATTTCCTTTTCACCATAGGCCTCAATGCGCTCCAAATGTCACTTTGCAGATTCCACGAAAACAATGTTAGCAAACTGCTCCATGAAAGAAAGGTGTAACTCTGTGAGATGAACTCACACATCACTAAGAAGTTCTTCAGAAAGCTTCTTTCTAGTTTTTATTCGAGGATATTTCCATTGTCAGCATAAGCTTCACTGCAATCCAAAATATCCCTTCTCAGTTTCCCCAAAAACAATGGTAACAAACTGCTCCATGAAAGGAATGTAACTCTGTGAGATGAATTCACAAATCAGAAAGCAGTTTCTCAGAAACCTTCTTTCTAGTTTTTCTCTGAGGATATTTCCTTTGTCACCATAAGCTTCAATGCACTCTGAATTATCCTTTGCAGATTCCAAGAAATCAGTGTTAGCAGATGGCTCAATAAAAGAACTCTGTAACTCTGTGAAATGTATTCACACATCACAAAGTAGTTTCTCAGAAAGATTCTTTCTAGTTTTTCTGAGGATATTTCCTTTGTCACCATAGGCTTCAATGTGATCCAAAATATCCCTTCTCAGTTTCCACAAAAACAGTGCTAGCAAAGTGATCCAAGAAAAGAATCATGTAACACTGTGAGATGAATTCACACATCCAAAGCAGTTTCTCTGAAATCTTCTTTTTGCTATTTATCTGAGGATATTTCCCTTGTCACCATAGGCTTCAATGCACTCCCAAATATCCTAACGCAGTATCCAAGAAAGCAGTGTTAGCAGATTGCTCAATGAAGAGAACTGTGTAACTCTGTGAGATGAATTAAACCATCACACCAAGTTTCTCAGAAAGCATCTTTCTAGTTTTTTTCTGAGGATATTTCCTTTGTCACCATTAGGTTCATTGTACTCCAAAATATCTATTTGTGGATTCCAAGAAAACAGTATTAGCAGACTGCTCAATGAAAAGAACACTTTAACTCTGTGAGATGTATTCACACATCACACAGCAGTTTCTCAGAAGAAATTTTTGTTTTTTATCTGAGGATATTTCATTCGTCCCTATAGTCTTCAACACGCTCCCAAACATCCTATTGCAGTTTCCACGAAAACAGTGTTAGCAGACTGCTGTATGGAAAGAACAGTGTAAGTCTGTGAGAGGAACTCTCACATCACAAAGCAGTTTCTCAAAAAGATTCTTTCTAGTTTTTATCTGATGATATTTCCTTTTTCACTATAGGACTCAAAGTGCTGCCAAATATCCCTTGGCAGATTCCACGAAAACAGTGTTAGCAGATTGCTCCATGAAAGGAAAGGTGTTACTCTTTGAGATGAATTCACACATCACAAAGATCTTTCTCAGAAAGCTTCTATTCAGCTTTTATCTGAGGATATTTAGTTTGACAATATAGGCTTCAATGTGAGCAAAAAATATCTTCTCAGATTCCCTAAAAACAGTGCTAACAAAGTGATCCATGGAAAGAATTGTGTAACTCTGAGAGATTAATTCACATATCCAATGTAGTTTCTCAGAAAGTTTCTTTTTGATTTTTATATGAGGATATTTTCTTTGTCACCATAGGGTTCAATGTGCTCCCAAATATTCTAATGCAGATTCCACGAAAACAGTGTTAGCAAACTGCTCCATGAAAGAAAAGTTGTAACTCTATAAGATGAATTCACACATCACAAAGCAGTTTCTCAGAAAGCTTCTTTCTAGTTTTTATCTGAGGATATTTCCTTGTCATCCTAGGCTTCAATGCTATCCAAAATATCCCTTCTCAGATTCCCCAAAAAGAGTGCTAACAAAGTGATCCATGAAAAGAATCATGTATCTCTATGAGATGAATTAACACATCCAAAGCAATCTCTCAGCAAGCTTCTTTTTGGATTTTATCTGAGGATATTTCCTTTGCCCCATAGGCTTCAATGCACTCCCAATTATCCTAATGCAGATTCCACGAAAACAGTGTTAGCAAACTGCTCTATGAAAAGAATCGTGTAACTCTGTGAGTGAATTAAGCAATCACAAAGCAATTTCTCCCAAAGCTTCTTTCCAGTTTTTATCTGAGGATATTTCCTTTTACACCATTGGTTTCAATGCACTCACAAATATCCCTTTGAAGACTCCAATAAAATATTGTTAGCAAACTGCTCCATGGAAACAAAGGTGTAAATATGTGAGATACATTCACACATCACTAAGCAGTTTTCCAGAAAGATTCTTTCTAGTTTTTACCTGAGGATATTTCCTGTTTCACAAGAGGTCTCAACTTGCTCCAAAATATCCCTTTGGAGACTCCACGAAAAAACTGCTACATGAAAAGAAAGGTGTGTTACTCTGTGAGATGAATACACACATCACAAAGAAGTTTCTCAGAAAGCTTATTTCTAGTTTTTATCTGAGGATAATTCCTTTGTCACCACAGGATTCACTGCAATCCAAAATATCCCCTCTGACTCCCCAGAACAATGCTACCAACTTGCTCCATGAAAAGTAAGGTGTAACTCTGTGATATGAATTCACAAATCACAAAGCAGTTTCTCTGAAAGATTCTTTCTAGTTTTTGATTGAGGATATTTCCTTTGTCACCTCAAGTTTCAATGAATTCCAAAATATCCCACTGCAGATTCCAAGAAAACAGTGTTAGCAAACTGTTCAATGAAAAGAACAGTGTACCTCTGTGAGATGAATTCACACATCACAAAGCAGTTTCTTACAAAGTTCTTTGGTTTTTTTCTGAGGATATTTCCTTTGTCACCATAGGTTTCAATGCGATCCAAAATATCCCTTCTTAGATAACCCAAAAACAGTGCTACAAAACTGATCCTTGAAAAGAATTGTGTAACTCTGTGAGATGAATTAAAACATCACACCAAGTTTCTCAGAAAGCATCTTTCTAGTTTTTCTGAGGATATTTCCTTTGTCACCATTAGGTTCATTGTACTCCAAAATATCTATTTGTGGATTCCAAGAAAACAGTATTAGCAGACTGCTCAATGAAAAGAACACTTGTAACTCTGTGAGATGTATTCACACATCACACAGCAGTTTCTCAGAAATTTTTGTTTTTATCTGAGGATATTTCATTCGTCCCTATAGTCTTCAACGCTCCCAAACATCCTATTGCAGTTTCCACGAAAACAGTGTTAGCAGACTGCTGTATGGAAAGAACAGTGTAAGTCTGTGAGAGGAACTCTCACATCACAAAGCAGTTTCTCAGAAAGATTCTTTCTAGTTTTTATCTGATGATATTTCCTTTTCACTATAGGACTCAAATTGCTGCCAAATATCCCTTGGCAGATTCCACGAAAACAGTGTTAGCAGATTGCTCCATGAAAGGAAAGGTGTTACTCTTTGAGATGAATTCACACATCACAAAGATCTTTCTCAGAAAGCTTCTTTCTAGTTTTTATCTGAGGATATTTAGTTTGACAATATAGGCTTCAATGTGAGCAAAAATATCTTCTCAGATTCCCTAAAAACAGTGCTAACAAAGTGGTCCATGGAAAGAATTGTGTAACTCTGAGATGAATTCACATATCAAATTAGTTTCTCAGAAAGTTTCTTTTTGATTTTTATCTGAGGATATTTTCTTTGTCACCATAGGGTTCAATGCGCTCCCAAATATCCTAATGCAGATTCCACGAAAACAGTGTTAGCAAACTGCTCCATGAAAGAAAAGTTGTAACTCTATAAGATGAATTCACACATTACAAAGAATTTTCTCAGAAGCTTCTTTATAGTTTTTATCTGAGGATATTTCCTTGTCACCATAGGCTTCAAAGCAATCCAAAATATCCCTTCTCAGATTCCCCAAAAACAGTGCTAACAAAGTGATCCATGAAAAGAATCATGTAACTCGGTGAGAGGAATTCACACATCCAAAGCAGTTTCCCAGAAAGCTTCTTTTTGCTATTTATCTGAGGATATTTCTCTTATACCCATAGGCTTCAATGCACTCCTAAATATTCTAATGCAGATTCCATGAAAACAGTATTTGCAGACTGCTCAATGAAAAGAACAGTGTAACTCTGTGAGCTGAATTAGCCCATCACAAGCAGTTTCTCAGAAAGCTTCTTTTTTTTTAATCTGAGGATATTTCCACTGTCACCATAAGTAAGAAATATCCCATTGCAGAGTCCAAGAAAACCGTGTTAGACAACTTTCAGTAAAACTGCTCTGTGATTTGTGAATTCGTCTCAGAGTTACATAATAATTTTCATGGGGCAGTTTAGTAGCATATTTAGAGAATCTGACATATTTTGGTTGCAATGAAGCTCATGATGACAAAGGAAATATGGACATATAAAAATATAAAGAAGCTTTCTGAAAACTTGACTGTTCAAGAAAAGAAAGGTGTAACTCACACATCACAAGGCAGTTTCTCAGAAGGCTTCTTTTTGGTTTTTATCTGAGGATGTATCCTTTGTCACCATTGGCTTCAGTGTGATCGTAAATATCCTATTGTAGATTGCACAAAAACAGTGTTATCAAACTGGTCAATTAAAAGTATGGTGTAACGTTGTGACATGAATTTACACATCACAAAACAGTGTCCCAGAAGGCCTTTTTCTAGTTTTTATCTGAGGATATTTCCCTTTTCACTATAGGCCAGAAGACGATCATGTATATTCCTCTTCCGTTTCCATGAAAACAGTGTTAGCTAACTTCTCCATGAAAAGAAATGTGTAACTCTGTGAGATGAATTCACAAATCACAAAGAAATTTCTCAGAAAGTTGCTTTCTAGTTTTTATCTGAGTATATATCCTTTGCCACCAAAGGCTTCAATGTGATCAAAAACATCAATTCTGAGATTCCCCAAATACAGTGCTAACAAACTGCTCCATGTAAAGTATCATGTAACTCTGTGAGATGAATTAACATATCACAAAGCAGTTTCTCAGAAAGCTTCTTTCCAGATTTTTATATGAGGGTATTTCCTTTGTCATCATAAGCTGCAATGCACTCCGAAATATTCCATTGTAGATTCCAAGAAAAGAGTGTTAACAAACTGCTCAATGAAAATAACAGTGTAACTCTGTGAGATGAATTCACAAATCACAAAGCAGTTTCTCAGAAAGTTCTATTTGGTTTTTATTCGAGGATATTTTGCTTTTCACCACAGGCTTCAATGCAACCAAAATATCCCTTCTCAGATCCCCCAAAACAGTGCTACCAAACTGATCCATGAAAAGAATCATGTAACTCTGTGAAATGAATTCAGAAATCACAAAATGGTTCCTCAGAAAGCTTCTTTCTAGCTTTTATATGAGGCTATTTCCTTTGTCACCAAAAGCTAAAAATGCACTCCAAAATATCCCATTGCAGATTCCAAGAAAACAGTGTTAGCAAACTGCTCAATGAAAAAAATTGTGTATCTCTGTGAGATGAATTCACACATCACAAAGTAGATTCTCAGAAAACTTCTTTTTGGCTAATCTGAGGATATTTCCTTTGTCACCATAGGTTTCAATGCACTCCCAAATATCCTATTGAAGATTCCTCGAAAATAGTGTTATTGAACTGCTCAATGCAAAGAATGGTGTAACTCTGTGATATGAATTCATACATCACAAATCTGTTTTTCAGACAGCTTCTTGGTAGTTTTCATTTGAGTATATTTCCTTTGTCACCATAAGCTTCAATGCACTCCCAAATATCCCTTGGCAGATTCCACGAAAACAGTGTTAGCAGATTGCTCCATGAAAGGAAAGGTGTTAACACTGTGAGATGAATTCACACATCACAAGATCTTTCTCAGAAAGCTTCTATTCAGCTTTTATCTGAGAATATTTAGTTTGACAATATAGGCTTCAATGTGAGCAAAAATATCTTCTCAGATTCCCTAAAAACAGTGCTAACAAAGTGATCCATGGAAAGAATTGTGTAACTCTGAGAGATGAATTCACATATCCACAGCAGTTTCACAGAAAGTTTCTTTTGGTTTTTATGTGAGGATATTTCCTTTGTCACCATAAGCTTCAATGTGCTCCCAAATTTCCTATTGCAGATTCCATGAAAACAGTGTTAGCAAACTGCTGCAAGAAAAGAATTGTGTAACTCTGTGAGATGAATTCACACATCACAAAGCAGTTTCTCAGAAAGCTTCTTTCTAATTTTTATCTGAGGATATTTCCTTTTCACCATAGGTTTCAAAGCTTTCAAAATATTCCTTCTCAGATTCCCCAAAACAGTGCTACCAAACGGATCCATGAAAAGAATCATGTAACTCTGTGAAATGAATTCATAAATCTCAAAATGGTTCCTCAGAAAGCTTCTTTTAGCTTTTATAGGAGGGTATTTCCTTTGTCACCATAAGCTAGAAATGCACTTCAAAATATCCCATTGCAGATTCCAAGAAAACAGTGTTAGCAAACTGTTCAATGAAAAGACTGTGTATTTCTGTGAGATGAATTCACAAATCACAAAGCAGTTTTCAGAAACTTCTTTGGCTAATCTGAGGATATTTCCTTTGTCACCATAGGCTTCAATGCACTCCCAAATATCCTATTGCAGATTCCTCGAAAATAGTGTTATCGAGCTGCTCCAATGCAAAGAATGGTGTAACTCTGTGGGATGAATTCACACATCACAAGTCTGTTTCTCAGAAAGCTTCTTTCTAGTTTTTATGTGAGGATATTTCCTTTGTCACCATAAGCTTCAATGCACTCCCAAATATCCCTTTGCAGATTCCAAGAAAACAGTGTTAGCAAACTGCTCCATGGAAAGAAAAGTGTAACGCTGTGAGATGAAATTACACATCACAAAGCAGTTTCTCTGAAAGCTTCTTTCTCATTTTTATCTGAGGATATTTCCTTGTCACCATAGGCTTCAATGCACTCCCAAATATCCTATTGAAGATTCCTCAAAAATAGTGTTATTGAACTGCTCAATGAAAAGAATGGTGTAACTCTGTGAGATGAATTCACACATCACAAGTCTGTTTCTCAGAAAGTTTCTTTTGGTTTTTATCTGAGGATATTTCCTTTTCACTATAGGCCTTAATGCACTCCAAAATGTCCCTTTGCAAATTCCACAAAACAGTGTTAGCAAACTGCTCCATGAAAAGAAAGATGTAACTCTGTGAGATGAATTCACATATCACAAAGCAGTTTCTCAGAAAGCTTCTTTCTAGTTTTTATCTGAGTACATATCCTTGGTCACCATAGGCTTCAATGTGATATTAAATATCCCTTCACAGATTCCCCAAAAACTGTAGTACCAAACAGCTCCACAAAAACAAAGGTGTAACACTCTGAGATGAGCTCACAAATCAAAAAGCAGTGTCTCAGAAAGCTTCTTTCTAGTTTTTTTCTGAGGATATCTCCTTTTTCACCATAGGCCTCAAAGAGCTCATGAATATCCCTCTCAGATGCCAAGAAAAGAGTATTAGCAAACTTCTCAATGAAAACAACAGTGTAACTCTGTCAGATGAATTCACACATCACACAGTAGTTTCACAGAAAGTTTCTTTTTGTTTTTTTGTGAGAATATTTCCTATCTCACCATTTTCTTCGATGCACTCCCAAATTTCCTATTGCTTAATCCATGAAAACAATGTTAGCAAACTGCTGCAAGAAAAGAATTGTGCAACTCTGTGAGATGAATTTACACATCACAAAGCAGTTTCTCAGTAAGCTTCTTTCTAGTTTTTTTCTGAGGATATTTCCTTTTTCAACACAGGCCTCAAAGAGCTCATGAATATCCCTCTGCAGATGCCACAAAAATAGTATTAACAAACTTCTCAATGAAAACAACAGTGTAACTCTGTCAGATGAATTCACACATCACACAGCAGTTTCACAGCAAGTTTCTTTTTGGTTTTTATGTGAATATATTTCCTATCTCACCAATTCTTCAATGCACTCCCAAATTTCTTATTGCAGATTCCATGAAAACAGTGTTAGCAAACTGCTCAATGAAAAGAACAGTGTAACTCTGTGAGATGAATTCACACATCACAAAGCAGTTTCTCAGAAAGCTTCTTTCTAATTTTTATCTGAGGATATTTCCTTTTCACCATAGGTTTCAATGTGCTCCAAAATATCCCTTTTCAGATTCCCCAAAAACAGTGCTACCAAACTGCTCCATGAAAAGAATGGTGTAACTCTGTGAGATGAATTTACACGTCACAAAGCAGTTTCTCAGTAAGCTTCTTTCTAATTTTTATCTGAGAATTTTTCCTTTTCACCATAGGTTTCAATACTTTCCAAAATGTCCTTTCTCAGATTCAAAAATGCAGTGCTACCAAACTGATTAATGAGAAGAATCGTGTAACTCTGTGAGGTGAATTATCACATCACAAAGTGGTTTGTCACAAGGCTTTCTTCTAGTTTTTATTTGAAGATATTTCCTTTGTCACCATAAGCTTCAATGCACACCAAAATATTCCATTGCAGATTCCAAGAAAACAGTGGTAGCATGCTGCTCAATGAAAAGCACAGTGTAACTCTGTGAGTTGAATTCACACATCACACAGCAGTTTCTTAGAAAGATTCTTTCTAGTTTTTATCTGAGGATAATTCCTTTTTCTCCATATGCCTCAATGTGCTCCGAAATGTCCCTTTTATATTCCACGAAAACAGTGTTAGCAAACTGCTCCATGAAAAGAAAGATGTAACTCTAGGACATGTATACACACATCACAAAGAACTTTCTCAGAAAGCTTTTTCTAGTTTTTATCTGAGGGTATTTCCCTTTATACCCTTGACCCCAACATGCTCCCAAATATCTCTTTGCAGATTCCACTAAAACAGTGTTAACTAACTGCTCTGAGGATATTTCCTTTTTCACCATAGGCCTCAACGTGCTCTGGAATATCCCCTTGAAGATTCCATGAAAATAGTGTTAGCAAACTGCTCCATGAAAAAAAGGTGTAAATCTGAGAGATGCATTCACACATCACAAAGTAGTTTCTCAGAAAGATTCTTTCTAGTTTTTATCTGTGGATATTTCCTTTCTCACCATAGGCCTCATATTGCTCCCAAATATCCTTTTGTTGGTTCCATGAAAACAATGTTAACAAACTGCTCCATGAAAAGAAAGGTGTTACTCTGTGAGATTAATTCACACATCACAAACAAGTTTCTCAGAAAGCTTTCTTCTAGTTTTTATCTGAGGGTATTCCCATTGTCACCATAGGCTTCAATGTGATCCAAAATATCCCTTTGCAGATTCCACAAAAACAGTGTTAGCAAACTGCTCAATGAAAGTAAGACTGTAAATCTGTGAGATGCATTCACACATCACAAAGTAGTTTCTCAGAAAGATTCTTTCTAGTTTTTATCTGTGGGTATTTCCTTTCTCACCATAGGCCTCATATTGCTCCCAAATATCCTTTGATGTTTCCACAAAAACAGTGTTAACGGACTGCTCCATGAAAAGAAAGGTGTTACTATGTGAGATGAATACACACATCACAAAGAAGTTTCTCAGAAATCTTCTTTCTACTTTTTGTCTGAGGGTATTCCCATTGTCACTATAGGCTTCAATGTGATCCAAAATATCCCTTTTCAGATTCCCCAAAAACAGTGCTACCAAACTGCTCCACGAAAAAATGGTGTAAGTCTGTAGGATGAATTCACACCACAAATCAGTTTCTCAGAAAGTTTCTTTCTAGTTTTTATCTGAGGATAATTGCTTTTAGACCAAAAGGTTCAATATAATCTGAAATATCCCATTGCAGATTCCAAGAAAGCAGTGTTAGAAAACTGCTCAATGAAAGTAAGACTGTAAATCTGTGACATGAATTCACACATCACAAAGGAGTTTCTCAGAAGCTTCTTTCTAATTTTTATCTGAAGATATTTCCTTTTTCACCATATTCCTCAAGGTGCTCCCAAATACCCCTTTGCAGATCCAGCAAAAACACTTTTAGCAAATGTCTCCATGGAAAGAAAGGTGTAACTCTGTGAGATGAATTCACACATCACAAACAAGTATCTCAGAAAGCTTCTTTTAATTTTTTATCTTAGGATATTTCCTTTTTCACTATAGGACTCATTGCGTTCCCAAATTTCCCTTTCCAGATTCCATGAAAACTGTTAGCAAACTGCTCCATGCAAAGAAATGTGTATCTCTGTGAGATAAATTCACACATCACAAAGAAGTTTCTCAGAAAGCTTCTTTCTAGTTTTTATCTAAGGATGTTTCCTTTGTCACCACTGGCTTCAATGCAATCCAAAATATCCCTTCTCAGATTACCCCAAAACAGTGCTACCAAACTGTCCCATGAAAAGAATCGTGTAACTCTGTGGGATAAATTCACAAATCACAAAGCAGTTTCTCTGAAAGCTTCTTTCTAGTTTTTGTCTGAAGATATTTCCTTTGTCACTATAAGCTTCAATGTGCTCCAAAATATCCCATTGCAGATTCCAAGAAAACAATGTTAGAAAACTGCTCAATGAAAAGAACAATGTAAGTCTGTGAGATGAATTAAGACATCTCAAAGCAGTTTCTCAGAAAACTTCCTTTTGGTTTTTATCTGAGGCTATTTCTTCTGTCACCATAGGATTCAAAGCACTCCCAAATATCATATTGAAGATTTCACAAAAAAAAAGTGTTATCAAAGTGCTCCAGGAAAAGAAAGGTGTAAATTCTTCAGACTAAAAAAACATATCACAAAGAACTTTCTCAAAAACCTTCCTTCTAGTTCTTATCTGAGAATATTTCTTTGTCACTATAGGGTTCAATGCAATCCAAAACACCCTTCCTAAAATTCCCCAAAAACTATGCTACCAAACTGATCCATGAAGGGAATTGTGTAACTCTGTGAGGTGAATTTGCACATCACAAAGAAGTTTCTCAGAAAGCTTCTTTCTAATTTTTATATGAGGATATTTCCTTTGTCACCATAAGCTTCAATGCACTCTGTAATATCACATTGCAGATTCCAAGAAAACACTGTTAACAAACTGATCAATGAAAAGAAGAGTGTAAATCTGTGAGATAAATTCACATGTCACAAGGCAATTTCTCAGAAAGCTTCTTTCTACTTTTTAGCAGAGGATATTTTCCTTGTCACCATAAGCTTCAATGCAATCCAAAATATCCCTTCTCACATTCACCAAAAACAGTGCTACCAAACTGCTCCATGAAAAGCATCATGTAATTCTGTGAGATGAAGTCACAAATCACAAAGCAGTTTCTCATAAATCTTTCTGGTTTTTGTCTTAGGATATTTCCTTTGTCATATAAACTTCAATGCACTCTGCAATATCACATTGCAGATTCCAAGAATACCATGCTTTCAAACAACTCAATGAAAAGAACAGTGTAATACTGTGAGATGAATTGACACATCACAAAGCGGCTTCTCAGAAAACTTCTTTATAGTTTTTATCTGAGGATAATTCCTTTTTCACCAAAGACCTCAATGCGTTCCCAAATATACCCTTGCAGATTCCATGGAAAGAGTGTTGGCAAACGGGTCCGTGAAAAGAAAGGTGTAACTCTATGAGATGAATTCACAATTCACAAAGAAATTTCTCAGAAAGTTTCTGTCTAGTTTTTATCTGAGGATATTCCCTTTGTCACCATAGGCTTCAATGTGATCCAAAATATGAATTCTCAGATTCCCCAAAAGCAGTGCTAACCAACTGCCCCATGAAAAGAGTCGTGTAACTCTGTGGGAAGAATTCACAAATCACAAAGCAGTTTCTCAGATAGCTTCTTTCTAGTTTTTGTCTGAAGATATTTTCTTTGTCACCATAAGCTTCAATGTGCTCCAAAATATCCCATTGCAGATTCCAAGGAAATAATGATAGCAATCTTCAATGAAAAGAACCATGTAACTCTGTGAGATGAATTCGCACATCACAAAGCAGTTTCTCAGAAAACTTCTTTTGGATTTTTATGTGAGGATAGTTCCTTTGTCACCATAGGCTTCAATCTACTTCCAAGTATCCTTTTGCAGATTCCACCAAAACAGTGTTATCTATCTGCTCATTGAAAAGAAAGGTGTAGGCCGGGTGTGGTGGCTCAAGCCTGTAATCCTAGCACTTTGGGAGACTGAGATGGGTGGATCACGAGGTCAGGAGATCAAGACCATCCTGGCTAACATGGTGAAACCCCGTCTCTACTAAAAAATACTAAATACTGGTACTGGGCAAGGTGGCGGGCACCTGTAGTCCCAGCTACTCAGGAGGCTGATGCTGGAGAATGGTGTGAACCTGGGAGGCGGAGCTTGGAGTGAACTGAGATCCGGCTACTGCACTCCAGCCTGGGTGACAGAGTAAGACTCCATCTCAAAAAAAAAATGAAAAGAAAAGTGTCATTCTGTGTCATGAATTCACACATCACAAACACTTCCTCAGAATGCTTCTTTCTAATTTTTATCTGAGGATATTTCTCTTTTCACTATAGGCCTCAATGCACTCCCAAATATCCCTTTGCAGATTCCACGAAAACAGTGTTATCAAACTGCTCAATGAAAAGAAAGGTGTAACCCTGTGAGATGAAAAAACACATCACAACGAACTTTCTCAGAAAGCTTCTTTCTAGTTTTTATCTGAGTATATTTCCTTTGTCACCATAGGCTTCATTGTGATCCAAAATATCCTTTCTCAGATTCCCCAAAACAGTGCTACCAAATTGCTCCATGAAAAGAATCGTGTAACACTGTGAGATGAATTCACAAATCACAAAGCAGTTTCTCAGGAAGCTTCTCTAGTGTTTGTCTGAGGATATTTGCTTTCTCAACATTTGCCTCAATGCACTCACAAATATCTCTTTGCAGATTCCATGAAAATAGTGTTAGCAAACTGCTCCATGAAAAGAAAGGTGTAAATCTGTGAGTTGAATTCACACATCACAAAGCAGATTCTCAGAAATGTTCTTTTTGGTTTTTATCTGAGGATATTACCTTTGTCACCAAAGGCTTCAATGTGACCCAAAATATCCATACTCAGATTCCCCAAAAACAATGCTATGAAACTGTTCCATGAAAAGAATGGTGTAACTCTGTGAGATGAATTCACATATCACAAAGATGTTTCTCATATAACGTCTTTCTAGTTTTGTCTGAGGATATTTACTTTTTCACCATATTCCTCAATGCACTCCCGAATATCCCATTGCAGATCAAACGAAAAAAGTGCTAGCAAACTTCTCAGTGAAAAGAACAGTGTAACTCTGTGAGATGAATTCACACATCACAAAGCAGATACTCAGAAAGCTTCTTTCTAGTTTTTATCTGAGGATATTTCCTTTTCACTATAGGCCTCAATGCACTCCCAAATATCCCTTTGCAGATTCCATGAAAACAGTGTTATCAGACTGCTCAAGGAAAGAAAGGTGTAACTCTGTGAGATGAATTCACACATCACAAAGAAGTTTCTCAGAAGGCTTCTTTCTAGATTTTTTCAGAGGATATTTGCTTTATCAGTATAGGCCTCAATGTACTCCCAAATATCACTTTGCAGATTCCATGAAAACAGTGTTAGCAAACTGCTCCATGAAAAGAATGTATAACTGCATGAGATGAAATCAAATATCACAAAGAAGTTTCTAAGAAGCTTCTTTCTCGTTTTTATCTGAGAGTATTTCCTTTATCACCTTAGGCTTGAATGAGCTCCCAAATATCCCTTTGAAGATTCCAAGAAAACAGTGTTATCAAACTGCTCAATGAAAAGAACAGTGCAACTGTGTATGATGAATTAACACATCACAAAGCAGTTTCTGAAAGCGGTTTTTTTCTAGTTTTTATCTGAGGATATTTCATTTTTCACCATAGTTCTCAATGCACTGCCAAATATCCCATTGCAGACTAAACGAAAAAAGCGCTAGCAAACTTCTCAATGAAAAGATCGGTGTAACTCCGTGACATGAATTCACATCACAAAGCAGATACTCAGAAAGCTTCTTTCTAGTTTTCAACTGAGGTACTGGGGTCATCTCACTAGTGAGTGGACAATCGGTGCTGGTCAGCTGTTGCAGCCCGACCAGCGAGAGCTGAAGCAGGGCGAGGCATCGCCTCACCTGGGAAGCAAGGGGAAGGGAATCCTTTTCCTAACCAGGGAACTGAGACACACAACACCTGGAAAATCGGGTAACTCCCACCCCAATACTGTGCTATAGGATAACGGCACACCAGGAGAATATACCCCACGCCTGGCCGGGAGGGTCCCACGCCCGGAGCCTCCCTCCTTGCTAACACAGCAGTCTGCGGCGATCTAACCGCAGGGCAGCAGCGAGGCTGGGGAGGCGCCCGCCATTGCTGAGGCTTAAGTAGGTAAACAAAGCCGCTGGGAAGCTCCAACTGGGTGGAGCTCACAGCAGCTCAAGGAAACCTGCCTGTCTCTGTAGACTCCGCCTCTGGGGACGGCTCAGCTAAAAATAACAGGGGAAGCAGCAGAGACTTGTGCAGGCGAACGACTCTGTCTGACAACTTTGAAGAGAGCAGTGGATCTCCCAACACGGAGGTTGAGATCTGAGAAGGGACAGACTGCCTGCTCAAGTGGGTCCCTGACCCCTGAGTAGCCTAACTGGGAGACATCCCCACTAGGGGCAGTCTGACACCCCACACCTCACAGGGTGGAGTACACCCCTGAGAGGAAGCTTCCAAAGTAAGAATCAGACAGGTACACTTGTTCAGCAATATTCTATCTTCTGCAACCTCTGCTGCTGATACCCAGGCAAACAGGGTCTGGAGTGGACCTCAAGCAATCTCCAACAGACCTATAGCTGAGGGTTCTGACTGGCAGAAGGAAAACTATCAAACAGGAAGGACACCTATACCAAAACCCCATCAGTGCGTCACCATCATCAAAGACCAGAGACAGATAAAACCACAAAGATGGGGAAAAGCAGGGCAGAAAAGCTGGGAATTCAAAAATAAGAGCGCATCTCCCCTGCAAAGGAGCGCAGCCCATCGCCAGCAACGGATCAAAGCTGGTCAGAGAATGACTTTGATGAAGAGAGAAGAAGGCTTCAGTCCATCAAACTTCTCAGAGCTAAAGGAGGAATTACGCACCCAGCGCAAAGAAACTAAAAATCTTGAAAAAGAGTGGAAGAATTGACAGCTAGACTAATTAATGCAGAGAAGGTCATAAACGACATGACAGAGATGAAAACCATGACACGAGAAATACGTGACAAATGCACAAGCTTCAGTAACCGACTCGATCAACTGGAAGAAAGAGTATCAGCGATTGAGGATCAAATGAATGAAATGAAGCGAGAAGAGAAACCAAAAGAAAAAGAAGAAAAGAAATGAACAAAGCCTGCAAGAAGTATGGGATTATGTAAAAGACCAAATCTACGTCTGATTGGGGTGCCTGAAAGTGAGGGGAGAATGGAAACAAGTTGGAAAACACTCTTCAGGATATCATCCAGGAGAACTTCCCCAACCTAGTAGGGCAGGCCAACATTCAAATTCAGGAAATACAGAGAACGCCACAAAGATACTCCTCCAGAAGGGCAACCCAAGACACATAATTGCCAGATTCACCAAAGTTGAAATGAAGGAAAAATCTTAAGGGCAGCCAGAGAGAAAGGTCGGGTTACCCACAAAGGGAAGCCCATCAGACTAACAGCAGATCTCTCGGCAGAAACTCTACAAGCCAGAAGAGAGTGGGGCCAATATTCAACGTTCTTAAAGAAAAGAATTTTAAACCCAGAATTTCATATCCAGCCAAACTAAGTTTCATCAGTGAAGGAGAAATAAAATCCTTTACAGATAAGCAAATGCTTAGAGATTTTGTCACCACCAGGCCTGCCTTACAAGAGACCCTGAAGGAAGCCCTAAACATGGAAAGGAACAACCGGTACCAGCCATTGCAAAACAAGCCAAAATGTAAATCAACTAATGAGCAAAATAACCAGTTAATATCATAATGGCAGGATCAAGTTCACACATAACAATATTAACCTTAAATGTTAATGGACTAAATGCTCCAATTAAAAGACACAGACTGGCAAACTGGATCAAGCTGTCAAGACCCATCAGTCTGCTGTATTCAGGAGACCCATCTCACATGCAGAGACATACATAGGCTCAAAATAAAGGGATGGAGGAAGATCTACCAAGCAAATGGAGAACAAAAAAGCAGGGTTGCAATCCTAGTCTCTGATAAAATAGACTTTAAACCATCAAAGATCAAAAGAGACAAAGAAGGCCATTACATAATGGTAAAGGGATCAATTCAACAGGAAGAGCTAACTATCCTAAATATATATGCACCCAATACAGGAGCACCCAGATTCATAAAGCAAGTCCTTGAGACTTACAAAGAGACTTAGACTCCATACAATAATAATGGGAGACTTCAACACTCCACTGTCAACATTAGACAGATCAACGAGACAGAAAGTTAACAAGGATATCCAGGAATTGAACTCATCTCTGCACCAAGCAGACCTGATAGACATCTATAGAACTCTCCACCCCAAATCAACAGAATATACATTCTTCTCAGCACCACATCGCACTTATTCCAAAATTGACCACATAATTGGAAGTAAAGCACTCAGCAAATGTAAAAGAACAGAAATTATAACAAACTGTCTCTCAGACCACAGTGCAATCAAACTAGAACTCAGGACTAAGAAACTCAATCAAAACCGCTCAACTACATGGAAACTGAACAACCTGCTCCTGAATGACTACTGGGTACATAACGAAATGAAAGCAGAAATAAAGATGTTCTTTGAAACCAATGAGAACAAAGATACAACATACCAGAATCTCTGGGACACATTTAAAGCAGTGTGTAGAGGGAAATTTATAGCACTAAATGCCCACAAGAGAAAGCAGGAAAGATCTAAAATTGACACTCTAACATCACAATTAAAAGAACTAGAGAGGAAGAGCAAACACACTCAAAAGCTAGCAGAAGGCAAGAAATAACTAAGATCAGAGCAGAACTGAAGGAGATAGACACAAAACCCTCCAAAAATCAATGAATCCAGGAGTTGGTTTTTGAAAAGATCAACAAAATTGACAGACCGCTAGCAAGACTAATAAAGAAGAAAAGAGAGAGGAATCAAATAGATGCAATAAAAATGATAAAGGGATATCACCACCGACCCCACAGAAATACAAACTACCATCAGAGAATACTATAAACACCTCTACGCAAATCAACTAGAAAATTTAGAAGAAATGGATAATTTCCTGGACACTTACACTCTCCCAAGACTAAACCAGGAAGAAGTTGAATCCCTGAATAGACCAATAGCAGGCTCTGAAATTGAGGCAACAATTAATAGCCCACCAAAAAGTCCAGGACCAGACGGATTCACAGCTGAATTCTACCAGAGGTACAAGGAGGAGCTGGTACCATTCCTTCTGAAACTATTCCAATCAATAGAAAAGAGGGAATCCTCCCTAACTCATTTTATGAGGCCAACATCATCCTGATACCAAAGCCTGGCAGAGACACAACAAAAAGAGAATTTTAGACCAATATCCCTGATGAACATCGATGCAAAAATCCTCAATAAAATACTGGCAAACCGGATTCAGCAGCACATCAAAAGCTTATCCACCCTGATCAAGTGGGCTTCATCCCTGGGATGCAAGGCTGGTTCAACATTCGCAAATCAATAAACGTAATCCAGCATATAAACAGAACCAAAGACAAGAACCACATGATTATCTCAATAGATGCAGAAAAGGCTTTTGACAAAATTCAACAGCCCTTCATGCTAAAAACGCTCAATAAATTGGTATTGATGGAACGTACTCAAAATAATAAGAGCTATTTATGACAAACCCACAGCTAATATCATACTGAATGGGCAAAACTGGAAAAATTCCTTTGAAAACTGGTACAAGACAGGATGCCCTCTCTCACCACTCCTATTCAACATAGTGTTGGAAGTTCTGGCTAGGGCAATCAGGCAAGAGAAAGAAATCAAGGGTATTCAGTTAGAAAAGAAGAAGTCAAATTGTCCCTGTTTGCAGATGACATGATTGTATATTTAGAAAACCCCATTGTCTCAGCCCAAAATCTCCTTAAGCTGATAAGCAACTTCAGCAAAGTCTCAGGATACAAAATTAATGTGCAAAATCACAAGCATTCTTATACACCAGTAACAGACAAGCAGAGAGCCAAATCAGGAATGAACTTCCATTCACAATTGCTTCAAAGAGAATAAAATACCTAGGAATCCAACTTACAAGGGATGTAAAGGACCTCAAGGAGAACTACAAACCACTGCTCAGTGAAATCAAAGAGGACACTAACAAATGGAAGAACATACCATGCTCATGGATAGGAAGAATCAATATCGTGAAATGGCCATACTGCCCAAGGTTATTTATAGATTCAATGCCATCCCCATCAAGCTACCAATGAGTTTCTTCACAGAATTGGAAAACTGCTTTAAAGTTCATATGGAACCAAAAGAGCCCGCATTGCCAAGACAATCCTAAGTCAAAAGGACAAAGCTGGAGGCGCCACGCTACCTGACTTCAAACTATACTACAAGGCTACAGTAACCAAAACAGCATGGTACTGGTACCAAAACAGAGCTATAGACCAATGGAACAGAACAGAGTCCTCAGAAATAATACCACACATCTACAGCCATCTGATCTTTGATAAACCTGAGAGAAACAAGAAATGGGGAAAGGATTCCTATTTAATAAATGGTGCTGGGAAAATTGGCTAGCCATAAGTAGAAAGCTGAAACTGGATCCTTTCCTTACTCCTTATACGAAGATTAATTCAAGATGGATTAGAGACTTAAATGTTAGACCTAATACCATAAAAACCCTAGAAGAAAATCTAGGTAGTACCATTCAGGACATAGGCATGGGCAAGGACTTCATGTCTAAAACACCAAAAGCAACGGCAGCAAAAGCCAAAATTGACAAATGGGATCTCATTAAACTAAAGAGCTTCTGCACAGCAAAAGAAACTACCATCAGAGTGAACAGGCAACCTACAGAATGGGAGAAAATTTTGCAATCTACTCATCTGACAAAGGGCTAATATCCAGAATCTACAAAGAACTCAAACAAATATACAAGAAAAACAAACAACCCCATCAAAAAGTGGGCAAAGGATATGAACAGACATTTCTCAAAAGAAGACATTCATACAGCCAACAGACACATGAAAAATGCTCATCATCACCGCCATCAGAGAAATGCAAATCAAAACCACAATGAGATACCATCTCACACCAGTTAGAATGGCCATCATTAAAAATCAGGAAACAACAGGTGTTGGAGAGGATGTGGAGAAATAGGAACACTTTTACACTGTTGGTGGGATTGTAAACTAGTTCAACCATTATGGAAAACAGTATGGCGATTCCTCAAGGATCTAGAACTAGATGTACCATATGACCCAGCCATCCCACTACTGGGTATATACCCAAAGGATTATAAATTATTCTACTACAAAGACACATGCACACGATGTTTATTGCGCACTATTCACAATAGCAAAGACTTGAATCAACCCAAATGTCCATCTGTGACAGACTGATTAAGAAAATGTGGCACATATACACCATGGAATACTATGCAGCCATAAAAAGGATGAGTTTGTCCTTTGTAGGGACATGGATGCAGCTGGAAACCATCATTCTTAGCAAACTATCACAAGAAGAGAAAACCAAACACCGCATGTTCTCACTCATAGGTGGAACTGAACAATGAGATCACTTGACTCGGGAAGGGGAACATCACACACTGGGGCTTATCATGGGGAGGGGGAGGGGGAGGGATTGCATTGGGGAGTTATACCTGATATAAATGATGAATTGATGGGTGCTGACGAGTTGATGGGTGCAGCACACCAACATGGCACAAGTATACATATGTAACAAACCTGCACGTTATGCACATGTACCCTAGAACTTAAAGTATAACAATAAAAAAAAAAATGCAGATTAAGCGAAAAAAGCAAAGTGTAACTCTGTGAGATGAATTCACATCACAAAGCAGTTTCTCAGAAAGTTTCTTTCTAGTTTTTATCTGAGGATATTTTCTTTGTCACCATAAGCTTCAATGTGCTCCCAATTATCCTATTACAGATTCCACGAAACCTGTTTTATCAAACTGATGAAGGAAAAGAATGGTGTAACTCTGTGAGATGGATTCGCACATCACAAAGCAATTTCTCCGAAGACTTCTTTCTACATATTATCTGAGGATATTTCCTTTTTCACTGTATGAATCAATGTGCTTCCAAATATCCCTTGCAGATTCCATAAAAACAGTGTTAGCAAACTGCTCCTTGAAAAAAAATTGTGTAAATCTGTGAGATGAAATCACACATCACAAAGAAGTTTCTCAGAAAGTTTCTTTCTATATTTCAACTGAGAATATTTCCTATGTCACCATAGGTTTCAAAATATCCTATTGCAGATTCCACAAAAAGAGTGTTATCAAACTGCTCAATGAAAAGAATGGTATATCTTTGTGAAATGAATTCACATATCACAAAGCAGTTTCACAGAAAGCTTCTTTCTAGTTTTTTCTGAGGATATTTCGATTTTCACTATAGACTTCAATGCAGTTCAAAGTTCAATGCACTCCAAAATATCCTTGCAGATTCCATGAAAACAGTGTCAGCAAACTGTTCCATGAAAAGAAAGGTGTAAATCTGTGAGATGAATTCACATCACAAAGAAGTTTCTCAGAAAGTTTCTTTCTAGTTTTTATCTGAGGATATTTCCTTAGTCACCATAGACTTCAATGTGATCCAAAATATCCTTGCAGATTCCATGAAAACAGTGTTATCAAACTGCTCAATGAAAAGAACAGTGTAACTCTGTGAGATGAATTAACACATCACAAAGGGGTTTCTCAGAATGTGTCTTTCTAGTTTTTATATGAGCATATTTTCTTTCCTACCATAAGCTTCAATGTGCTCCAAAATATCTCATTGCAGATTCCAAGAACACAGAGTTAGCAAACTGCTCATTGAAAAGAACAGTGTAACTCGTTGAGATGAATTCTAACATCACAAAATAGATACTCAGAAAGCTTCTTTCTAGTTTTCATCTGAGAATATTTCCCTTTTCACTATATGCCTCGATGTGCTCCCAAATATCCCTTTGCAGATTCCATGAAAACAGTGTCAGCAAACTGTTCCATGAAAAGTCAGGTGTAAATCTGTGAGATGAATTCACATCACAAAGCAGTTTCTCAGAAAGTTTCTTTCTAGTTTTTCTGAGGATATTTCCTTTGTCACCATAAGCTTCAATGTGCTCCAAAATATCCCTTCACAGATTCCCCAAAAACAGTTCTACAAAACTGAGTTTTGATAAGAATCATGTAACTCTGTGAGATGAAGTAACTCATCAAAAAGACTTTCTCGGAAACCTTCTTTCTAGTTTTATATGAGGATATTTCCTTTGTAAAAATAACTTCAATACACTCCAAAATATCCCCTTGCAGATTCCTAGAAAATAGTGTTACAAACTGCTGAATGAAAAGTGTAACTCTGTGAGATGAATTTACACATCATAAAGCAGTTTTTCAGAAAGCTTATATCTACCATTTATATGAGGATATTTCCTTTTCCACGATAGGCTTCAATTCACTCCCAAATATCCCTTTCTAGATTCCACGAAAAGAGTGTTTGCAAACTACTCCATGAGAAGGAAGGTATTACTCTGTGAGATGAATAAACAGCTCACTAAGACGTTTGTCAGAAAGCTTCCTTCTGTTTTTTTTCTGAGGATATTTTCTTTGTCAGCATATGCTTTGATGAAATCTAAAATATTCTTTTTCAGATTCCCCAGAAACACTGCAAACAAACTGCTCCATGAAAAGAAAGGTGTAACTCTGAGAGACGAATTCACACATCACAAAGTAGTTTCACAGAAAGCTTGTTTTTGATTTTTTGTTCAGAGGATAAGTCGTTTGTCATAACAGGCTTCATTGCCCTCGCAAATATCCGATTGTAGATTCCACAAAAACAGTGTTAGCAAACTGCTATAAGAAAATAAAGGTGTAACTCTGTGAGATGAATTCAGCCATCACAAAACAGTGTCATAGAAAGGTTCTTTCTGGTTTTATTGCAGGATATTTCCTTTTTCACCAAAGGCCTAATTGCACTCCAAAATATCTCTTTTCAGATTCCCCAAAAACACCGTTAGCAACTTTTCCATGAAAAGAAAGGTGTAACTCTTGGAGATGAATTCACACATCACAAAAAAAAAATTCTCAGAAAGCTTATATTTAGTTTTTATCTGAGGATATTTCCTTTGTCACCATAGGCTTCAAGGCCATCCAAAATACTCCTTCTCAGTTTCCCCAAAACCAGTTTTACCAATCTGATTAAAGAAAAGAATCTTGTAACTCTGTGAGATGAATTAACATATCACAAAGCAGTTTCTCAGAAAGTATATTTCTACTTCTTATATGAGAATATTTCCTTTGTCACCCTAAGCTTCACTGCATTCCGAAATACCTGATTACAGAATTCAAGAAAACAGTGTTAGCAAACTGCTGCAAGAAAAGAACACTGTAAATCTGGGAGATGAATACACACATCACCAAGCAGTTTCTAGCAAATTTTCTTTCTAGTTTTTATCTGAGGTTATTTCCTTTTTCACTATAGGCCTCAATGTGCTCCCAAATATCACTTTTCACATTCCATGAAAACCGTGTTAGCAAAGAGCTCCATGAATAGAGAGGTGTAACTCTGTGAGAGTAATTCACACATCACAAAGAACTTTCTCAGAAAGCTTGTTTCTAGTTTTTATCTGAGGATATTTCCTTTGTCACCATAGGCTTCAATGTGATTCAAATTATCCCTTCTCAAATTCCCCAAAAACAGTGCTACAAAACTCTTCCATGAAAAGACTGGTGTAACTTAGTGAAATGAATTCACACATCAGAAAGCAGTTTCTCAGAAAGCTTCTTTCTAGTTTTTTTCAGAGGATATTTCCTTTTCCACCATAGACCACAACTCGCTCCCAAATATCTCTTTGTAGATTCCAAGAAAATAGTGTTAGCAAACTGATCCATGAAAGGAAAGGTGTTACTCTATGAGATGAATACATACATCACAAAGTAGTTTCTCAGAAAGCTACCATCTAGTTTTTGTCTGAGGATATTTCCTTTGTCACCATAAGCTTCAATGCGCTCTGAAATATCCCATTGCAGATTCCATGAAACTTGTGTTAGAAACCTGCTCAATGAGAACAATGGTACACCTCTGTGAGATTAATTCACACATCACAAAGCAGTTTCTCAGAAAGTTTCTTTCTAGTTTTTATCTGAGGATATTTAGTTTTTCACCATAGGCCTCAATGCTCTCCCAAGTATACCCTTGCAGATTCCACGAAAAGAGTGCTATAAACAGCTCAATAAAAAGTACGGTGTAACTCTGTGAGATAAATCAAACATCACTATGCAGTTTCTCACAAAGCTTCTTTTTGGCTTTTATCTGCGGATATTTCCTTTGTCACCATAGGGTTCAATGCAATCCCAAATATCCTAATGTAGATTCCATGAAAACAGTGTTATCAAACTGCTCCATGGAAAGAAATGTGTAACTCTATGAGATGAATTCAAACTCAAATATCAGTTTCTAAAAAATCTTTCAATTTTTTTTCTGAGGATGTTTTCTTTTTCACCATAGGCCTCAATGTGCTCCCAAATATCCCATTCGAGATTCAACGAAAACAGAGTTTTCAATCAGCTCAGTGAAAAGAATGGTGTAACTCTGTGAGATGAATTCATGCATAATAAAGCAGTTAATCAGAAAGCTTGTTTCTAGTTTTTATCTGAGGATATTTACTTTCTCACCTTAGGTTTCAATGTGCTCCGAATTATACCATTGCAGATTCCAAGAACACTGTGTTAACAAACTGCTGAATGAAAAGAACAGTGTAACTCTCTGAGATGAAATCACACATCACAAAGCAGTTTCTCAGAATGCTCCTTTTTGGTTTTTATCTTAGAATATTTCATTTTTCACCATAGGCCTCAAAGCACTCCCAAATATCCCATTGCAGATTACACGAAAAGAGTTTTAGCAAACTGCTACATGGAAAGAAATGTGTAACTCCATGAGATGAATTCACACATCACAAAGAAGTTTCTCAGAAAGCTTCTTTCTATTTTTTATCTGAGGATAGTTCGTCACCATAGGCTTCATTGTGATCAAAGGTATCCCTTATCAGATTCCCCAAAAAGAGTTTTACCCAACTGCTCCACGAAAAAAGGTGTAACTCTGTGAGATGAATTCAAAAATCACAACGTAGTTTCTCAGAAAGCTTCTTTCTAGTTTTTATCTGAAGATATTTCCTTTGACAACATAGGCTCCAATGAGATCTGCAATATCCCATGTCAGATTACCCAAAAGCAGTGCTACCAAACTGCTGAATGAAAAGGATCATTGTACTCTGTGAGATGAATTCAAAAATCACACAGTAGTTTCTCAGAAAGCTTCTTTTGAGTTTTTGTCTGAGGATATTTCATTTGTCACCATAATATTCAATGTGCTCCGAAAAATCCCATTGCAGATACCAAGAAAACAGTGGTAACAAACTGTGAAATGAAAAGAACACTGTAACTCTGTGAGATGAATTCACACATCAAAAAGCAGTTTTTCAGAAACCTTCTTTCTCGTTTTTATCTGAGGATATTTCCTTCTTCATTATAGGCCTCAATGCGCTCCGAAATATCCCTCTGCAGATTCCACGAAAACAGTGTTTTCAAACAACTTCATGAAAACAAAGGTATAACTCTGTGTGATGAATTCACACATTACAAAGAACTTTCTCTGAATGTTTCTTTCTAATTTTTAACTGAGAATCTGTGAGATGAATTCACACATCGCAAAGTAGTTTCACAGAAAGTTTCCTTCTAGTTTTTATCTGAGGATAATTCCTTTTCACCATAGGCCTCAATGCACTCCCAAATATCCCATTGCAGATTCCATGAAAAGAATCATGTAACTCTGTGAGATGAATTAACACATCATAAAGAACTTTCTCAGAAAGCATCTTTCTGGTTTTTATCTGAGGATATTTCCTTTGTCACCATAGGCTTCAATGCAATCCAACATATCCTATCTCAGATTCTCCAAAACCACTGCTACCAAACTGATTCATGAAAATCATCATGTAGCTCTGTGAGATGAATTGACAAATCACAGAGTAGTTTCTCGGAAAGCTACTTTCTAGTTTCTATCTCAGGATATTTCCTTTTTCACCATAGGTTTTAGTGTGATCCAAAATATCCCTTCTCAGGTTCCCTAAAAACAGGGCTACCAAACTGCTCCATGAAAGGAATGGTGTAATTCCGTCAGATGAATTCAGACATCACAAAGCTGTTCATCAGAAAGCTTATTTCTAGCATTTATCTGGGGATATTTTCTTTTTCACCATATTCCTCAATGTGCTCCCTAATACCCCATTGCAGATTCCATGAAAAAAATGTTAGCAAACTGTTCCATGAAAAGAATGGTGTAACTCTGTGAGATGAATTCACATCACAAAGAACTTTCTCAGAAAGCTTCTTTCTAGTTTTTACCTGAGAATATTTCCTTTGTCAGTATAAGCTTCAATGTGATACAAAATATCCTTTCTCAGATTCCCCAAAAGCAGTGTTACCAAACTGTTCCATGAAAAGAACCGTGTTACTCTGTGAGATGAACTCAAAAATCACAAAGCAGTTTCTCATAAAGTTTCTTTCTAGATTTTTTCTGAGGATATTTCCTTTTCTACTATAGACCTCAATGTGTTCCCAAACATACCTTTGCAGATTCCGCAAAAACAGTATTAAAAAACTGCTCCATGAAGAGAAAGATGTTACTCTGTGACATGAATACACAAATCACCAAAAAGTTTCTCAGAAATTTTTTTGTAATTTTTATCTGACGTTATTTCCTTTATCACAACAGGCTTCAATGCAATCCAAAATGTCCATTCACAGATTCCACAAAACAGTGTTAGCAAACTGCTCAATGAAAAAGAATGGTGTAACTCTGTGAGATGAATTCACACATCACACAGCTGTTTCTCAGAAACCTTCTTTCTAGTTTTCTTCTGAGGATATTTCCTTTGTCAACATAAGCTTCAATGCACTCCCAAATATCCCATTGCAGATTCCACGAAAAAAGTGTTAGCAAACTGATCCATGAAAAGAATCATGTAACTTTGAGAGATGGACTCACACATCATAAAGCAGTTTCTCAGAAAGCTTCTTCTAGTTTTTATCTGAGGATATTTCCTTGTCACCATAGGCTTCAATGCAATCCAAAATATCCTTTGCAGATTCCAAGAAAACAGTGTTAGCAAACTGATCAATGAAAAGAATCGTGTAACTCTGTGAGATGAATTCACACATCACAAAGCAGTTTCTCAGAAAACTTCTTTCTAGTTTTTGTTGAGGATATTTCCTTTGTCACCATAAGCTTCAAACCATCCTCAAAATATCCTTCTCAGATTCCACGAAAACAGTGTTAGCAAACTGCTCCATGAAAAGAATGGTGTAACTCTGTGAGATGAATTCACATCACAAAGCAGTTTCTCAGAAAACTTCTTTCTAGTTTTTCTGAGGATATTTCCTTTGTCAACATAAGCTTCAATGCACTCCAAATATCCCATTGCAGATTCCAAAAAAAAGTGTTAGCAAACTGCTCCATGAAAACAAAAGTGTAACTCTGTGAGATGAATTCACACATCACAAAGCAGTTTCTCAGAAAGCTTCTTCTAGTTTTTATCTGAGGATATTTCCTTTGTCACCATAAGCTTCAATGTGCTCAAAATATCCTTCTCAGATTCCAAAACAGTGTTACCAAGCTGCTCCATGAAAACAAAAGTGTAACTCTGTGAGATGAATTCACGCATCACAAAGAACTTTCTCAGAAGCTTATTTCTATTTTTATCTGAGGATATTTCTTTGTCACCATAGGCTTCAATGATCCAAAATATCCTTCTCAGATTCCATGAAAACAGTGTTAGCAAACTGTTCCATGAAAAGAATCATGTAACTCTGTGAGATGAATTAACACATCACAAAGCAGTTTCTCAGAAAGCTTCTTTTTAGTTTTGTATGAGGGTATTTCCTTTGTCACCTTAAGCTTCAATGCACTCTGAAATACCCCTTTGCAGATTCCATGAAAACATTGTTGCAAGCTACTCAATGACAAGGGCAGTGTCACTCTGTGAGATGAATTCACACATCACAAAGCAGTTTCTCAGAAACCTTCTTTCTAGTTTTTTTCTGAGGATAATATTCTTTTCTCACCATAGGCTTCCATGTGTTCCAAATATCCCTTTGCAGATTCCATGAAAAGAGTGTTAGCAAACTGCTCCCTGGAAAGAACAGTGTAACTCTGTGAGATGAATTCACACATCACAAAACAGTTTCTCAGAAACCTTCTTTCTAGTTTTTACCTGTGTATATTTATTTTGTCACCATAGGCTTCAATGCTGATCCAAAATATCCCTTTGCAGATTCCAAGAAAACAGTGCTAGCAAACTGCTCAATGAAAAGAACAGTGTATCTCTGTGAAATGAATTCACACATTACAAAGAAGTGTCTCAGACAGTTTCTTTCTCATTTTAATCTGAGGATATTTCGTTTTTCACCATAGGCCTCAATGTACTCCCAGATTCCCTTTGCAGATTCCATGAAAACAGTGTTAGCAATGTCTCCATGAAAAGAAAGGTGCAACTCTGTGAGATGAATTCACACATCACAAAGCAATTTCGCATAAAGTTTCTTTCTAGCTTTTATCTAAGGATAAAAATTTGTCACCATATTCTTCAATGCGATCCAAAATATCCCTTCTCAGATTCCCCCAAAACAGTGCTGCCAAACTGATCCATGAAAAGGATCATGTAATTCTGTGAGATGAAAAAACACATCATAAAGCAGCTTCTCAGAAAGCTTCTTTCTACTTTTTCTATGAAGACATTTCTTATGTCACCATAACTTTCAATGCACTCTGAAATGTCCCATTTATGATTCCAAGAAAACAGTGCTAGCAAACTGCTCAATGAAAATAACTGGGTAACTCTGTGAGATAAACAGACACATCACAAAGCAATTTCTCAGAAAGCTTGCTTTTGGTTTATCTGAGGATATTTCCTTTGTCACCATAGTCTTCAATGCAATCCAAAATATCCCTTTGCAGATTCCAAGAAAACAGTGTAAGCAAACTGCTCAATGCAAAGTACAATGTAAATCTGTGAGTTGAATTCACACATCAGAAAGTGGTTTCTCAGAAAGCTTCTTTCTAGCTCTTATTTGAGGATATTTCTTTTGTCACCATAAGCTTCAATGCGCTATGAAATATCAAATAGCAGATACTAATAAAATAGTGTTAGCAAAATGCACAATGAAAACAACAGAGTTATACTGTTAGATGATTTCACGCATCAAAAGGAGTTTCTCAGAAACCTTCCTTCTAGTTTTTAACTCAGGATATTTCCTTTTTCACCATAGGACACAATGCACTCCCAAATATCCTATTGCAGATGAAACGAAAATAGTTTCATCAAACTGCTCAATGAACAGAACCGTGTAATACTCTGAGATGAATTCACATGTCCCAAAGCAGTTTCTAAGAAAGTTTCTTTCTAGTTTTTATCTGAGGATATTTCCTTTTGCATGCTAGGCCTCAATGCACTCCCAAATATCCCAATGCAGATTCAATGAAAAAAATTTTAGCAAACTGCTCCATGAAAAGAAAGGTGTAATTCTGTGAGATGAATTCACACATCACAAAGCAGTTTCTCAGAAAGCTTCTTTCTAGTTTTTATCTGAGGATATTTCCTTTGTCACCATAGTCTTCAATGCAATCCAAAATATCCCATTTATGATTCCAAGAAAACAGTGCTAGCAAACTGCTCAATGAAAATAACTGGTAACTCTGTGAGATGAATTCACACATCACAAAGAACTTTCTCAGAAAGCTTGCTTTTGGTTTATCTGAGGATATTTCCTTTGTCACCATAGTCTTCAATGCAATCCAAAATATCCCTTTGCAGATTCCAAGAAAACAGTGCTAGCAAACTGCTCAATGAAAAGTACAATGTAAATCTGTGAGTTGAATTCACATCACAAAGCAGTTTCTCAGAAAGCTTCTTTCTAGTTTTTATCTGAGGATATTTCTTTGTCACCATAAGCTTCAATGCGCTCCAAATATCAAATAGCAGATACTAATAAAATAGTGTTAGCAAACTGCTCAATGAAAAGAACAGTGTAACTCTGTGAGATGAATTTCACGCATCAAAAGGAGTTTCTCAGAAACCTTCCTTCTAGTTTTTATCTGAGGATATTTCCTTTGTCACCATAGGACAATGCACTCCCAAATATCCTATTGCAGATTCCATGAAAACAGTGTTCATCAAACTGCTCAATGAAAAGAACCGTGTAACTCTGTGAGATGAATTCACATGTCCCAAAGCAGTTTCTCAGAAAGTTTCTTTCTAGTTTTTATCTGAGGATATTTCCTTTTGCATGCTAGGCCTCAATGCACTCCCAAATATCCCAATGCAGATTCAATGAAAAATTTTAGCAAACTGTTCCATGAAAAGAAAGGTGTAACTCTGTGAGATGAATTCACACATCACAAAGCAGTTTCTAAGAAAGTTTCTTTCTAGTTTTTATCTGAGGATATTTCCTTTGTCACCATAGTCTTCAATGCAATCCAAAATATCCTTCTCAGTTTCCCAAAAACAGTGCTAAATCTGCTCCATGAAAAGAATCATGTAACTCTGTGAGATGAATTAACACATCACAAAGCAGTTTCTCAGAAAGCTTCTTCTAGTTTTTATCTGAGGATATTTCTTTGTCACCATAGTCTTCAATGCAATCCAAAATATCCCTTTGCAGATTCCACGAAAACAGTGTTAGCAAACTTCAATAAAAGAATGGTGTAATCTGTGAGATGAATTCACACATCACAAAGCAGTTTCTCAGAAAGTTGCTTTCTAGATTTTATCTGAGGATATTTCCTTTGTCACCATAGGCTTCAATGCAATCCAAAATATCCTTCTCAGATTCCCCAAAACAGTGCTACTCAACTGATCCATGAAAAGAATCATGTAACTCTGTGAGATGAATTCACACATCACAAATCAGTTTGTCAGAAAGCTTCTTTCTAGTTTTTATCTGAGGATATTTCCTTTTCACCATTCAATGTGCTCCAAATATCCCTTGCAGATTCCATGAAAAAATAGGGTTAGCAAACTGCTCAATGAAAAGAACAGTGTAACTCTGTGAGATAATTCAAACACAAAGCAGTTTCTCAGAAAACTTCTTGTTAGTTGTTGTCTGAGGATATTTCCTTTGTCACCATAGGCTTCAATGTGCTCTCAGATATCCCTTCTCAGATTCCACAAATACTGTGATGCCAAAGTGCTCCATGAAAAGAATCATGTAACTCTGTGAGATGAATTCACACATCACAAAGCAGTTTCTCAGAAAGCTTCTTTCTAGTTTTTATCTGAGGATATTTCCTTTGTCACCATAGTCTTCAATGCAATCCAAAATATCCTTCTCAGATTCCCCAAAACAGTGTTAGCAAACCTCTCAATGAAAAGAAGAGTGTTAATCGGTGAGGTGAATTCACACATCACAAAGCAGTTTCACAAAAAGCTTCTTTTTGGTTTTTATCTGAGGATATTTCCTTTTCCACTAAATGATTCAGTGCACTCCCAAATATCCTATTGTAGATTCCATGAAAACAGGGTTATCAAACTACTCCATGAAAATAAAGGTGTAGAGGCGGAGCAAGATGGCCGAATAGGAACAGCTCCAGTCTCCAACTCCCAGCGCGAAGGACACAGAAGACCAGTGATTTCTGCATTTCCAACTGAGGTACTGGGGTCATCTCACTAGTGAGTGCCAGACAATCGGTGCTGTCAGCTGTTGCAGCCTGAACAGTGAGAGCTGAAGCAGCGGGAGGCATCGCCTCACCTGGGAAGCATAAGGGGGAAGGGAATCCCTTTTCCTACCCAGGGGAACTGAGACACACAACATCTGGAAAATCGGGTAACTCCCACCCCAATACTGTGCTATAAGCGAACGGGCACACCAGGAGAATATACCCCACGCCTGGCCGGGAGGGTCCCACATCTCCGGAGCCTCCCTCCTTGCTAACACAGCAGTCTGTGGCGATCTAACCACAGGGCAGCAGCGAGGCTGGGGGAGGGGCGCCCGCCATTGCTGAGGCTAGGTAAACAAAGCCGCTGAAGCTCCAACTGGGTGGAGCTCACAGCAGCTCAAGGAAACCTGCCTGTCTCTGTAGACTCCGCCTCTGGGGACAGGACTCAGCTAAAAATTAACAGGGAAGCAGCAGAGACCAGTGTGCGAACGACTCTGTCTGACAACATTGAAGAGAGCAGTGGATCTCCCAACATGGAGGTTTAGATCTGAGAAGGGACAGATGGCCTGCTCAAGTGGGTCCCTGACCCCTGAGTAGCCTAACTGGGAGACATCCCCACTAGGGGCAGTCTGACACCCCACACCTCACAGGGTGGAGTACACCCTGAGAGGAAGCTTCCAAAGTAAGAATCAGACAGGTACACTTGCTGTTCAGCAATATTCTATCTTCTGCAATCTGCTGCTGCTGATACCAGGCAAACAGGGTCTGGACCTCAAGCAATCTCCAACAGACTATAGCTGAGGGTTCTGACTGGCAGAAGGAAAACTATCAAACAGGAAGGACACCTATACCAAAACCCCATCAGTGCATCACCATCATCAAAGACCAGAGACAGATAAAACCACAAAGATGGGGAAAAAGCAGGGCAGAAAAGCTGGGAATTCAAAAATAAGAGTGCATCTCCCCTGCAAAGGAGCGCAGCCCATCGCCAGCAACGGATCAAAGCTGGTCAGAGAATTGATGACGAGAGAAGAAGGCTTCAGTCCATCAAACTTCTCAGAGCTAAAGGAGGAATTACATACCCAGTGCAAAGAAACGAAAAATCTTGAAAAAGAGTGGAAGAATTGACAGCTAGACTAATTAATGCAGAGAAGGTCATAAACGACATGACAGAGATGAAAACCATGACACGAGAAATACGTGACAAATGCACAAGCTTCAGTAACAGACTCGATCAACTGGAAGAAAGAGTATCAGCGATTGAGGATCAAATGAATGAAATGAAGCGAGAAGAGAAACCAAAAGAAAAAGAAGAAAAGAAATGAACAAAGCCTGCAAGAAGTATGGGATTATGTAAAAGACCAAATCTACGTCTGATTGGGGTGCCTGAAAGTGAGGGGAGAATGGAAACAAGTTGGAAAACACTCTCAGGATATCATCCAGAGAACTTCCCAACCTAGTAGGGCAGGCCAACATTCAAATTCAGGAAATACAGAGAACGCCACAAAGATACTCCTCCAGAAGGGCAACTCCAAGACACATAATTGCCAGATTCACCAAAGTTGAAATGAAGGAAAAATCTTAAGGGCAGCCAGAGAGAAAGGTCGGGTTACCCACAAAGGGAAGCCCATCAGACTAACAGCAGATCTCTCGGCAGAAACTCTACAAGCCAGAAGAGAGTGGGGCCAATATTCAACATTCTTAAAGAAAAGAATTTTAAACCCAGAATTTCATATCCAGCCAAACTAAGTTTCATCAGTGAAGGAGAAATAAAATCCTTTACAGATAAGCAAATGCTTAGAGATTTTGTCACCACCAGGCCTGCCTTACAAGAGACCCTGAAGGAAGCCCTAAACATGGAAAGGAACAACCGTACCAGCCATTGCAAAAACAAGCCAAATGTAAATCAACTAATGAGCAAAATAACCAGTTAATATCATAATGGCAGGATCAAGTTCACACATAACAATATTAACCTTAAATGTTAATGGACTAAATGCTCCAATTAAAAGACACAGACTGGCAAACTGGATCAAGAGTCAAGACCCATCAGTCTCTGTATTCAGGAGACCCATCTCACATGCAGAGACATACATAGGCTCAAAATAAAGGGATGGAGGAAGATCTACCAAGCAAATGGAGAACAAAAAAGCAGGGTTGCAATCCTAGTCTCTGATAAAATAGACTTTAAACCATCAAAGATCAAAAGAGACAAAGAAGGCCATTACATAATGGTAAAGGGATCAATTCAACAGGAAGAGCTAACTATCCTAAATATATATGCACCCAATACAGGAGCACCCAGATTCATAAAGCAAGTCCTTGGAGACTTACAAAGAGACTTAGACTCCCATACAATAATAATGGAGACTTCAACACTCCACTGTCAACATTAGACAGATCAACGAGACAGAAAGTTAACAAGGATATCCAGGAATTGAACTCATCTCTGCACCAAGCGACCTGATAGACATCTATAGAACTCTCCACCCCAAATCAACAGAATATACATTCTTCTCAGCACCACATCGCACTTATTCCAAAATTGACCACATAATTGGAAGTAAAGCACTCCTCAGCAAATGTAAAAGAACAGAAATTATAACAAACTGTCTCTCAGACCACAGTGCAATCAAACTAGAACTCAGGACTAAGAAACTCAATCAAAACCGCTCAACTACATGGAAACTGAACAACCTGCTCCTGAATGACTACTGGGTACATAACGAAATGAAAGCAGAAATAAAGATGTTCTTTGAAACCAATGAGAACAAAGATACAACATACCAGAATCTCTGGGACACATTTAAAGCAGTGTTTAGAGGTAAATTTATAGCACTAAATGCCCACAAGAGAAAGCAGGAAAGATCTAAAATTGACACTCTAACATCACAATTAAAAGAACTAGAGAGGGAAGAGCAAACACACTCAAAAGCTAGCAGAAGGCAAGAAATAACTAAGATCAGAGCAGAACTGAAGGAGATAGAAACACAAAAACCCTCCAAAAATCAATGAATCCAGGAGTTGGTTTTTGAAAAGATCAACAAAATTGACAGACCGCTAGCAAGACTAATAAAGAAGAAAAGAGAGAGAAATCAAATAGATGCAATAAAAATGATAAAGGGATATCACCACCGACCCCACAGAAATACAAACTACCATCAGAGAATACTATAAACACCTCTATGCAAATCAACTAGAAAATCTAGAAGAAATGGATAATTTCCTGACACTTACACTCTCCCAAGACTAAACCAGGAAGAAGTTGAATCCTGAATAGACCAATAGCAGGCTCTGAAATTGAGGCAACAATTAATAGCCTACCCACCAAAAAGTCCAGGACCAGACGGATTCACAGCTGAATTCTACCAGAGGTACAAGGAGGAGCTGGTACCATTCCTTCTGAAACTATTCCAATCAATAGAAAAGAGGGAATCCTCCCTAACTCATTTTATGAGGCCAACATCATCCTGATACCAAAGCCTGGCAGAGACACAACAAAAAGAGAATTTTAGACCAATATCCCTGATGAACATCGATGCAAAATCCTCAATAAAATACTGGCAAACCGGATTCAGCAGCACATCAAAAGCTTATCCACTGATCAAGTGGGCTTCATCCCTGGGATGCAAGGCTTGTTCAACATTCGCAAATCAATAAACGTAATCCAGCATATAAACAGAACCAAAGACAAGAACCACATGATTATCTCAATAGATGCAGAAAAGGCTTTTGACAAAATTCAACAGCTCTTCATGCTAAAACACTCAATAAATTCGGTATTGATGGAACGTACTCAAAATAATAAGAGCTATTTATGACAAACCCACAGCTAATATCATACTGAATGGGCAAAACTGAAAAATTCCTTGAAAACTGGTACAAGACAGGATGCCCTCTCTCACCACTCCTATTCAACATAGTGTTGGAAGTTCTGGCTAGGGCAATCAGGCAAGAGAAAGAAATCAAGGGTATTCAGTTAGGAAAAGAAGAAGTCAAATTGTCCCTGTTCGCAGATGACATGATTGTATATTTAGAAAACCCCATTGTCTCAGCCCAAAATCTCCTTAAGCTGATAAGCAACTTCAGCAAAGTCTCAGGATACAAAATTAATGTGCAAAATCACAAGCATTCTTATACACCAGTAACAGACAAGCAGAGAGCCAAATCAGGAATGAACTTCCATTCACAATTGCTTCAAAGAGAATAAAATACCTAGGAATCCAACTTACAAGGGATAAAGGACCTCTTCAAGGAGAACTACAAACCACTGCTCAGTGAAATCAAAGAGGACACTAACAAATGGAAGAACATACCATGCTCATGGATAGGAAGAATCAATATCGTGAAAATGGCCATACTGCCCAAGGTTATTTATAGATTCAATGCCATCCCCATCAAGCTACCAATGAGTTTCTTCACAGAATTGGAAAAACTGCTTTAAAGTTCATATGGAACCAAAAAGAGCCCGCATTGCCAAGACAATCCTAAGTCAAAAGGACAAAGCTGGAGGCGTCACGCTACCTGACTTCAAACTATACTACAAGGCTACAGTAACCAAAACAGCATGGTACTGGTACCAAAACAGAGCTATAGACCAATGGAACAGAACAGAGTCCTCAGAAATAATACCACACATCTACAGCCGTCTGATCTTTGATAAACCTGAGAGAAACAAGAAATGGGGAAAGGATTCCTATTTAATAAATGGTGCTGGGAAAATTGGCTAGCCATAAGTAGAAAGCTGAAACTGGATCCTTTCCTTACTCCTTATACGAAGATTAATTCAAGATGGATTAGAGACTTAAATGTTAGACCTAATACCATAAAAACCCTAGAAGAAAATCTAGGTAGTACCATTCAGGACATAGGCATGGGCAAGGACTTCATGTCTAAAACACCAAAAGCAACGGCAGCAAAAGCCAAAATTGACAAATGGGATCTCATTAAACTAAAGAGCTTCTGCACAGCAAAAGAAACTACCATCAGAGTGAACAGGCAACCTACAGAATGGGAGAAAATTTTGCAATCTACTCGTCTGACAAAGGGCTAATATCCAGAATCTACAAAGAACTCAAACAAATATACAAGAAAAACAAACAACCCCATCAAAAAGTGGGAAAGGATATGAACAGACATTTCTCAAAAGAAGACATTCATACAGCCAACAGACACATGAAAAATGCTCATCATCACTCGCCATCAGAGAAATGCAAATCAAAACCACAATGAGATACCATCTCACACCAGTTAGAATGGCCATCATTAAAAATCAGGAAACAACAGGTGTTGGAGAGGATGTGAGAAATAGGAACACTTTTACACTGTTGGTGGGATTGTAAACTAGTTCAACCATTATGGAAAACAGTATGGCGATTCCTCAAGGATCTAGAACTAGATGTACCATATGACCCAGCCATCCCACTACTGGGTATATACCCAAAGGATTATAAATTATTCTACTACAAAGACACATGCACACGTATGTTTATTGCAGCACTATTCACAATAGCAAAGACTTGAATCAACCCAAATGTCCATCTGTGACAGACTGGATTAAGAAAATGTGGCACATATACACCATGGAATACTATGCAGCCATAAAAAGGATGAGTTTGCGTCCTTTGTAGGGACATGGATGCAGCTGGAAACCATCATTCTTAGCAAACTATCACAAGAAGAGAAAACCAAACACTGCATGTTCTCACTCATAGGTGGAACTGAACAATGAGATCACTTGGACTCGGAAGGGGAACATCACACACTGGGGCTTATCATGGGAGGGGAGGGGAGGGATTGCATTGGGGAGTTATACCTGATATAAATGATGAATTGATGGGTGCTGACGAGTTGATGGGTGCAGCACACCAACATGGCACAAGTATACATATGTAACAAACCTGCACGTTATGCACATGTACCCTAGAACTTAAAGTATAATAAAAAAAAAAATCTGAAGAAAAAAAAAAAAGGAAATAAATGTATAACTCTTTGGGATAATTTCACACATCACAAAGCAGTTTCTCAAAAAGCTTCTTTCTAGTTTTTACCTGAGGATATTTCCTTTGTCACCTTAAGCTTCAATGCAGTCCAAAATATCCCTTCTCAGATTGCCCAAAAACAGGGCTACCAAACTGCTCTTTGGAAAGAATTTTGTAACTCTGGGAGATGAATTCACAAACCATAAAGTAGTTTCTCCGAAAGCATCTTCCTAGTTTTTTTCTGAGGATATTTCCTTATTCACCATATTCTTCAATGCGCTCCAGAGTATCACATCCAAGATTCCATGAAAAACGTGTTATCAGACTTATCAATGAAAAGAATGGTGTAATTCTGTGATATGAATTCACACAACACTAATAAGTTTCTCAGAATCTTTCTTTCTAGATTTTATCTGCGGATATTTCCTTTGTCAACACAGGCTTCAATATGATCCAAAATATCTCTCCTCAGATTCCCCAAAAACTGGTCTACCAAACTGCTCCATGAAAGGAATCGTGTAACTCTGTGAAATGAATTCACAAATCACAAAGAAACTTCTCAGGAAGTTTCTTTCTAGTTTTTCTCTGAGGATATTTCCTTTTTCACCGTTTGCCACAATGTGCTCGTGAACAGCCATTTGCTGATTCCATGAAAATATTGTTAGCAAACTGCTCCATTAAAAGAAATGTGTAAGTCTGTGAGATGAATTCACACATCACAAAACAGTTTTGCAGAAATCTTCTTTTCGGTTTCAGTCTGAGGATATTTAGTTTGTCAACAGAGGCTTCAAATTACTCCCAAATATCCTACTGCAGATTCCAGGAATAGTGTTATCACACTGCTCATTGAAAACAACAGTGTAACTCTGTTGGATGAATTCACAAAAAGATTATTTCTCATAATGCTTCTTTCTTGTTTTTATCTGAGGATATTTCCTAGGCCTCAATGTGTTCCCAAATATCCCTCTCCAGATTCCACGAATACAGTATTAGAAAACTCTTCCATGAAAATAAAGGTGTAACTCTGTGAGATGAATTCACACATCACAAAAAACTTTCTCAGAAAGCTTCTTTCTAGCTTTTATTGGAGAATATTTCCTTTTTCACCACAGACTTCAAGGTGATCAAAACTATTCCTTCTCAGATTCCCCCAAAAAAGTGTTACCAAATTGATCCATTAAAAGAATCACGCAACTCTCTGAGATGCATTCAAAAATCACAAAGAAGTTTCTCAGAAAGTTTCTTTCTAGTTTTTATCTGAGGATATTTTGTCACCATAGGCTTCAATGTGATCCAAAATATCCTTCTCAGATTCCCCAAAAACAGTGCTACCAAACTGCTCATGAAAGAATTTTGTAACTCTGTGAGATGAATTCACAAACCAAAAGCAGTTTCTCAGAAAGCTTCTTTCTAGTTTTTATCTGAGGATATTTCCTTATTCACCATATTCTTCAATGCGCCCAGAGTATCACATCCAAGATTCCATGAAAACGTGTTATCAGACTTATCAATGAAAAGAATGGTGTAATTCTGTGATATGAATTCACACAACACTAATAAGTTTCTCAGAATCTTTCTTTCTAGATTTTATCTGGATATTTCCTTTGTCAACACAGGCTTCAATATGATCCAAAATATCTCCTCAGATTCCCCAAAAACTGGTCTACCAAACTGCTCCATGAAAGGAATCGTGTAACTCTGTGAAATGAATTCACATCACAAAGAAACTTCTCAGGAAGTTTCTTTCTAGTTTTCTCTGAGGATATTTCCTTTTCACCGTTTGCCACAATGTGCTCGTGAACAGCCATTTGCTGATTCCATGAAAATATTGTTAGCAAACTGCTCCATTAAAAGAAATGTGTAAGTCTGTGAGATGAATTCACATCACAAAACAGTTTTGCAGAAATCTTCTTTTCGGTTTCAGTCTGAGGATATTTAGTTTGTCAACAGAGGCTTCAAATTACTCCCAAATATCCTACTGCAGATTCCAGGAATAGTGTTATCACACTGCTCATTGAAAACAACAGTGTAACTCTGTTGGATGAATTCACAAAGATTATTTCTCATAATGCTTCTTTCTTGTTTTTATCTGAGGATATTTCCTAGGCCTCAATGTGTTCCCAAATATCCCTCTCCAGATTCCACGAATACAGTATTAGAAAACTCTTCCATGAAAATAAAGGTGTAACTCTGTGAGATGAATTCACACATCACAAAAAACTTTCTCAGAAAGCTTCTTTCTAGCTTTTATTGGAGAATATTTCCTTTTTCACCACAGACTTCAAGGTGATCAAAACTATTCCTTCTCAGATTCCCCCAAAAAAGTGTTACCAAATTGATCCATTAAAAGAATCATGCAACTCTCTGAGATGCATTCAAAAATCACAAAGAAGTTTCTCAGAAAGTTTCTTTCTAGTTTTTATCTGAGGATATTTCCTTTGTCACCATAGGCTTCAATGTGATCCAAAATATCCCTTCTCAGATTCCCCAAAAACAGTGCTACCAAACTGCTCCATAAAAAGAATCATGTAACTCTGTGAAATAAATTCACAAATCACTAAGCATTTTCTCAGAGAGCTTCCTTCTACTTTTTATATGAAGATCTTTCCTTTGTCACCATAAACTTCAATGCACTCTGAAATATCCCATGACAGATTCCAAGAAAACAGTATTGGCAGACTGCTAAATGAAAAGAACAGTGTAAGTCAGTGAGATGAATTCACACATCACAAAGCAATTTCTCAGAAAGCTTCTTTCTCGTTTTAACCAGAGGACATTTCCTTTTTCACCATAGACCTCAATGCGCTGCCATATATCCCTTTGCAGATTCCACAAAAACAGTGTTAGCAAACTACTCAATGAAAAGGACAGTGTAACTTGGAGATGAATTCGCCCATCACAAAGCAGTTTCTCAGAAACTTCTTTCTAGTTTTTATCTGTTGATGCTTAATTTTTCAAGATAGGCCTTAATGGGCTCCCAAATATCCTTTTGCAGTTTCCATGAAAGCATTGTGAGAAAACTGCTCCATGAAAATATAGCTGTAACTATGTTAGATGAATTCATACGCTACAAAGAACTTTTTCAGAAAGTTTCTTTCTAGTTTTTATCTGAGGATATTTCCTTTGTCACCTTGGGCTTCAATGCGATTTAAAATATCCCCTCTCAGAATACCCAAAAACAGTGGTACCAAACTGCTCCATGAAAAGAATCATGTAAATATGTGAGATGAATTAAGAAATACCAAAGGAGTTTCACAGAAAGCATCTTTCTAGTTTTTGTATGAGGATATTTCTTTTTTCACTATAACCCTCAATGGACTTGCAAATATCCATTTGCATATTCTATGAAAATCGTGTTAGGAAACTGCTCCAGGAAAAGAAACTTCTCAATGAAAAGAACAGTTAAACTCTGTAAGATGAATTCACACACCACAAAGCAGTTTCTCAGAAAGGTTCTTTGTAGTTTTTGTCTGAGGATATATGTTTTTCACCATAGGCCTCAACTTGCTCCTTAATATATCTTTGTAGGTTCAAAAAAAAACAGTGTTAGCAAACTGCTCCATGAAAAGAATAATGTTACAGGCCAGGCGCGGTGGCTCAAGCCTGTAATCCCAGCACTTTGGGAGGCCGAGACGGGCGGATCACAAGGTCAGGAGATTGAGACCATCCTGGCTAACACAGTGAAACCCCGTCTCTACTAAAATACAAAAAAAAAAAAAACTAGCTGGGCGAGATGGCGGGTGCCTGTAGTCCCAGCTACTCGGGAGGCTGAGCCAGGAGAATGGCATGAACCCGGGAGACGGAGCTTTCAGTGAGCTGAGATCTGGCCACTGCTCTCCAGCCTGGGTGACAGAGCGAGACTCCGCCTCAAAAAAAAAAAAAAAAGAATAATGTTACACTGTGAGATGAATACACACATCACAAAGAAGTTTCTCAGAAAGCTACTTTTTGGTTTAATCTGAGGATATTTCTTCGTCAACTTAGGCTTCAATGCAATCCAAAATATCCCTCCTCAGACTCCCCAAAAACAGTGCTACAAAACTGCTCCATGAAAAGGATGGTGTAACTCTGTGAGATGAATTGACAAATAGCATAGCAGTTTCTCAGAAAGCTTCTTTTCTGAGGATATTTCCTTTTTCAATATATTCCTCAAAGAGTTCCAGAATATCCCACTGCAGATTTCAGGAAAAATGTGTTAGGAAACTTCTCAATGAAAGGAATGGTGTGACTCTGTGAGATGAATAGACACATCACAAAGCAGTTTCTCAGAAAGCTTCTTTTTGGTTTTGATCTGAGGATATTTCCTTTGTCACAATAGACTTCAAGGTGCTCCCAAATATCCGATTGCAGATTCCAACAAAACAGTGTTATCAATCTGCTCAATGAAAATAACACTGTAACTTTGTGAGATGAATTCACACATCAAGAAGCAGTTTCTTAGACAGTTTCTTTCCAGTTTTTATCTGCGGTTATTTCCTTTTTCACTAGAGGCCTCAATGCACCCCCAAATATGCCTTTTCAAATTCCACAAAAACAGTGTTAGCAAACGACTACATGAAAAGAAATGTGTTACTCTGTGAGATGAATACATACACCACAAAGAGGCTTCTCAGAGAGCTTCTTTCTAGTTTTTATCTGAGGATATTTTCTTTGTCACCACAGGCTTCAATGCAATCAAAAATATCCCTTCTCAGATTCCCCAAAACTGTGCTACCAAACTGCTCCATGAAAACAGTCATGTAACTCTGTGAGATGAATTCTCAAATCACAATGAAGTTTCTCAGAAAGTTTCTTACTAGTTTTTGTCTGAGGATATTTCCTTTGTCACCCTAAGCTTCAATGTGCTCAAGAATATCCTATTGCAGATTCCAAGTACACAATGTCAGCAAACTCCTCCATGAAAACTACAATGTAACTGTGTGAGATGAATTCACTCATCACAAAATAGTTTCTTAGAAAACTTCTTTTTTATTTTTATCTGAGGATATTTCCTTTGTCACCATAGGCTTCAATGTGATCCAAAATATCCCTTCTCATTTTCGCCAGAAACAGTGTAATGAAACTGCTGCATGAAAATAATTGTGTAACCCTGTGAGATGAAATAAGACATCAACATGCAGTTTCTCAGGAAGCTTCTTTATAATTTTTATCTGAGGATATTTCCTTTGTCACCCTAAGCTTCAATGTGCTCAAGAATATCCTATTGCAGATTCCAAGTACACAATGTCAGCAAACTCCTCCATGAAAACTACAATGTAACTGTGTGAGATGAATTCACTCATCACAAAATAGTTTCTTAGAAAACTTCTTTTATTTTTATCTGAGGATATTTCCTTTGTCACCATAGGCTTCAATGTGATCCAAAATATCCCTTCTCAGATTCCACAAAACAGTGTTACCAAACTGTTCATGAAAATAATTGTGTAACTCTGTGAGATGAATTCACCCATCAACATGCAGTTTCTCAGAAAGCTTCTTTCTAGTTTTTATCTGAGGATATTTCCTTTTCCACCATAGGCTTCAATATGCTCCCAAATATCCTCTCAGATTCCACAAAACAGTGTTACCAAACTGCTCCATGAAAAGAAATGTGTTACTCTGTGAGATGAATGCACACATCACATAGGAGATTCTCAGAAAGCTTCTATCCAGTTTTTAACCTGAAAATATTTCCTTTCTTGCCCCAGAACTCTGTGCTCTCCCAAATATCCCTTTGCAGATTCCACAAAAAGAGTGTTACCAAACTGTTCAATGAAACAAAAGATGTAACTCTGTGAGATGAATTCACCCATCACAAGGTAGTCTCTCAGAAAGCTTCTTTCTAGTTTAAATCTGAGGATATTTCCTTTATCATCATAAGCTTCAATGTGCTGCCAAATATCTCCTCTCAGATTCCAAAAAAACAGTCATGCTGAACTGCTCAATCAACAAAAAGTTTAAACTCTGTGAGATGAATAGACACATCACAAAGAGTTTCTCAGAAAGCTTCTTCCAGTTTTTATCTGAGGATATTTCCTTTTCACCATAGGCTTCAATATGCTCCCAAATATCTCTTTGCAGATTCCATAAAAACAATGCTACCAATCTGCTCCATGAAATAAATCGTGTAACTCTGTGACGTGAATTCACAAATCACAAAGCAGCTTCTCAGAGAGTTTCTTACTAGTTTTTATCTGAGGATATTTCCTTTGTCTCTATAGGCTTCAATGTGATTCAAAATATCCCTTCTCAGATTCCCCCAAAACAGTGCTAACAAACTGCTCCATTGAAAGAATCATGTGAGGTGAATTAACATATCACCAAGTGGTTCCTTGAAAGGCTTCTTTCTAGTTTTTATATGAGGATATCTGCTTTTCCACCATAAGCTTCAATGTGCTCCCAAATATCCCCTCTCAGACACCACAAAAACAGTGAAGTCAAAGTGCTCCCCCAACAGAAACATTTAGCGCTATGAGATGAATGCATACATCAGATAAGAGTTTCTCAGAAAGTTTCTCTACAGTTTTTGCCTGAAGATATTTCCATTTTCACCATTGGACTCTCTGCACTCCTGAATATCCCTTTCCAGATTCCACAAAAACAGTGTTACCAAACTGCTAAAGAAAAGAAAGGTGTAACTCTGTGAGATGAATTCACCCATCACAAAGCAGTTTCTCAGAAAGCTTCCTTCTAGTTAAAATATGAGGATATTTCCGTTTTCACCACAGGCTTCAATGTGCTCCCAAATATCTCCTCTCAGATACCACAAAAAGAGTGATACCAAATTGTTCAATCAAAGAAAAAGTTAAACTCGTTGAGATGAATACACACATCACAAAACCGTTTCTGAAAAAGCTTCTCTCCAGTTTTTACCTGAAGTTATTTCCTTTTTCACTGTAGACAGCTAGGATCTCCCAGATATCCCATTGCAGATTCCATAAAAACAGTGCTAGCAAAAAGCTCCATGAAAAGAAACCTGTAATTCTGTGAGACGAATTCACAAATCACAAAGCAGTTTTTCAAAAAGCTTATTTTTAGTTTTTGTCAGAGGATATTTTCTTTGTCACTGTAATCTTTGATGTGCTCCAGGATATCCCACTGCAAATTCCAAGTAAACAGTGTTAACAAACTGCTCAAAGAAAAGAGCAGTGTAGCTCTGTGAGATGAATTCACACATCATAAAACCGTTTCTCAGAAAGCTTCTTTTTGGTTTTTAACTGAGGATACTTCCTTTGTCACCATAGGCTTCAGAGTGCTCAAAAATATCCTATTACAGATTATATGAGAACATTGTTACCAAATGGCTCAATGAAAAGAACGTTGTAACTCTGTGAGGTGAATCACATATCACAAAAGAGGTTCTCAGAAATCTTTCTGGTTTTTAGCTGAGGATATTTCCTTTATCCACCACATACTTCAATGCACTCCCAAATATCCTTTTGCAGATTCCATGAAAACAGTGTTAGTAAACTGCTACATGAAAAGAAAGGTGTAACTCTGTGAGATGAATTTGCACATCGCAAAGAACTTTCTTAGAAAGCTTCTTTCTAATTTTTATCTGAGGATATTTCCTTTGTCACCATAGGCTTCAATGAGATCCAAAATATCCCTTCAACAAAGACACTGCCAGCAAACTGAACCATGAAAAGAATCATGTAACTCTGTGGGATGAATTAACCCATCAGAAAGCGGTTTCTCTGAAAGCTTATTTCTAGTTTTTATATGATTTTATTTAATTTGTCACCATAAGCATCAATGCACTCTGAAATATTCCATTGTATATTCCAAGAAAACAGTGTTAGCAAACTGCTCAATGAAAAGAACAGTGTAACTCTGAGATGAATTCACACATCACAAAGGAGTTTCTCAGAAAGCTTCTTTCCAGTTTTTATCTGAGGTATATTTCCTTTGTCACCATAGGCTTAAATGCAATCTGAAATGTCCCTTCTCAGATTCCCAAAAAGCAGTTCTACCAAACTGATCCATGAAAAGAATCATGTAATTCTCTGAGATGAATTAACATCTCACAGATCAATTTCTCAGAACATTTTTCTAGTTTTTATATGAGGATATTTCCCTTGTCACCAGAAGATTCAATGTGCTCTGAAATATGACATTGAAGATTCGAAGAAAACAGTGTTAGCAAACTGCTCCATGAAGAGAAGAGTGTAACACTGTGAGATGAATTCACACATCACAAAGCAGTTTTTCATAAATCTGCTTTCTAATTTTTAACTGAGGCTAAGTCCTTTTTCACCATAAGACAAAATGTGCTCCCAAATATCCCTTTGCAGAGTCCATGAAAAGAGTGTCATGATACCACTCCCTGAAAAGGAAGGTGTAACTCTGTGAGAGGAATTCACACATCACATAGAACTTTCTCAGAAAACTTCTTTCTAGTTTTTACCTGAGGATATTTCCTTTGTGACCACAGGCTTCAATGCGATCCAAAATATTAACTCTCAAATCCCCGAAAAACAGTGCTACCAAACTGCTCCATGAAAAGAATCATGTAACTCTGTGGGACAAATTCTCACGTCACAAAGCAGTTACTCAAAAGTTTTCTTCTAATTATTATCTGAGGATATTTCCTTTTTCACTGGAGGCCTGAAAGCACTCCCAAATATCCCTTTGCAGAATCCACGAAAACAGTGATAGCAAATGCTCCAAGAAAATTAAGGTGTAACTCTGTGAATTGAATTAAGACATCACAAAGCTTTTTCTTCAGAAAACTTTCTTCCAGTTTTTATTTGAGGATACTTCCCTTGTCACCATAGGTTTCAATGGGATTCAAAATATCCCTTCTCAGTTTCCCCAAAAACTCTGCTAGCAAACTGATCCATGAAAAGAATTGTGTAACTCCATGGGATGAATTAAAATGTCACAGAGTGGTATCTCAGAGAGCTTATTTCTAGTTTTTAAATGATATTATTTAATTTGTCAAGGTAAGCATCAATGCGCTCCAAAATATCCCTTTGCAGATTCCACGAAAACTGTGTTAACAAAGTGCTCCATGACAAAAAGGTGTAACTCTGTGAGATGAATTTGCACATCACAAAGAGTTTCTCAGAAAGCTTCTTTGTAATTTTCATCTGAGGGTATTTCCTTTGTCACCATAGGCTTCAATGCTCCAAAATATCCCTTTGCAGATTCCATGAAAACAGTGTTAGCAAACTGCTCCATGAAAAGAAAGGTGTAACTCTGTGAGATGAATTTGAACTTCTCAAAGAATCTTCTCCGAATATTTCTTTCTAGTTTTTATCTGAGGATATTTTCTTTGAGACCATAGGCTTCAATGTAATCCAAAATATCCTTCTCAGTTTCCCCAAAAACACTGCTAGCAAACTGATCCATGAAAAGAATCATGTAACTCTGTGAGATGAATTCACATCACAAAGCAGTTTCTCAGAAAGCTTCTTTCCAGTTTTTATCTGAGGATATTTCCTTTATCAAGGTAAGCATCAATGCGCTCCAAAATATCCCTTTGCAGATTCCATGAAAACTGTGTTAACAAAGTGCTCCATGACAAAAAGGTGTAACTCTGTGAGATGAATTTGCACATCACAAAGGAGTTTCTCAGAAAGCTTCTTTGTAATTTTCATCTGAGGGTATTTCCTTTATCACCATAAGAATCAATCAGCTCCAAAATACCCCTTTGCAGATTCCATGAAAATAGTTTTAGCAAATTGCTCCATGAAAAGAAAGGTATAAATCTGTGAGATGAATTTGAACTTCTCAAAGAATCTTCTCCGAATATTTCTTTCTAGTTTTTAACTGAGGTTATTTTCTTTGAGACCATAGGCTTCAATGTAATCCAAAATATCCCTTCTCAGATTTTCCCAAAACAGTGCGACAGAACTGAAAAATGAAACAAATCATGGAACGCTGTGTGATGAATTAACACATCACAATGCGGTTTCACAGAAAGCTTCTTTCCAGTTTTTATCTGAGGATATTTCCTTTATCAACATAGGCCTTAAAGTGCTCCAAGATATCCCTTTGCAGAATCTTTGAAAACATGGTTAGCACACTGTTCCATGGAAAGAAGGGTGTACCTCTGAGAGATGAATTCACAGATCACAAGGAACTTTCTCAGAAAACTTCTTCCTAGTTTTTATATGGGGACATTTCCTTTGTCACCATAGACTTCAATGAGATCCAAAATATCCCTTCTCAGTTTCCCCAAAAACACTGCTAGCAAACTGATCCATGAAAAGAATTGTGTAACTCTGTGGAATGAATTAAAATGTCACAGAGTGGTATCTCAGAGAGCTTCTTTCTAGTTTATATATGATATTTTTTAATTTGTCAAGGTAAGCATCAATGTGCTCACAAATATCCCTTACAGATTCCACGAAAACAGTGCTAACAAACTGCTCCATGACAAAAAGGTGTAACTCTGTGAGATGAATTCACACATCACAGAGAACTTTCTCAGAAAGTTTATTTCTAGTTTTTGTGAGGATATTTCCATAGTCACCATAGGCTTCAATGCGATCCATATTATGCCTTCTCAGATTCCCCAAAAACAGTGCTACCAAACTGTTCCATGAAAAGAATCGTGTAAGTCTGTGAGATGAATTAACACACCGCAAAGCAGTGCCTCAGAAAGCTTGTTTTTGGTTTTATCTGAGGATATATCCTTTGTCACCATAGGCGTCAATGAGATCTAAAATATCCCTTCTCATATTCCCCAGAAACAGTGCTATCAAACTGCTCCAAGTAAACAATTGTGCACCCCTGAGAGATGATTTAACCCATCACAGAACGGTTTCTCAGAAAGCTTCTTTCTAGATTTTATATGAGGATATTTCCTTTGTCACCATAAACTTCAATGAGTTCCAAAAGATCGCATTGCAGATTCCAAGAAAAGAGTGTTATCCAACTTGTCAATGAAAAGAACTGTGTAACTCTGTGAGATGAATTCACACAACACAAAGCTGTTTCTCAGAAAGCTTCTTTCTAGTGTTTGAGGTTATTTCCTTTATCACCATAGGCCTCAAAGCACTCCAAAATATCCCTTTGCAGAATCCATGAAAATATGGTTAGCACACTGCTTCATGGAAAGAAAGGTGTACTTCTGAGAGATGAATTCACACATAACAAAGAACTTTCTCAGAAAGCTTCTTTCTAGTTTTTTTCTGAGGATATTTCCTTTGTCACCATAGGCTTCAATGCATTCCAAAATATTCCTCCTCAGATTTCTGAAAAACAGTGCTACCAAACTGCTCCATGAAAGGAATCATGTAACTCTGTGAGATGAATTAACATATTGCAAATCAGTTTCTCAGAAAGCTTCTTTCTAGTTTTTATCTGAGGATATTTACTTTTTCACTACAGGCCTCAACTCTCCCAAATATCCCTTTGCAGAATCCACAAAAACAGTGATAGTAAAGGGCTCCAAGAAAAGAAAATTGTAACTCTGTGAGGCAAATTAACACATCACAAAGCAGTTTTTCAGAAAGCTTCTTTCCAGTTTTCATATGAGAATATTTCCTTTGTAGGCATCAATGTGATCCAAAAAATCCCTTTTCAGTTTCCCCAAAAACACTGCTAGCAAACTGATCCATGGAAAGAATCGTGTAACTCTATGGATGAATTAAAACATCACAGAGCAGTATCTCAGAAAGGTTCTTTCAAGCTTTTATATGGGAATATTTCCTTTGTCACCATATACTTCAATGCAATCCAAAATACCCCTTCTCAGATTCCCCAAAAACAGGGCTACCAAACTGCTCCATGAAGACAGTGGTATAACTCTGTGAGTTGAATTCACACATCATAAAGCTGTTTCTCAGAGAGATTCTTTCTAGTTTTGTCTAAGGATATTTCCTTTTTCACCTTTTGCCTCACTGTACTCACGAATATCCCTTTGTATATTCCAGTAAAATAGTGTTAGCAAACTGCTCCATGAAAAGAAAGGTGTAAACCTGTGAGATGAATTCACACATCACAAAGCAGTTCCACGAAAAGCTTCTTCTTGGTTTTCATCTGAGGATATTTCCTTTGTCACTATAGGCTTCAATGTGCTCCAAAATATGCCATTGCAGCTTCCTCAAAAACAGTGTTATCAAACTGCTCAATGAAAAGGACGGTGTAACACTGAAAGCTGAATACACACATCACCAAGCTGTTTCTCAGAAAGCTCTTTCTAGATTTTTTTCTGAGGATATTTCCTTTTTCAATGTAGGCCTCAATTTATTCTGGAATATCCCTTTGCAGATTCCACAAAAACTGTCAGCAAACTGCTCCAAGAGAAGAAAGGTGTAAATCTGTGAAGTGAATCCAAATATCACAAAGCAGATTCTCAGAAAGCTTGTTTCTGGTTTTATCTGAGTTTTTCCTTTGTCACCATAGGTGTCAATGCAATCCAAAATATCTCTTCTCAGATTCAACAAAACCATGCTACCAAACTGCTTCATGAAAAGAAAGTTGTAACTCTGAGAGAAGAATTTATAATTCACCAAGCAGTGTCTCAGAAAGCTTCTTTCTCGATTTTGTCTGAGGATATTTCCGTTTTCACCATCAGCTTCAATGCACTCTGAAACATCCCACTCCAGATTCCAAGGAAACAGTGTTATCAAACTACTCAATGAAAAGAACAGTGTAACTTTGTGAGATGAATTCACACATCACAAAACAGTTTCTCAGAAAGCTTCTTTCTAATTTTTATCTGAGGATATTTCCTTTTTCACCATAGGCCTCAATGTGCTCCCTAATATCCTTCTGCAGATTTCACAAAAACAGTGTTAACAAACTGATTCATGAAAAGAAAGGTATAACACTGTGAGATGAATTCACACATCACAAATAAGTTTCTCAGAAAGCTTCTTTCCAGTTTTTATCTGAGGATATTTCCTTTTTCAGCATAGACTTCAATGCCATCCAAAATAGTCCTTCTCAGATTCCCCAAAAACAGTGTTAACAGATGCTACATGAAAAGAAAGTGTAACTCTATGAGATGAATTCACAATCAGAAAGCGGTTTCTCAGAAAGATTTTTTCTTGTTTTTCTCTGAGGATATTTACTTCATCACCATAATTTTCATTGTGCTCCAAAATATCCTATTTCAGATTCCAAGAAAACAATGTTAGCAAACTTCTCAATGAAAAGAATGGTGTAACTCTGTGAGATGAACTCACAGATTCCAAAGCGGTTTCTCAGAAAGTTTCTTTCTAGTTTTTATCTGAAGATATTTCATTTTTCACTATAGGCCTCAATGCACTCCCAAATATTCCTTTGTAGATTCCACAAAAACAGTGATAGCAAACTGTTCCATGAAATACAAGGTATAACTCTGTGAGATCCATTCACACATCACAAAGAATTTTCTCAGGAAGCTTCTTTCTAATATTTATCTGAGGATATTTCCTTTGTCACCATAGTCTTCAAATCAATCCAAATTATCCCTTCTCAGATTCCCCAAAAACAGTGCTACCAAACTGATCCATGAAAGGAATAGTGTAACTCTGTGAGATAAACTAACTCATCACAAAGCGGTTTCACAGAAAGCTTCTTGCTAGTTTTTATGCAAGGATATTTTCTTTGTCACTGTAAACTTGAATGCACTTTGAAATATCCCATTGCAGAGTCCAAGAAAGCTGTGTTAGCAAACTGCTCAATAAAAAGAACAGTGTAAATCTGAGAGATGAATTCACACATCAGAAAGCAGTTTCTCAGAAAGCTACTTTCTAGTTTTTATCTGAGGATGTATCCTTTTTCACCATAGACATCAATGTGTTCCCAAAGATCCCTTTGTAGATTGCAGAAAAACAGTGTCAACAAACTGCTCCATGAAAGGAAAGGTGTAACTCTGTGAGATGAACTCACATATCACAAAGAAATTTCTCAGAAAGCTTCTTTCTAATTTTTATCTGATGGTGTTTCCTTTGTCACCACAGGCTTTAATGTGATCCAAAATATCCCCCGCAGATTCCCCAAAAATAGTGCTACAAAACTGTTCCTGAAAAAAGTAGTTTAACTCTGTGTGATGAATTCACATATCACAATGCAGTTTCTTGGAAAACTTCTTTCTAGTTTTTATCTGAAGAAAATTACTTTTTCACCATATTCCTCAATGCACTCTCGAATACCCCATTGCAGAATAAACGAAAAAACTTTTAGCAAAGTAGTCAATGAAAAGAATGGTGTAACTCTGTTACATGAATTCACACATCACAAAGCCATTTCCCAGAAAGTGTCTCTTTGATTTTTATCTGAGGATAGTTCCTTTGTCACCATAGGCTTCAATGAGCTCCCAAATATCCTATCACAGATTCCACGAAAACACTGTTATCAAACTGGTCCATGAGAAAAAAGATTTAACTCTGGGAGATCAATTCACACAACACAAAGAACTTTCTCAGACAGATTATTTCTAGTTTTTATCTGAGGATATTTCCTTTGTCACCAAAGGCTTCAATGCGATCCAAATATTCCTTCTCAGATTCCCCCAATAACACTGCCACCAAACTGACACATGAAAATGATCGTGTACCTCTGTGAGATAAAATAAAACATCACAAAGCAGTTTCTTAGAAAGCTTTCTAGTTTTTATATGAGGATATTTCCTTTTTTACTATACGCCTGAGTACGCTTTGGACTATCCTATTGCCGATTCCATGAAAACAGTGTTAGCAAACTGCTCCATGAAAAGAGAGATGTAAATCAGTGAGATGAATTCATACATCACAAAGACGTTTCTCAGAAAGATTCTTTCTAATTTTTGTTAGAGGACATTTCCTTTCTCACCATAGTCTACAATGTGATCCAAAATATCCCTTCTCAGATCCCCCAAAAACAGTGCTAACGGACTGCTTCATGAAAATAAAGTGTAACTCTGTGAGATGAATTCGTATATCAGAAGCAGTTTCTCATAAAGTTTCTTTGTAATTTTTCTCTGAGAATATTTGCATCATTGCCATAACTTTGATTGCACTCCAAAATATCCCATTGCAGATTCCAAGAAAACGGTGTTAGCAAACTGCTCAATGAAAAAATGGTGTAACTCTGTGAGATAAACTCACACTTGACACAGCAGTTTCTCAGAATACTTTCTTCTAGTTTTTATCTGAGGGTATTTCCTTTTTCACTATAGGCCTCAATGCACCCCCAAATATTGCTTTGCAGATTCCACCAAAACAGTGTTAGCAAATTCCTCCATGAAAAGAAAGTTGTAAATCTGTGAGGTGAATCTACACATCACAAAGCAGTTTCTCAGAAGTCTTCTTTCTAGTTTTTATCTGAGTTTTCTTGTCACCATAGACTTAAATGTAATCCCAAATATCCCTTTTCAGATTCACTGAAACATGCTACCAAACTGCTCATGAAAAGAAGGTGTAACTCTGTGAGATGAATTCACATCACAAAGAACTTTCTCAGAAATTGTTCTCTAGTTTTTATCTGAGGATATTTCCTTTTTCACCATAGGCTTCAATGTGCTCAAATATCCATTCTCAGATTCCAAAAAACTGTTAGCAAACTGATCAATGAAAAGAGTGTAACTCTGTGAGATGAATTACACATCACAAAGCAGTTTCTCAGAAAGCTTCTTTCTAGTTTTTATCTGAGGATATTTCCTTTTTCACCATAGCTTCAATGTGCTCCCAAATATCCTATTGCAGATTCCATGAAAACAGTGTTAGCAAACTGCTCCATGAAAAGAACATGTAACTCTGTGAGATGAATTCACACATCACAAAGCAGTTTCTCAGAAAGCTTCTTTCTAATTTTTATCTGAGGATATTTCCTTTTTCACCATAGGCTTCAATGATCCAAATATCCTTCTCAGATTCCAAAAACAGTGTTAGAAACTGCTCCATGAAAAGAAAGTGTAACTCTGTGAGATGAATTCACATCACAAAGCAGTTTCTCAGAAAGCTTCTTTCTAGTTTTTATCTGAGGATATTTCCTTTGTCACCATACTCAATGTCTCCAAAATATCCCTTTGCAGATTCCAAAAACAGTGTTAGCAAACTGCTCATGAAAAGAAAGTGTAACTCTGTGAGATGAATTCACATACAGAAAGCAGTTTCTCAGAAAGTTCTTTCTAGTTTTTATCTGAGGATATTTCCTTTTTCACCATAGGCTTCAATGTATCCAAAATATCCTTTCAGATTCCAAGAAAACAGTGTTAGCAAACTGCTCCATGAAAAGAAGTAACTCTGTGAGATGAATTCACATAACAAAGCAGTTTCTCAGAAGCTTCTTTCTAGTTTTTATCTGAGGATATTTCCTTTGTCACCATAGGCTCAATGCTCCAAAATATCCTTTGCAGATTCCAAAAATATCCTCCATGAAAAGAAAGTTGTAAATCTGTGAGGTGAATCTACACATCACAAAGCAGTTTCTCAGAAGTCTTCTTTCTAGTTTTTATCTGAGTTTTTCTTTTGTCAGCATAGACTTCAATGTGATCCAAAATATCCCTTCTCAGATTCACTGAAACCGTGCTACCAAACTGCTTCATGAAAAGAAGGTGTAACTCTGTGAGACTAATTTACAAATCACCAAGCAGTATCTCAGAAAGCTTTCTAGTTTTTGTCTGAGGATATTTCCTTTGTCACCATCAGCTTAAAAGTGCTCCAAAATATCCCACTCCAGATTCCAAGAAATCAGTGTTAGCAAACTACTCAAGGAAAATAACAGTGTTACTTTGTGAGGTGATTTCACATATCACAAAGCAGTTTCTCAGAAAGCTTCTTTCTAGTTTTTATCTGATTATATTTCTTTTTTCAACATAAGCCTCAATGTGCTCCCAAATATCCCTCTGCAGATTCCATGAAAACAATGTTAGCAAACTGATCCATGAAAAGAAAGGTGTAACTCTGTGAGATGAATTCACACATCACAAAGAAGTTTCTGAGAAAGCTTCTTTCTCATTTTAATCTGAGGATGTTACCTTTTTCATGATAGGCCTCAATGGCCTTGAGAATATCCCTTTGCAGATTCCATCAAAATAGTGTTAGCAAACTGCTCATGAAAAGAAGGTGTAACTCTGTGAGATGAATTCACACATCACAAAGTAGTTTCTCAAAATATTCTTTTAGTTTTTATCTGAGGATATTTCCTTGTCACCATAGGCTTCAATGTACTCCAAAATATCTCTATTGCAGATTCCCCAAAAACAGTGTACCAAACTGCTCATGAAAAGAATAGTGTAACTCTGTGAGATGAATTCACACATCACAAAGCAGTTTCTCAGAAAGCTTCTTTCTAGTTTTTATCTGAGGATATTTCCTTTGTCACATAGCTCAATGCACTCCAAAATATCCTATTGCAGATTCCATGAAAAAAGTGTTATCAAACTGCTCAATGAAAAGAATGGTGTAACTCTGTGAGATGAATTCACACATCACAAAGCAGTTTCTCAGAAAGCTTCTTTCTAGTTTTTATCTGAGGATATTTCCTTTTTCACCATACCTCAATGCTCCCAAATATCATTGCAGATTCCAGGGAAACAGTGTTAGCAAACTGCTCCATGAAAAGAAAGGTGTGGCCAGACACGGTGGCTCAAGCCTGTAATCCCAGCACTTTGGGAGGCCCAGACGGGTGGATCACGAGGTCAGGAGATCGAGACCACCCTGGCTAACAGCGTGAAACCCCGTCTCTACTAAAAAATACAAAAAACTAGCCGGGCGAGGTGGCGGGCGCCTGTAGTCCCAGCTACTCGGGAGGCTGAGGCAGGAGAATGGCATGAACTTGGGAGGCAGAGCTTGCAGTGAGCTGAGATCTGGCCACTGCACTCCAGCCGGGGTGATAGAGTGAGACTCCGTCTCAAAGAAAAAAAAAAGAAAAGAAAGGTGTAACACTGTGAGGTGAGTTCACACATAACAAAGAACTTTCTCAGAAAGCTTCTTTCTAGCTATAATCTGAGATTTCCTTTGTCACCATAGGCTTCAATTAAATCTAAATATACCTTCTCAGATTCCCCAAAAACAGTGCTACAAAACTGCTCCATGAAAAAAAAAGGTGTAACTCACAGAGATGAGTTCACAAATCACAAAGCAGTTTCTCAGAATGCTTCTTTCTAGTTTTTATATGAGGGTGATTCCTTTCTCCCCATAAGCTTCAACGCACTGCAAAATATCCCATTTCAGATCCCAAGAATACAGTGTTACCTAACTGCTCAATGAAAAGGGCAATGTATCTCTGAGAGATGAATTCACACATCACAAAGCAGTTTCTCAGAAAGCTTCTTTCTAGTTTCTATCTGAGGATATTTTCTTTGTCACCATTGGCTTCAAAGTGATCCAAAACATCCTCTCTCAGATTTCACAAAAACAGTGCTAACAAACTGATCCATGAAAAGCATCATGAAACGCTGTTAGATGAATTAACACATCACAAAGCAGTGCATCAGAAAGCTTCTTTCTAGTTTTTATATGAGGATATTTCCATTGTCACCGTAGGCTTCAATACGGTCCGAAATATTCCATAGCAGATTCCAACAAAACAGTGTTAGCAAACTGCTCAATGAAAAGAACAGTTTAACTCTGTGAGATGAATTCACACATCACTAAGGAGTTTCACAGAAGGCTTCTTTCTAATTTTAATCTGAGGATATTTCCTTTTCACCATAGACTTCAATGCAATTCAAAATATGCCTTCTCAGATCCCAAAAATAGTGCTACCAAACAACTCCATAAAAACAGTGGTGTAACTCTGATTGATGAATTCACATCTCACAGCTGTTTCTCAGGAAGCTTCTTTCTAGTTTTTATCAGAGTTTATATCCTTTTTCACCATAATCCTCAATGCACTATGGAATATCCCATTCCAGATTCCACGAAAAAAGTGTTGGCAAGCTTCTCAATGAAAAGAAAAGTGTAACTCTGTGATGTGAATTCACACATCCCAAAGCAGTTTCACAGAAAACTTCTTTCTGGTTTTCATCTGAAGATTATGCCTTTGTCACTATAGGCTTCAATGTACTACAAAATATCCTGTTGCAGATTCCATGAAAACGGTGTTATTATGCTGCTCAATGAAAAGAACTGTTTGTCACTGTAAGACGAATTCACATATCACAAAGCAGTTTCTCAAAAAGATTTTTTCCAGTTTTTATCTCAGGGTATTTCCTTGTGTACTGTGGGCCTCAATGCATTCCCAAGTATCCCTTTTCAGATTCCATGAAAATAGGGTTAGCAAATGGCTCCATGAAAATAAAGGTGTAAATCTGTGAGATGAATTCAAACATCTCAAAGAACTTTCTCAGAAAGATTCTTTCTAGTTTTTATCTGAGGATAGTTCCTTTTTCACCATATTCCCCAATGTGCTCCTGAATATCCCATTGCAGATTCCAAGAAAATATTGTTAGCAAACTTCTCTATGAAAAGAATGGTGTAACGCTGTGAGATGAATTCACACATCACAAAGTAATTTCACAGAAAGTTTCTTTTTGATTTTTAACTGAAGATATTTCCTTTGTCATCATAGGTTTCAATGCACTCGTGAATAAACCTTTTCAGATTCCATGAAAACAGTGTTGGCAAAGTGTTCCATTTAAAGAAAGGGGTAAATCTGTGAGATGAATCACAAAGCAGTTTCTCAGAAAGCTTGTTTTTGATTCTTGTATGAGGAGATTTACTTTGTCACCATAGGCTTCAATGCACTCCCAAATATCCTATTGCAGATTCCATGAAATCAGTGTTAACAAATTGCTGCAAGAAAATAAAGATGTAACTTTGTGAGATGAATTCACACATCACAAAGTGGTTTCTCAGAATGCTTATTTCCAGTTTTTATATGAGGATATTTCCTTTGTCACCATAGGCTTTAATGTGATCCAAAATATCCTTTCTCAGATTTACCAAAAGCAGTGCTACCATAGTGCTCCATGAAAAGAATTGAGTAATTCTGTAAGATGAACTCACAAATCACAAAGCAGTTTCTCAGAAAGATTCTTTCTAATTTTCATCTGAAAATATTTTCTTTTTCCCCATAGGCCTCAATGTATTTCCGTTTATGCCTTTGTGGATTTCACAAAAATGATATTAGAAAAGTGCTCCATGAAAAGAAAGGTGTAAATATGTGAGGTGAATTCACACATCACAAAGCTGTTTCTCAGAAACCTTCTTTTTGGTTTTTGTCTGAGGATATTTCCTTTGTCAATACAGGCTTTAATGTGCTCCAAAATATCCTGTTGTAGATTCCATGAAAACAGTGTTGGCAAACTGCTCCAAGAAAAGAGTCATATAAATCTATGAGATGAATCCACACACCACAAAACAGTTTCTCAGAAATCTTCTTTCTAGTTTTGATCTGAGGATATTTCCTTTGTCATCATAGACTTCAATATTATTCAAAGTATCCCCTCTCAGATTCCCTAAAAAGAGTGCTACCACATTGCTCTATGAAAGGAGTGGTGTAACTCTGTGAGATTGATTCACACATCCAAGGCTGTTTCTCAGACTGTTTCTTTCTAGTTTGTAACAGAGGATATTTATTTTTTCAACATATTCCTCAATGTGCTCCAGAATATCCCAATGCAGATTCCATGGATAATGTGTTAGCAAACTTCTCAATGAAAAGAAAGGTGTAACTCTGTAAGATGATTTCACACATCACAAAGCAGTTTCACAGAAAGCTTCTTTTTGGTTTTCATCTGAGGATATCTCCATTGTCACCACAGGCTTCAATGCAATCCAAAATATCCTATTGCAGATTCCAATGAAAAGCAGTGTTATCAAACTACTCAATGAAAAGTACAGTGTAACTCTGAGATGAATTCACACATCACAAAGCAGTTTCTCAGAAAGCTTCTTTCTAGTTTTATCTGAGGATATTTCTTTTCACTGTAGGCTAAATTCACTCCCAAATATCCTTTGCAGATTCCAGGAAAACAGTGTTAGCAAACAACTCAAGAAAGAAGTGTAAATCAGTGAGATGAATTCAACACATCACAAAGAATTTTCTCAAAAGTTCTTTCTAATTTTTATCTGAGGATATTTCCTTTGTCACCATATGCTTCAATACAATGATCCAAAATATCCTTCTCAGATTCCCCAAAACAGTGTTACCAAACTGATCCATGAAAAGAATCAGTGTAACTCTGTGTGATGAATTAACACATCACAAAGTTTTCTCAGAAAGTTCTTTCTAGTTTTTACATGAGGATATTTCCTTTGTCACCATAAGCTTCAATGCACTCCAAATATCAGATTGCAGATTCGAAGAAAACAGCTTAGAAAACTGAACAATGAAAAGAACAGGGTAGCTCTGTGAGATGAATTCACAAATCACTAAGCAGTCTCTCAGAAAGCTTCTTTTTAGTTTTTATCAGAGGATATTTCCTTTTTCACCACAGGCCTCAATGCACTCTCAAATATCGCTTCTCAGATTCAATGAAAACAGTGTTAGGAAACTGCTCCATGAAAAGAAACGTGCAACTCTATGAGATAAATTCACACATCACAAGGAACTTTCTCTGAAAGTTTCCTTTTAGTTTATATATCAGGATATTTCCTTTGCCACCATAGGCTTCAATGCAATCCAAAATATGCTTTCTCAGATTCCCCATAAACAATGCTACCAAACTGATCCATTAAAGGAAAAATGTATCTCTGTGAGCTGAAATAACACATCAGAAAGTGATCTCTCAGAAAGCTTCTTTCTATTTTTTTCCTGAGGATATTTGCCTGTTCACCATAGGCCTCAAAGTGCTTGTGAATATCCCTTTACAAATTCCACGAAAATAGTGTTAGCAAGCAGCTCCAGCAAAACAAATGTGTAAATCTGTGAGATGAATTCACACATCACAGGGTAGTTTCTCAGAAAGATTCCTTCTCGTTTGTATCAGAGGATATTTCCTTTTTCAGTATAGACCTCAAAGCACTCCCAGATATCCCTTTGCAGATTCCACGAAAACAGTGTTATCAAACTCCTCCATGAAAGGAAAGGTGTAACACTGTCATATGATTTCACACATCACAAAGAACTTTCGCAGAATGCTTCTTTCTAGTTTTTAACTGAGGATATTTCCTTTGTCACCATAGGCTTCAATACCACCCAAAATATCCTTTCTCAGATTCCCCAAAAACAGTTCTACCAAACTGCTCCATGAAAAGAATCGTGTAACTGTGTGAGGTTAATTAACACATCAGAAAGAGGTTTCTCAGAAAATTTCTTTCTAGTTTTTATATGAGGATATATCCTTTGTCACCATAAGCTTCAATACACTCCAGAATATCACATTGCAGATTCCAAGAAAAGAGTATAAGCAACTGCTCGATGCAAAGAACAGTGTAACTCTGTGAGCTGAATTCACACATCACAACGCAGTTTATCTGAAATTTTCTTTCTAGTTTTTATCTGAGGATATTTCCTTTTCACCATAGGCCTCAATGCACTCCAAAATATCCTTGCAGATTCCATGAAAACAGTGTTAGCAAACTGCTCCATGAAAAGAATCATGTAACTCTGTGAGATGAATTCACACATCACAAAGAAGTTTCTCAGAAAGCTTCTTTTGGTTTTATCTGAGGATATTTCCTTTGTCACCATAGGCTTCAATGCAATCCAAAATATCCTTCTCAGATTCCAAAAACAGTGTTACCAAACTGCTCCATGAAAAGAATGGTGTAACTCTGTGAGATGAATTCACACATCACAAAGAAGTTTCTCAGAAAGCTTCTTTCTAGTTTTTATCTGAGGATATTTCCTTTTCACCATAGGCCTCAATGCTCCAAAATATCCCTTGCAGATTCCAAAAACAGTGTTACAAACTGCTCAATGAAAAGAACAGTGTAACTCTGTGAGATGAATTCACACATCACAAAGCAGTTTCTCAGAAAACTTCTTTCTAGTTTTTATCTGAGGATATTTCCTTTGTCACCATAGCTTCAATGCAATCCAAAATATCCTTTGCAGATTCCCCAAAAACAGTGCTACCAAACTGCTCCATGAAAAGAATCGTGTAACTCTGTGAGATGAATTAACACATCACAAAGCAGTTTCTCAGAAAGTTTCTTTCTAGTTTTGTCTGAGGATATTTCCTTTGTCACCATAGGCCTCAATGCTCCAAAATATCCTTCTCAGATTCCACAAAACAGTGCTACCAAACTGATCCATGAAAAGAAAGGTGTAACTCAGTGAGATGAATTCACACATCACAAAAGTTTCTCAGAAAGTTCTTTCTAGTTTTATATGAGGATATTTCCTTTGTCACCATAGGCAACAATGTGATTCAAAATATCCTTGCAGATTCCCCAAAAACAGTGTTACCAAACTGATCCATGAAAAGAATCGTGTAACTCTGTGAGATGAATTCACAAATCACAAAGCAGTTTCACTGAAACATTCTTTTGGTTTTATCTGAAGATATTACCTTAATCATCATACGCATCAAGGTGCTCCGAAATATCCTATTGCAGATTCCAAGAAAACAGTGTTATCAAACTGCTCAAGGAAAACAATGGTATAATTCTGTAAGATGAATTTACATATCACAAAGCAGTTTCTCAGAATGTTTATTTCTAGTTTTTATCTGAGGATATTTCCCTTTTCAGTATACACCTCAGTGCAATCCCAAATATCCCTTTGCAAATTCCATGAAAATCATGTTAGCAAACTCCACCATGTAAAGAAAGGTGTAACTCTGAGAGATGAATTCACACACCACAAGGAAATCTCTCAGAAAGCTTCTTTCTACCTTTTATCTGAGGATATTTCCTTTGTCATCATAGTTTCCATTGCGATAGAAAATAACCCTTCTCAGATTCCCCAAAAACAGTGCTAAAAAACTGATTAATGAAAAGAATCATGTAACTCTCTGAGATGAATTAACACATCACAAAGTGGTTTCTCAGAAAGCTTCTTTCTGGTTTCTATATGAGGATATTTCTTTTGTCACCATAGGCTTCAATGTGATCTGACATTTCTGATTGTAGATTCCAAGAAAACAGTGTTAGCAAACTGCTCAATGAAAAGAAAGTGTAACTCTGTGAGATGAATTCACATCACAAAGCAGTTTCTCAAAAGTTCTTTCTAGTTTTAGTCTGAGGATATTTCCTTTGTCACCATAGCTTCAATGCAATCCAAAATATCCCTTCTCAGATTCCCCAAAAACAGTGCTACCAAACTGATCCATGAAAAGAAAGGTGTAACTCTGTGAGATGAATTCACACATCACAAAGCTGTTTCTCAGAAAGCTTCTTCTAGTTTTTATCTGAGGATATTTCCTTTGTCACCATAGGCTTCAATGCACTCCAAAATATCCTGTTGCAGATTCCACGAAAATAGTGTTAGCAAACTGCTCCATGAAAAGAATAGTGTAACACTGTAAGTTGAATTCACACATCACGAAGCAGTTTCTCAGAAAGCTTCTTTCTAGTTTTTATCTGAGGGTATTTCCTTTTTCACCAAAAGCCTCAGTGCTCTCCCAAATATCCCTTTGCAGATTCCATGAAAACAGTGTTATCAAACTGCTCCATGAAAAGAAAGATGTAACTCTGTGAGATGAATTCACACATCACAAAATACTTTCTCAGAAAGCTTCTTTCTGGTTTTTATATGAGGATATTTCAACTCGTCACCATACTCTTCAATGCGATCTGAAGTATCCTTCTCAGATGCCCCAAAAACTGTGCTACCAAACTGATCCATGAAAAGAATTGTGTAACTCTGTGAGATGGATTCACACATCACAAAGCAGTTTCTCAGAAAGCTTCTTTTTGCTTTTTGTGTGAGGATGTTTCCTTTGTCACCATAGGCTTCAATGCTCCCAAATATCCTATTGCAGATTCCATGAAAACAGTGTTAACAAACTGCTCCATGAAAAGAATGGTGTAACTCTGTGAGATGAATTCACACATCACAAAGCAGTTTCTCAGAAAGTTTCTTTCTAGTTTTTATCTGAGGATATTTCCTTTTCACCATAGGCTTCAATGCAATCCAAAATATCCTTCTCAGATTCCCAAAAACAGTGTTAGCAAACTGCTCAATGAAAAGAATGGTGTAACTCTGTGAGATGAATTCACACATCACAAAGCAGTTTCTCAGAAAGTTTCTTTCTAGTTTTTATCTGAGGATATTTCCTTTGTCACCAAAGGCTTCAATGCAATCCAAAATATCCTTTGCAGATTCCATGAAAACAGTGTTAGCAAACTGCTCCATGAAAAGAAAGGTGTAACTCTGAGAGATGAATTCACACACAAAAGGAAATCTCTCAGAAAGCTTCTTCTACCTTTTATCTGAGGATATTTCTTTGTCACCATAGCTTCAATGCAATCCAAAATATCCCTTCTCAGATTCCCCAAAAACAGTGCTAAAAAACTGATTAATGAAAAGAATCATGTAACTCTCTGAGATAAATTAACACATCACAAAGTGGTTTCTCAGAAAGCTTATTTCTGGTTTCTATATGAGGATATTTCCTTTGTCACCTTAAACTTCGTTGTGCTCTGACATTTCTGATTGTAGATTCCAAGAAAACAGTGTTTGCAAACAGCTCAATGAAAACAACTGTGTAACCCTGTGAGATGAATTCGCACATCACTAAGCAGTTTCTCACAAAGATTCTTTCTAGTTTTAGTCTGAGGATATTTTCTTGGTCACCATAGGCATCAATGTCATCCAAAATATCCCTTGTCAGATTCCCCAAATCAGTGCTACCAAACTGTTCCATGAAAAGAAGGTGTAACTCTGTGAGATGAATTCACACACATCACAAAGTTTCACAGAAAGCTTCTTTTTAGTTTTCATCTGAGGATATTTCATTTGTCACCAAAGGCTTCAATGCACTCCAAAATATCCTGTTGCAAATTCCACGAAAATAGTGTTAACAAACTGCTCAATGAAAGGATGGAGTAACTCTGTGAGATGAATTCACACATCACAAAGCAGTTTCTCAGAAATTCTTTTCTAGTTTTTATCTGAGGATATTTCCTTTGTCACCATAGCTTCAATGCTCCCAAATATCCTTTGCAGATTCCATGAAAACAGTGTTAGCAAACTGCTCAATGAAAAGAAAGGTGTAACTCTGTGAGATGAATTCACACATCACAAAGCAGTTTCTCAGAAAGCTTTTCTAGTTTTTATCTGAGGATATTTCCTTTGTCACCATAGGCTTCAATGTGATCCAAAATATCCCTTCTCAGATTCCCCAAAAACAGTGCTACAAACTGCTCCATGAAAAGAAGGTGTAACTCTGTGAGATGAATTCACACATCAAAGCAGTTTCTCAGAAAGCTTCTTTCTAGATTTTATCTGAGGATATTTCCTTTGTCACCATAGCTTCAATGCTCCCAAATATCCATTGCAGATTCCATGAAAACAGTGTTAGCAAACTGCTCCATGAAAAGAAAGTGTAACTCTGTGAGATGAATTCACACATCACAAAGCAGTTTCTCAGAAAGCTTCTTCTAGTTTTTATCTGAGGATATTTCCTCTTTCACCATAAGCTTCAATGTGCTCCAAAATATCCCATTGCAGATTCCAGAAAAACTGTTAGCTAACTGCTCAATGAAAGAAACAGTGTAACTCTGTGAAATGAATTGACACGACACAAAGCAGGTTCTTAGAAAGCTTCTTTTTGGTTTTTATCTGAGGATATTTCCTTTGTCACCATAGGATTCCATGCTCCCAAATATCCTATTGCATATTCCATGAGAAAAGTCTCATCAAACTCCTCAATGAAAAGAATGGTGTAGCTCTGTGAGATGAACTCTGTGAGAGGATATTTCCTTTGTTACCATAGTCTTCAATATGATCCAAAATATCCCTTCTAAGACTCCGCATAAACAGTGCTACTAAACTTCTCAGTGAAAAGTGTCATGTAACACTGTGAGATGAATTTATAAACCACAGAGTAGTTTCTCAGAAAGCTTCTTTCTAGTGTTTATCTTAGGATATTTCCTTTTTCACTATAGGCCTCATTGCGCTCCTGAATATCCCTTTGCAGATTCCATGAAAAAAGTGTTAGCAAACTGTTCCATGAATAGGTGTAACTCTGTGAGATGAATTCACACATCACAAAGAACTTTATCTGAAAGTTTCTTTCTAGTTTTTATCTGAAGATCTTTTCTTTGTCACCATAGGCTTCAGTGTGATCCAAAATATCCCTTCTCAGATTCCGCAAAAACAATGCTACCAAACTGATCCATGAAAACAATCACGTACCTCTGAGAGATAAATTAACACAACACAAAGCAGTTTCTCAGAAAGCTTCTTTCTAGTTTTTATATGATGATATTTCATTTGCCACACTAAGCTTCAATGCACTCGAAATATCCCAAAGCAAATTCCAAGGAAACAGTGTTAGCAAACTACTCACTGAAAAGAGCAGTGTAATTTTGTGAGATGAATTCACACATCATAAAGTAGTTTCTCAGAAAGCTTCATCATAGTTTTAATCTGAGGATATTTCTTTTTTCACTATAGGCCTCAATGCGTTAACAAATATGCCTTTGCAGATTCCAAGAAAACAGTGTCACCAGACTAATCCATTAAAAGAAAGGTATAACTCTGTGAGCTGAATTTAAACATCTAAAAGAACTTTCTCAGAAAGCTTCATTATAGTTTTTATCTGAGGATATTTCCTTTGTCACCAAAGGCTTCAATTCTATCCAAAATATCCTTCTCAGATTCCCTAAAAACAGTGCCACCAATCTGCTCCATGAAAAGAATCATGTAACTCTGTGAGATGAATTCACAAATCACAGAGCAGTTTCTCAGAAACTATTTTTCTAGTTTTTTATGAGGATATTTCCCTTTTCACAATAACTTTCAATGAACTCCAAAATATCTCATTGCTGATTCCAAGAAAACAGTGTTAACAAACTGCTCAATGAAAAGAACAGTGCAACTCTGTGAGATGAATTCACATATCACAGAGCAGTTTCTCAGAAAGCTTCTTTTGGGTTTTCCTATGAGGATAATTCCTTTTTCACTATATACCTCAATGTGCTCCCAAATATCCCTTTGCATATTCCACGAGAACAGTGTTAGAAAACTGCTCCATGAGAAGTAAGTTGAAACTCAGTGAGATGAATTCACACAATACAAAGAACTTTCTCAGAAAGTTTCTTTCTAGTTTTTGTCTGAGGGTAATTCCTTTTTCTCCATAGGCCTCAATGCGCTCCCAAATATCCCTTTGCAGATTCAATGAAAACAGTGTTAGAAAACTGCTTCAGGAAAAGAAAGGTGTAACTCTGTGAGATGAATTCACACATCACAAAGCAGTTTCTCAGAAAGCTTCTTTCTAGTTATTATCTGAGGATATTTCCTTTGTCAGCATAAGATTCAATGCAATCCAAAATATCCTTTCTCATATTCCACAAATACAGTGCTAACAAACTGTACCATGAAAGAAAATTGCAACTCTGTGAGATTAATTCACAAAATAGAAAGCATTTTCCCAGAAAGCTTCTTTCTAATTTTTGTCTGAAGATATTTCCTTTGACACCATAAGCTTCAATGCACTCCAAACAACCCCATTGCAGAGTCCAAGAAAACAGTGTTAGCAAACTGCTCAAAGAAAGGGACAGTGTAACTCTGTGAGATGAATTCACACATTAAAAGAAGTTTCTCAAAAAGCTTCTTTCTACTTTTTATCTGAGAATATTTCCATTGTCACCATAGGATTTAATGCCATCCAAAATATCTCTTCTCCGATTCCTCAAAAGCAGTGCTACAAAACAACTCCATGAAAAAAATCGTGTAACTCTGTTAGATGAATTCACAAGTCACAAAGTAGTTTCTCAGGAAGCTTCTTTCTAGTTATTGTCTGAGGATATTTAATTTTTCACGATAGGCCTCGTTGCGCTCATGAATATCTCTTTGCAGATTTCACAAAAATAGTATTAGCAAACTGCTCTATGAAAAGAAAGGTGTAAATATGTAAGATGAATTCACACATCACAAAGGAATTTCTCAGAAAGCTTCTTTCTAGTTTTTATCTGAGGATATTTCCTTTGTTGCCATAGGCTTCAATGCGATCCAAAATATCCGTTCTCAGATTCCCCCAAAACAGTGCTACAAAACTGCTTCATGAAAAGAATCATGTACCTCTGTGAAATAAATTCACAAATAACAAAGCAGTTTCTAAGAAACCTTCTTTTGATTTTTATCTGACGACGTTTCCTTGTCACAATAGGCTTCAATTACAAATTCCATGAAATTACAAATTCCAAATTCCATGAAAACAGTGTTATCAAACTGTTCAATGAAAATAATGGTGTAACTCTGAGAGATGAATTCACACATCACAAAGCAGTTTCTCAGAAAGTTTCTTTGTAGTTTTTGTCTGAGGATATTTGTTTTTTCACTATAGGCCTCAAAGCACTCTCAAATATCCCTTTGCAGATTCCATGAAAACAGTGTTTCTAAACTTCTCCATGAAAAGGAAGGTGTAACTCTGTGAGATGAATTCACACAGCAGAAAGAACTTTCTCTGAAACCTTCTTTAGAGTTCTTATCTGAGGATGTTTCCTTTGTCACCATAGGCTTCAATGGGATGCAAAATATCCCTTCCCAAATTCCCCAAAAACAGTGCTATCAAACTGATTCATGAAAAGAATACTGTAATTCTGTGAGAAGAATTCACAAATCACAAAGCGGTTTCTCAGAATGTTTCTTTGTAGCTGTTGTCTGAGGATATTTACTTTTTCACAATAAGTTTCAACGTGCTCCAAAATATCCAGTAGCAGATTCTAAGTAAACAGTGTTAGCAAACTGCTCAATGAAAAAAATAGTGTAACTGTGTGTGCTGAATGGACACACCACAAAGCAGTTTCTCAGAAAGCTTCTTTTTGGTTTTTATCTGAGGATATTTTCTTTGTCACCACAGACTTCAATGAGCTCCCAAATGTCCTATTGCAGATTCCACGAAAACAGTGTTATCAAGCTGCTCAATGAATAGAATGGTGTAACTCTGTAAGATGAATTCATACATCACAAAGCAGTTTCCCAGAAAGGTTCTGTTTGGTTTTTATCGGAGGATATTTCCTTTTTCACTATATGCCTTAATGCATCCCAAATATCCCTTTGCAGATTCCACCAAAACAGTGTTAGCAAACTGCTCTATGAAAACAATGGTGTTACTCTGTGAGATGAATTCACACATAACAAAGAAGTGTCTCAGAAAGCTTCTTTTTGGTTTTTATCTAAGGATATTTCCTTAGTCACCATAGGCTTCAATTTGATCCAAAATATCCCTTCTTGTATTCCCAAAAACAGTGCTACCAAACTTATCCATGAAAATAATCATGTAATGCCATGAGATGAATTACCAAATCACAAAGTAGTTTCTCAGAAAGCTTCTTTTGGGTTTTTATCTGCGGATATTTCCTTTGCCAGTCTAGGCTTCCAAGTGCTCCCAAATATCCTATTGCAGAATCTAAGAAACCAGAGCTATCAAACTGCTCAATGAAAAGAACGGTGTATCTCTGTGAGATGAATTCACACATCACAAAGCAGTTTCACAGAAAGTCTCTTTCCAGTTTTTATCTGAGAATATTTCCTTTTTCACAGTAGGCCTCGTTGTGCTCCAAAATATCCCTTTGTAGGTTCCACAAAAACAGTGTTAGAAAACTACTCCATGCAAGAAAATTGTAATTCTGTGAGATGAAGTCACACGTCACAAAGAACTTTCTCAGTGGCTTTATTATAGTTTTTATCTAAGGATGTTTCCTTTGTTAACATATCTTCAATGCGCTCCAAAATGTCTTATTGCAGATTCCAAAAACAGTCTTAACAAACTGCTCATGAAAACAGCGTAACTCTGTGAGATGAATTCACACATTACAAAGCAGACTCTCAGAAAGCTTCTTTCTAGTTTTGTCTGAGGATATACAATTTGTCACACTAGGCTTCAATGCACTCCCAAATATCCTACTGCAGATTTCATGAAAATAATGTTGTCAAACTACTCAATGAAAAGAACGGTGTAACTCCATGGGATTAATTCACACATCACAAAGCAATTTCTCAGAAAGCCTCCTTTTAGTTTTACTCTGGATGTTTACTTTTCACTATAGTCCTCAATGGGCTACAAAATATCCCTTTGTAGATTCCACGAAAACAGTGTCAGCAAACTGCCACATGAAAAGAACGGTGTATCTCTGTGAGATGAATTCACACATCACAAAGCAGTTTCTCAGAAAGTCTCTTTCAGTTTTTATCTGAGAATATTTCCTTTTTCACAGTAGGCCTCGTTGTGCTCCAAAATATCCCTTTGTAGGTTCCACAAAAACAGTGTTAGAAAACTACTCCATGCAAGAAAATTGTAATTCTGTGAGATGAAGTCACACGTCACAAAGAACTTTCTCAGTGGCTTTATTATAGTTTTTATCTAAGGATGTTTCCTTTGTTAACATATCTTCAATGCGCTCCAAAATGTCTTATTGCAGATTCCAAGGAAACAGTCTTAACAAACGGCTCAGTGCAAAGAGCAGCGTAACTCTGTGAGATGAATTCACACATTACAAAGCAGACTCTCAGAAAGCTTCTTTTTTTAATCTGAGGATATACAATTTGTCACACTAGGCTTCAATGCACTCCCAAATATCCTACTGCAGATTTCATGAAAATAATGTTGTCAAACTACTCAATGAAAAGAACGGTGTAACTCCATGGGATTAATTCACACATCACAAAGCAATTTCTCAGAAAGCCTCCTTTTAGTTTTTACTCTGGATGTTTACTTTTCCACTATAGTCCTCAATGGGCTACAAAATATCCCTTTGTAGATTCCACGAAAACAGTGTCAGCAAACTGCCACATGAAAAGAAAGGTGTAGCTCTGTGAGGTGAATTCACACATCACAAAACTTTTTAAGAAAGCTTCTTTCTAGTTTCTACCTGATGATATTCCCTTTGTCACCATAGGCTTCAATGCGATCCAAAATATCCCTCCTCAAATTCGCCCAAAACAGTGCTACCAAACTGCTCCATGAAAAGAATCGTGTAACTCTGAGATGAATTCACAAATCACAAAGCAGTTTTTCAGAAAGCTTCTTTCTAGTTTTTGTCTGAGGGTATTTCCTTTGTCACCATAAGTCTCAATGCACTCCGAAACATCCCGTTGCAGATTCCAATAAAACAGTGTTAGCAAAGTGCTCAATGAAAGGAACAGGGTAACTCTGTGAGATGAATTGACACAACACAAAGCAGTTACTCAGAAGACTTCTTTTTGGTTTTCATCTGATTATATTTCCTTTGTCACTGTTTTAGGGGAACGTGAGAAGGGATATTTTGGATCACATTGAAGCCTGTGATGACAAGAAATATACTCATTTCAGATTCCAGGAAAACAGTGTGACCAAACTACTCAATGAAAACAACAGTGGACAGTGCGCATGCGCCAAATTCCTCTTTTTCAGGCTGGAACCATGGAGGGTGCCGAAGAGAAGAAGAAGAAGGTTCCTGCTGTGCCAGAAACCCTTAAGAAAAAGTGAAGGAATTTCGCAGAGCTGAAGATCAAGCGCCTGAGAAAGAAGTTTGCCCAAAGATGCTTCAAAGGCAAGGAGGAAGCTTATCTATGAAAAGCAAGCACTATCACAAGGAATATAGGCAGATGTACAGAACTGAAATTCGAATGGCGAGGATGGCAAGAAAAGCTGGCAACTTCTATGTACCTGCTGAACCCAAATTGGCGTTTGTCATCAGGATCAGAGGTATCAATGGCGTGAGCCCAAAGGTCTGAAAGGTATTGCAGCTTCTTCGCCTTCGTCAAATCTTCAATGGAACCTTTGTGAAGCTCAACAAGGCTTCGATTAACATGCTGAGTTGTAGAACCATATATTGCATGGGGTACCCCAATCTGAAGTCAGTAAATGAGCTAATCTACAAGCGTGGTTATGGCAAAATCAATAAGAAGCGAATTGCTTTGACAGATAACGCTTTGATTGCTCGATCTCTTGGTAAATATGGCATCATCTGCATGGAGGATCTGATTCATGAGATCTATACTGTTGGAAAACGCTTCAAAGAGGCAAATAACTTCCTGTGGCCCTTCAAATTATCTTCTCCATGAGGTGGGACGAAGAAAAAGACCACTCATTTTGTAGAAGGTGGAGATGCTGGCAACAGGGAGGACCAGATCAACAGGCTTATTAGAAGAATGAACTAAGGTGTCTACCATGATTATTTTTCGAGTCTCCTCAGCTTAATAAACAGTACCTGCTCTCAAAATGAAAAAAAAAAAGAAAACAACAGTGTAACGTTGTGAGATGAATTCACACGTCACAAAACAGTTTCTCAGAAAGCTCCTATCTAGTTTTTATCTGAGGATATTTCCTTTTTCACTATAGGCCTCAATGTGCTCCCATATATCACTTTGCAGACTCCATGACAACAGTGTTAGCAAACTGCTCCATGAAAAGAAAGTTGCAACCCTGTGAATTGATTTCTCATATGATAAATAACTTTCTCAGAAAGCTTCTCTCTAGTTTTCATCTGAGGATATGTCCTTCATCACCATATTCTTCAATGTGATCCAAAATATCCCTTCTCAGTTTACCCAAAAACAGTGCTACCAAACAGACCAATGAAAGGAGTCATGAAATCAGTGAGATGAATTAACACATCACAAAGCAGTTTCTCAGAAATCTCCTTACTAGTTTTTATATGAAGATATTTCCTTTGTCACCGTAAGTTTCAATGTGCTCTGAAATATCGCATTGCAGTTTCCAAGAAAACAGTGTTAGCAGGCTACTAAACAAAAAGGACAGTGTAACTCTGTGAGATGAATTCACATGTCACAAAGCAGTCTCTCAGAAAGCTTCTTTCTAGTTATTATCTGAGGATATTTGGTTTTTCACCATAGGACTCTATGAGCTTCCATAAATCCCTATTCAGTTTCTACAAAAACAGCTTCAAACAAACAAACTGCTCAATGAAAGGAAAAGTGTAATTCTGTGAGATGAATTCACACATCAGAAAGAACTTTCTCAGAAACCTTCTTTCTACTTTTTATCTGAGGATGTTTCCTTTGTAACCACAGGCTTCAATGCGGTCCAAAATATCCCCTCTCAGACTCCACAAAAACAGTGCTAACTGACTGATCCATGGATAGAATCATGTAACTCTGTGAGATGAATTAACACATCACAAAATGGTTTCTCAGAAAGCTTCTTTCTAGTTTTCATAGGAGGGTATTTCCTTTGTTACCATAAGCTTAAAATGCACTCTGAAATATCCCATTGCGGATTCCAAGAAAACAATGTTAGCAAACTTATCAATGAAAGAAACAGTGTAACTCTGTGAGGTGAATTCACAAATCATGAAGCAGTTTCTCAGAAAACTTCTTTCTAGTTTTTATATGAGAATATTTCCTTTGTCACCTTAGGATTCAATGTGATCCAAAATATCCCTTCTCATATTCCCCCAAAACAGTGTTAACAAACTGCCCCATGGAAAGAATCCTGACACTCTGAGATGAATTCACAAATCGCAAAGCAGTTTCTAAGAAAGCTTCATTCTAGTTTTTGTCTGAGGATATTTCCTTTGTCACCATAATCTTTAATGCACTCCCAAATATCCCATTGCAGATTCCAAGAAATCAGTGTTAACAAACTGCACAATGAAAAGATCAGTGTATCTCTGTGAGATGAATTGACACCACACAAAGCCATTTCTCAGAAAGCTTCTTTTTGGTTTTAATTTGAGGATATTTCCTTTGTCACCATAGGCTTCAATGCACTCCCAAATATCCCATTGCAGATTCCAAGAAAACAGTGTTAACAAACTGCTCAATGAAAGGAAAAGTGTAACTCTGTGAGATGAATTCACAAATCACAAAGCAGTTTCTCAGAAAACTTCTTTCTAGTTTTATATGAGAATATTTCCTTTGTCACCATAGGCTTCAATGTGATCCAAAATATCCTTCTCATATTCCCCAAAACAGTGTTAACAAACTGCCCCATGGAAAGAATCCTGACACTCTGTGAGATGAATTCACAAATCACAAAGCAGTTTCTCAGAAAGCTTCTTTCTAGTTTTTATCTGAGGATATTTCCTTTGTCACCATAATCTTTAATGCACTCCCAAATATCCCATTGCAGATTCCAAGAAATCAGTGTTAACAAACTGCACAATGAAAAGATCAGTGTATCTCTGTGAGATGAATTGACACCACACAAAGCCATTTCTCAGAAAGCTTCTTTTTGGTTTTAATTTGAGGATATTTCCTTTGTCACCATAGGCTTCAATGCACTCCCAAATATCCTATTGCAGATTCCACGAAAAAAGTGTTATCAAGCTGCTCAGTGAATGGAACGGCATAGTTCTGAGAGATGAATTCACACATCTCAAAGCAGTTTCTCGGAAAGTTTCTTTAAAGTTTTTCTATGAGAATATTTCATCTTTCACTATAGGCCTCAAAGCACTCCCAAATATCCCTTTGCAGATTACACAAAAACAGTGTTAGCACACTCCACCTGAAAAGAATGGTGTAACTCTGAGAGATGAATTCACACATCCCAGACAACTTTCTCAGAAAGCTTCTTTCTAGTTTTTATCTGAGTATATTTCCTTTGTCACCATAGGCTTCAATGTGAAACAAAATATCCTTTCTCAAATTCCCTGAACGAGTGTTAACAGACAGATCCATGAAAAGAATCATGTAATGTTTTGAGATGAATTAAAACATCTCAAAGTGGCTTCCCAGAAAGCTTCTTTCTAGTATTTATATGAAGATATTTCCTTTGTCACCATAGACTTCAATGCAATCCACAATGTACCTCATCAGATTCTGCAAAAACAGTGCTAACAAACTGTTCCATGAAAAGAATCATGAAATTCTGAGATGAAATCACAATTCTCAAAGCAGATTTTTTGAAAGATTCTTTCTAATTTTTATCTGAGGACATTTCCTTTGTCAATATAAGCTTCAATGTGCTCCAAAATAGCCCATTGCAGATTCCAAGAAAACAGTGTTAGCATACTGCGCAATGAAAATAACAGTGTAACTCTGTGAGATGAATTGACTAACACAAAGTAGTTTCTCAGAAACCTTCTTTTTGGTTTTCATCTGAGGATATTTCCTTTGTCACCATAGACTTCAATGCACTCCCAAATATCCTTTTGCAGATTCCATGAAAAAGTGTTATCAAACGGCTCAATGAAAGAATGGTGTAGTTCTGTCAGATGAATTCACACAACACAAAGCAGTTTCTCAGAAAGTTTCCTTCTAATTTTTATCTGAGAATATTTCCTTTTTCACTCTAGGCCACAATGCGCTCCAAAATTTCCCTTTGCAGATTCCATGAAAACAGTGTTAGCAAATAGCTCCATGAAAAAAGATGTAAACCTGTAAGATGAATTCACACATTTAAAAGGAACTTTCTCAAATAGCTTCTTGGTAGTTTTTATCTGAGTATATTTCCTTAGGCACCAAGGGCTTCAATGTGACACAAAATATCCAAATATCCTTTCTTGGTTTCCCCAACAACAGTGCTACAAACTGATCCATGAAAAGAATTGTGTAACTCTGTGAGATGAATTAACACATCATAAAGCTGTTTCTCAGAAACCTTCTATTTTTTATATGAAGATACTACCTTTGACACCATAAACTTCAATACACTCTAAAATATCCCATTGCAGATTCCAGAAAAACAGTGTTAGCACACTGCTAAATGAAAAGAGCAGTGTAACTCTTTGAGATGAATTCACACATCACAATGCAGTTTGTCAGAAAGTTTCTTTCTAGTTTTCATCTGAGGATATTTCCTTTTTCACCATAGGCCTCAATGCACTCCCAAATAAACCTTTGCAGATTCCACGAAAACTGTGTTAGCAAACTGCTCCATAAAAAGAAAGGTGTAACAGTGAGATGAATTCCCACATCACAGAGAAGTTTCTCAGAAATCTTCTGTATAGTTTTTATCTCAGGATATTTCCATTTTCACCATAGGCTTCAATGTGATCCAAAATATCCCTTCTAAGATTCCCCAAAGTCAGTGCTACCAAACTGATCCATGAAAAGTATTGTGTAACTCTGTGAGATGAATTAACACGTCACAAAGCCATTTCTCAGAAAGCTTCTTTCTAGTTTTTATACGAGGATATTTTGTTTGTCACCATAAGCTGCAATGCACTCCAAAATGTCACATTGAAGATTCCAAAAAAACAGTTTTAGCTAACTGCTCAGTAGAAAGAACAGTGTAACACTGTGAGATGAATTCACACATCACAAATAATTTTCCCTGAAAGCTTCTTTCTAGTTTTTATATGAGGATATTTCCTTTTTCACAATAGGCTTCATGCACTCCCATATATACGTTTGCAGATTCCACAAAACCAGTGTTAGCAAACTTCTCCATGAAAAGAATTGTGTAACTCTGGGAAATGAATTGACAAATCGCAAAGCAGTTTCTCAGAAAGCTTCTTTCTAGTTTTTGTCTGAGAGTACTTCCTTTTGCACCATACGCTTCAATGCGCTCTGAAATATCCCATTGCAGATTCCACGAAAACAGGACTCAGAAATTGTTCAGGGAACAGAGCTGTGAAATTCTATGAGATGAATTCACACATCACAAAGCAGTTTCTCAGAAAACTTCTTTCAAGTTTTTTTCCGAGGATATTTAGTTTCTCACCATAGGCCTAAATGTACTCCCAAATATCCCTTTGCATATTCCATGAAAACAGTGTTAGGAAACTGCTCCATGAAAAGAAAAGTGTAACTCTATGAGATGAACTCACACTTCACAAAGAACTTTCTCAGAAAGCTTCTGTCTAATTTTTATCTGAGGATATTCCCTTTGTCACCACAGGCTTCAATGCGATAAAAAAAAATCCCTTCTCAGATTCCCCCAAAAAAGTGCTAACAAACTGCTCCATGAAAAGAATTGTATAACTCTGTGGGTTGAATTCACAAATCACAAAGCATTTTGTCAGAAAGCTTCTTTTAGTTTTTGTCAATGATATTTCCTTTGTCACCATAAGTTTCAATGTGCTCCGAAATATTCCAATGCAGATTCCAAGAAAACAATGTTAGCAAACTGCTCCATGAAAGGAACAATGTAACTCTGTGAGATGAATTCATGCATCACAAAGCAGTTTCTCGGAAAGCTTCTTTTTGGTTTTCATCTGAGGATATTTCCTTTGTCACTATAGGCTTCAATGCACTCCCAAATATCCTATTGCAGATTTCATGAAAACACTGTTATCAAACTGCTCAATGAAAAGGAATGTCTAACACTGTGAGATGAATTCACACATCACACAGCAGTTTCTCAGAAAGCTTCTTTCTAGTTTTTTTCTGAGAGTATTTCCTTTTTCATTGTAGTCATCAATGCGTTCCCCAATATCCCTTTGCAGATTCCACGAAAACAGTGTTACCAAACTGCCCCATGAAAAGAATCGTGTAACTCTGTGACATGATTTAACACATTACAAAGCAGTTTTGAGGAATGCTTCTTTCTAGTTTTTATATGAGGATGTTTACTTTTCCAACATTGGCTTCAATAGGCTTCAAAATATCCCTTCTCAGGCACCACAAAAACATTGATGCAAAAGTGCTCCCTAAACAGAAATGTTTAACTCTATGAGTTGAATGCAAACAAAACAAAGGTATTTCTCTGAAAGCTTCTCTCCAGTTGTCACTTGAAGAATTTTCTTTTTTCACCTTAGGCCTCTATGCACTGCCAAATACCCCCTGCTGATTCCACAAAAACAATGTTAGCAAACTGCTCCATGAAAAGAACAATGTAACTCTGTGAGATGAATTCACACATCACAAAGCAGTTTCTCAGAAAGCTTCTTTCTGGTTTTATCTGAGGATATTTCCTTTGTCACCATAGGCTTCAATGCACTCCCAAATATCCTATTGCAGATTTCATGAAAACACTGTTATCAAACTGCTCAATGAAAAGAATGTGTAACACTGTGAGATGAATTCACACATCACACAGCAGTTTCTCAGAAAGCTTCTTTCTAGTTTTTTCTGAGGATATTTCCTTTTCCACCATAGCTTCAATGCACTCCCAATATCCCTTTGCAGATTCCACGAAAACAGTGTTACCAAACTGCTCCATGAAAAGAATCGTGTAACTCTGTGACATGATTTAACACATTACAAAGCAGTTTTGAGGAATGCTTCTTTCTAGTTTTTATATGAGGATGTTTACTTTTCCAACATTGGCTTCAATAGGCTTCAAAATATCCCTTCTCAGGCACCACAAAAACATTGATGCAAAAGTGCTCCCTAAACAGAAATGTTTAACTCTATGAGTTGAATGCAAACAAAACAAAGGTATTTCTCTGAAAGCTTCTCTAGTTGTCACTTGAAGAATTTTCTTTTTCACCTTAGGCCTCTATGCACTGCCAAATACCCCCCTGCTGATTCCACAAAAACAGTGCTAACAAACTGCACCATGAAAAGAATGATGTAAGTCTGTGAGATAAATTGACCCATCATAAAGCAGTTTCTCAGGAAGCTTCTTTCTAGTTTTTATCTGAGAATATTTCGTTTTCCACCATAGGCTTCAATGCACTCCCAAATATCCCTTCTCAGACACCACAAAAACAGTGATACTGAAGTGCTCCCTCAACAGAAACGTTTAGCTCTATGAGATGAATGCACACATCACAAAGTTTCTCAGAAATCTTCTCCAGTTTTACCTGAAGAATTCCTTTTTCACCTTAGGCCTCTATGCATTCCCAAATGTCCCTCTGCAGATTCCACAAAAACACAGCTGAAAAACTGCTCCATGAAAAGAAAGGTGGAACTCTTTGAGATGAGTTCACCATCACAAAGCAGTTTCTCAGAAAGCTTCATTTCTAGTTTAAATCTGAGTATATTTCCTTTTTCACCATAGGCTTCAATGCGTTTCTAAATATCTCCTCAAAGATAGTGCAAAACAGTTTTGCTGAACTGCTCATTCAACAAGAGGTTAAACTCTGCGATGAATACACATAAGAAAACCGTTTCTCGAATATTTCCTTTTTCACCATAGGCTTCAAAGCGCTCCTGATATCCCTTATCAGATTACACAAAAACAGTCATGCCAAACTGCTCAATGAAAAGAACAGTGTAACTCTGTGAGATGAATTCACACATCACAAAGCAGTTTCTCAGAAAGCTTCTTTCTAGTTTTTACCTGAGGATATTTCCTTTGTCACCATAGGCTTCAATGCACTCCAGAATATCCCTTTGCAGATTAAACAAAAATAGTTTTAACAAACTGCTCAATGAAAAGAAAGTTGCAATTCTGTGAGATGAATTCACCCATCACAGCAGTTTCTCAGAAAACTTCTTTCTAGTTTAAATCTGAGGTATTTCCTTTTTCACCATAGGCCTCAATGCGCTCCCAAATATCTCCTCTCAGATACCAGAAAAAACTGTGATGCAAACTGCTCAATCAACAAAAGGTTAAACTCTATGATGTGAATATACACCAGAAAACTATTTCTCAAAAGCTTCTCTAGTTTTTGTCTGAGGTTATTTCCTTTTCACTGTAGGCCTCTATGAGTTCCAAAATATCCTTTGCAGATTCCATAAATACAGTGCTACCAAAGTGCTCCCTGAAAAGAATTATGTAAGTCAGTGAGGTGAACTCCTAAATCACAAAGCAGTTTGTCAAAAAGATTTTTTCTAGTTTTTGTCTGAGGTTATTTTCTTTGTCACCCTAAGCTTCAATGGACTCCAAAATGTCTCATTGCAGATTCCAAGAAAACAGTGTTAGCAAACTGATCAATGAAAAGAACAGTGTAACTCTGTGAGATGAAATCACACATCACAAACCAATTTGTCGGAAAGCTTCTTTTTTGTTTTTATCTGAGGATATTTCCTTTGTCACCAGAGGCTTCAATGCACTCCAAATATCCCATTGCAGATTCCAAAAAACATTGTTAGCAAACTGCTAAATGAAAAGAACAGTGTAACTCTGTGAGATGAATTAACACATCACAAAGCAGTTTCTCAGAAAGCTCTTTCTAGTTTTTATCTGAGAATATTTCCTTTGTAACCATAGGCCTCAATGTGCTCCCAAATATCCCTTTGCAGATTCCACGAAAACAGTGTTAGCAAACTGCTCCATGAAAAGAAAGGTGTAACTCTGTGAGATGAATTCACACATCACAAAGAACTTTCTCAGAAAACTTCCTTCTAGTTTTTATATGAGGATATTGCCTTTGTCACCATAGGCTTCAATGTGATCCAAAATATCTCTTCTCAGATTCCCCAAAAACAGTGCTACCAAACTGATCCATGAAAAGAATCATGTAACTCTGTGAGATGAATTAACAAATCACAAAGTGCTTTTGAAGATTGCTTCTTTCTAGTTTTTACCTGAGGATATTTCCTTTTCCATCGTAAGCTTCAATGTGCTCCCAAATATCCCTTCTCAGACACCATAAAAACAGTGGTGCCAAGTATTCCCTCAACAGACACTTTTAGCTCTATCTGATGAATGCACACATCACAAGGGAGTTTCTCCAAAAGTTTCTCTCCAGTTGTTACCTGAAGAAATTTCCTTTTTCACCTTAGGCCTCTAAGTGCTTCCAATTATCCTTTTGCAGGTTCCACAAATCCAGTGCTACCAAAGTGCTCCATGAAACGAATGATGTAACTCTGTGAGATAAATTGACCCATCACAAAGCAGTTTCTCAGGGAGCTTCTTTCTAGCTTTTATCTGAGGATATTTCCTTTTCCAACATAGGCTTCAATGCGTTTCCAAATATCTCTTCTCAAACAACACAGAAACAGTGATACTGAAGTGCTCCCTCAACAGAAACGTTTAGCTCTATGAGATGAATGCACACATCACAGTTTCTCAGAAATCTTCTCCAGTTTTACCTGAAGAATTCCTTTTTCACCTTAGGCCTCTATGCATTCCCAAATGTCCCTCAGCAGATTCCACAAAAACACAGCTGAAAAACTGCTCCATGAAAAGAAAGGTGGAACTCTTTGAGATGAGTTCACCCATCACAAACCAAGTTTCTCAGAAAGCTTCATTTCTAGTTTAAATCTGAGTATATTTCCTTTTTCACCATAGGCTTCAATGCGTTTCTAAATATCTCCTCAGATAGTGCAAAACAGTTTTGCTGAACTGCTCAATCAACAAAAGGTTAAACTCTATGATGTGAATATACACCAGAAAACTATTTCTCGAAAAGCTTCTCTGCAGTTTTTGTCTGAGGTTATTTCCTTTTTCACTGTAGGTCTCTATGAGTTCCAAAATGTCCCTTTGAAGATTCCATAAATACAGTACTACCAAAATTCTCCCTGAAAAGAATCATGTAACTCTGTGAGGTGAATTCACAAATCACAAGGCAGTTTGTCAGAAAGTTTTTTTCTAGTTTTTGTCTGAAGATATTTTCTTTGTCACCCTAAACTTCAATGTGTTCCAAATTATCCCATTGCAGATTCCAAGAAAAGAGTGTTACCAAACTGATCAATAAAAAGAACAGTGTAACTCTGTGAGATGAAATCACACATCACAAACCAATTTGTCAGAAAGCTTCTTTTTTGTATTTATCTCAGGATATTTCCTTTGTCACCAGAGGCTTCAATGCACTCCAAACTATCCTTTGGTAGATTCCACGAAAACATTGCTAGTAAACTGCTAAATGAAAAGAACAGTGTAACTCTGTGAGATCAATTCACATATCAGAGAGCTGTTTCTCAAAAAGCTCCTTTCTAGTTTTTATCTGAGAATATTTCCTTTGTAACCATAGGCCTCAATGCGCTCCCAAATATGCCTTGGCAGATTCGCTGAAAACAGTGTTAGCAAACTGTTCCATGAAAAGAAAGCTGTAAATCGGTGAGGTAAATTCACACATCATGAAGAACTTTCTCAGAAAGCTTCCTTCTAGTTTTTATATGAGGATATTGCCTTTCTCACCATAGGCTTCAATGTGTTCCAAAATATCTCTTCTCAGATTCCCCAAAAACAGTGCTGACAAACTGATCCATGAAAAGAATCATGTAACTTTGAGATGAATTAACACAACACAAAGTGATTTTGAAGAAAGTTTCTTTCTAGTTTTTACCTGAGGATATTTCCTTTTCCACCATAAGCTTCAATGCACTCCCACATATCCATTCTCAGACACCACAAAAACAGTGGTGCCAAGTACTCCCTCAACAGAAACATTTAGCTCTATCTGTTGAATGCATATATCACAAAGGAGTTTCTCCAAAAGTTTCTCTTCAGTTGTTACCTGAAGAAATTTCTTTTTTCACCTTGGGCCTCTATGCGCTCTGAATTATCTCTTTGCAGATTCCACAAAAACGGTGCTAACAAACTGCTCCATGAAAGGAATGATGTAACTCTGTGAGATAAATTGACCCATCACAAAGCAGTTTCTCAGGAAGCTTCTTTCTAGCTTTTATCTGAGGATATTGCCTTTTCCAACATAGGCTTCAAAGCACTTCCAAATATCCCTTCTCAAACACCACAACAAGAGTGATACTGAAGTGCTCCCTCAACAGAAACGTTTAGCTCTATGAGATGAATGCACACATCACAGTTTCTCAGAAATCTTCTCTCCAGTTTTTACCTGAAGAATTCCTTTTTCACCTTAGGCCTCTATGCATTCCCAAATGTCCCTCAGCAGATTCCACAAAAACACAGCTGAAAAACTGCTCCATGAAAAGAAAGGTGGAACTCTTTGAGATGAGTTCACCCATCACAAACCAGTTCCTCAGAAAGCTTCATTTCTAGTTTAAATCTGAGTATATTTCCTTTTTCACCATAGGCTTCAATGCGTTTCTAAATATCTCCTCAAAGATAGTGCAAAAACAGTTTTGCTGAACTGCTCATTCAACAAAGAGGTTAAACTCTATGCGATGAATACACATAAGAAAACCGTTTCTCGAATATTTCCTTTTTCACCATAGGCTTCAAAGCGCTCCCTGATATCCCTTATCAGATTACACAAAAACAGTCATGCCAAACTGCTCAATCAACAGAAAGGTTTAACTCAATGAGATGAATACACACATCACAAAACAGTTAGTTTCTCAGAAAGCTTCTTTCTAGCTTTTATCTGAAAGTGATTTCTTTTTCACCATAGATCTCAATGTGCTACAAAATTCTACACAAGCAGTGTTGCCAAACTAAAGAATGAAAAGAAAGGTTTAACTCTGTGACATAAATGCACAACACAAAACAGTTCCTCAGAAAGATCTTTGTAGTTTTGACATGAAGATATTTTCTTTTTCATCATATGCCTTAATGCACTCTCAAATGTCCATTTGCAGAATGTACAAACACAGGGTTTCCAAACTGCTGAATCAAAAGACAGTTTTAATTTTGTGGGATGAATGCACACATCACAAAACAGTTCCTCATGAAGCTTCTTTCTAGTTTTTACCTGAAGACATTTTCTTTTTCAACATAGTCCTAAATGCGTTCCCAAATATCCATTCACAGATACTACAAACACAGGGTTTCCAAAGTTCATAATGAAAAGAAAGATTTAACTCTGCAAGACAAATGCACATATCACAAAGCAGTTTCTCAGATAGCTTCCTTCTAGTTTATGTCCTGGGATATTTGCGTTTTCACCATTGGCCTCAATGAGCTCCAAAATGTCCATTTGCAGAACGGACAATAACTGGGATTCAAAACTGCTGAATCAAAATAAAGGTTTAACTTTGCCAGATGAATGGACACATCTTTAAGCAGTTTCTGCAGGGGCCATTGAAAACAATATGCTAAGAAGAGATAAGGCTCAAGGACAGTATCTCTAGATAGTTTCACTTTTAATGAACTCCAGTAGTCAAGGACAGTATCTCTAGTTGAACTTTTAATGAACTCTAGTAGGCACCAAGAAGGCAGACAAATAAGAAAGAGATCAGAGACAAGGAACTAAGCAGAAGGTTACATCTGGGTGCAGAAAGTTTGTTTTGCATTGTGTTATTTTTGCTGATGTGGGGTTTATGGAGTATAAATAAAGTGAGGCGGAGGCTCTAGGTGCAGCCGCCATGTTCTCTGTTTGTCTTTGTCTCTTGTGTCTGTTCATTCTCCACCACCACCACCGTGGTCCTCAATAAGTGGTGCAGTGAGCAGGGTCCGCACGGGTGAGTAGCGGGGAACAAGAAGGGGAACCCCCTAGGAGCGGGTAAAACCTGGAGATTGTTAAGGGGAACCTTCTTAAGCTTTCATTATGGGGAATTCCAGTTCCTGGCCCCAGAATATTTGAGATTATTACAAGGGCTTTTACTTTCGATTGGGGTTGATGCAAAAGAGAGAACTTTGCGGAAATTGTTTGCTCATGTGGAACAACATTGCTCTTGGTTTCAATATCAAACTGAAGTACAATTAAATAAACGAGAGTGGCAACAGGTTGTTAAGAACCTTCATCAAGCACACCAGTGTGGCGATGTAATGTTGGCACTTTTGTGGGCCTTTTGTGCCTCTATTACCCAGGCCTTGGAGCTCTTAGAGACAGACTCTGAAAAAGGGGAAGGTGGGGATGAAGAGTCTTTGAAGTCTCTGATAGCCATTTCCCCTCCTTTAGATAATCCTGTAACTGGAGGAGAAGGTCCTTTGTGTGATGATGTGTCTCATGAAAAAGAATCAGAAATTCAAAAGGAGCTTCAGCCGGTTGTCCAGTTGTTACAACAAATTTTACAATTACAGTTATCTCCCCCTCAGCCTTCTCCTCCACCCACTCCTGTTTTTACTTTTCCTGTGGTCCATCCACCCCCATCGGCACCCAAGGTGGAGGAAGAAGACAGTTTTCCCCCACCACCACCGCCGGTAGAAATGCTGCCTCGTTCAGGCATGGTTTTGCTGTCCCCACTTCTACTGCTAAAGCTGTAATTGAGATATTGGATTCTCAAGAGGATGAGGATCCTCTACAATTGTTCCCCATTACTAGGCAACCTTTTGGCCCTAATGACCAATTTCCTCAAGGAGGTATGAATGTGCAGTATAATATCCTTCAATTTAAATTCCTTAAAGAAATGAAAGCAGCTGTTGCTAATTATGGCCCTCAATCTCCTTTTGTCATGGGGCTTTTAGATTCTTTCTCCTCTGAGAATTTGTTTTTGCCTGTTGATTGGGAGACTTTGGGGAAGGCTGTTTTGGACCGCTCTCAGTGGCTTCAGCTACGCAGTTGGTGGCTGGAAGATGCCAAAGAACAGGCTCACCGTAATGCCGCTAGAAATTCTCCAGGGCCAACAGAGGAGCAATTAACAGGTACTGGTCAGTTTGCTACTGTAGCAGCTCAATCTGGACACGATGACGTGGCATTATCACAAGTTAAAGGACTGTTTTTAAAGGCTTGGTGTAAAGTAGAACCATCGGGGGAAACTGCCTTGTCTTTTGTTAAGGTTTTGCAGAGTGCCAATGAACCTTATCCTGATTTTGTTGCTTGGCTCCAAGATGCTGTAATAAAGACCGTGGGTAGTGGGGCTGCAGGCAAAATCCTGATAACCACACTAGCATTCAAGAATGATAATCAGGAATGTCAGAGGTTGTTGCGTCCTCTAAAGGCTGCTGAAAATTTACAAATAGAAGATTTCATTAGAGCCTGTGCAGGAGTGGGAGGGGCTGCATATAACGCTCAATTGTTTGCCAGAGCTTTATCTAAGGCACTCATGGGAAAAAAGGGAGTTTGCTTCCAATGTGGAAAGACCGGTCATTTTAAAAAGGAGTGCCATAAGTTATCTAATAGGAGTGACTCCTCCAAAGTAGGATTTAAAAAGCTTCCCACTGAGCCCTGTCGTCGTTGTGGCAAAGGGCGACACTGGACTAATGAATGTCACTCTAAAGTGGACAAAAACGGTAATTCTCTCACCTCCGTATTGGGAAACTTGCAGAGGGGCCCTTCAGCTTGGGGCCCCAGCAACAATAAAGCCCTCTTCATTTGCATTTTCCAATCAGCTCAGGAGTCCAGCATCAGCAGGCCAGTCAGCCTATGTTAACCCCCAATTTTCAGTAGCTCAGCTTTTCGCTGCTACTTCTGGTAGCACTGCTGCTGATGTTGTGATTTTGCAGGCCATCGAACTCACCCCAGAAATGGGGATTGTTAAATTGCCTACAGGGGTTTTTGGGCCATTACCATCACATACTGTTGGACTGCTTATAGGACGCAGCAGTAGCATTCTGTGGGGTTTACAAGTTCATTTGGGAGTTATAGATTCTGATTATAAAGGGGAAATTCAAATTATGGCACAGGCTCATCAACCCATATCGCTGAAAAAGGGGCAATGTATTGCACAACTCCTTTTACTACCCCATTTTCAGTTTCCTTCACGGAGGCAAGAAAGAACCGGAGGTTTTGGAAGCATGGGTAAACATATTTTTTGGGAGACCTTCGTCACTCAACAAAACCCTTGTTTCCCCTCGAAGTAGAGGGACAAATTTTTCAGGGCTTGGTCAACACTGGAGCTGACGTGTCCATTATTGCCTCCAACCAATGGCCTTTACAGTGGCCTAAACAGCCTGTGGCTGTTTCTCTTACAGGATTAGGTTCTGCCCCTGAAGTGTATCAAAGTTCTCAATCCTTGAGTTGTCGAGGGCCGGATGGTCAAACAGCACAAGTCCAGTTTTATATTGTTCCTATTGCCCTAAATTTGTGGGGGTGAGATTTATTGCAACAAGTTGGAGCTTTTGTTTCCATTCCTCATGTTTCTAATTCTGTCAAGAATATGATGTTCCGCATGGGCTACAATACCCTTGAAAAATCTTCAAACATGTAGCCACTGTTCAGCAGCCTCAAGCCCTTCCCTTGACGTGGAAAACTAATATTCCTGTATGGGTTGAACAGTGGCCTTTAACACGTGAGAAGCTTGAGGCCTTGGAAAACTTAGTTCAAGAACAATTATCCTTAGGTCATATAGAACCTAGTACTTCTCCATGGAATTCCCCTGTCTTTGTGATAAAGAAAAAAAATGGTAAATGGAGACTATTAACAGATCTTCGTGCTATTAATGCATGTATTCAACCCATGGGATCTTTACAACCTGGCCTTCCTAATCCTTCTATGATTCCTCAAGATTGGTTACTTATGGTTATTGATTTAAAGGATTTTTTTTCTATTCCTTTGGATCAAAAGGATTGTGAGCTCTTTGCCTTCTCTGTCCCTGTTTTTAATAATTCTCAGCCACTTTCTCGATATCAGTGGAAGATTTTACCTCAAGGTATGTTAAACAGCCCTACCTTGTGTCAAGAATTTGTCCATCGAGCCCTAGATCCTATTTGAAAGTGTCATCCTTCTGTTCTTTTATATCATTATATGGATGGCATTCTTCTTGCTGCTCCCACCAAAGAAAAGCAGCAAGAAGCTTTTGCATCATTACAAATTCAGCTTTCTTTATATTCACTTAATATTGCCCCTGAAAAAATTCAAGTGGATTTTCCTATTCAATATTTAGGTTATACCTTGGGAGCACAAAATATTCAACCCCAAAAGATTCAAATTCGATGTGATCATTTAAAAACATTAAAGGGGGGGCGGAGCAAGATGGCCGAATAGGAACAGCTGCAGTCTCCAACTCCCAGCGCGAAGGACACAGAAGACCGGTGATTTCTGCATTTTGAACTGAGGTACTGGGGTCATCTCACTAGTGAGTGCCGGAAAATCAGTGCTGGTCAGCTGTTGCGGCCCGACCAGCGAGAGCTGAACCAGGGCGAGGCATCGCCTCACCTGGGAAGCGCAAGGGGGAAGGGAATCCCTTTTCCTAACCAGGGAACTGAGACACACAACACCTGGAAAATCGGGTAACTCCCACCCCAATACTGCGCTATAGGATAACGGGCACACCAGGAGAATATACCCCACGCCTGGCCGGGAGGGTCCCATGCCCCGGAGCCTCCTCCTTGCTAACACAGCAGTCTGCGGCGATCTAACCGCAGGGCAGCAGCGAGGCTGGGGAGGGCGCCCGCCATTGCTGAGGCTTCAGTAGGTAAACAAAGCCGCTGGGAAGCTCCAACTGGGTGGAGCTCACAGCAGCTCAAGGAAACCTGCCTGTCTCTGTAGACTCCGCCTCTGGGGACGGCTCAGCTAAAAAATAACAGGGAAGCAGCAGAGACTTGTGCAGGCGCGAACGACTCTGTCTGACAACTTTGAAGAGAGCAGTGGATCTCCCAACACGGAGGTTGAGATCTGAGAAGGGACAGACTGCCTGCTCAAGTGGGTCCCTGACCCCTGAGTAGCCTAACTGGGAGACATCCCCACTAGGGGCAGTCTGACACCCCACACCTCACAGGGTGGAGTACACCCCTGAGAGGAAGCTTCCAAAGTAAGAATCAGACAGGTACATTCGCTGTTCAGCAATATTCTATCTTCTGCAACCTCTGCTGCTGATACCCAGGCAAACAGGGTCTGGAGTGGACCTCAAGCAATCTCCAACAGACCTATAGCTGAGGGTTCTGACTGGCAGAAGGAAAACTATCAAACAGGAAGGACACCTATACCAAAACCCCATCAGTGCCACCATCATCAAAGACCAGAGACAGATAAAACCACAAAGATGGGGAAAAGCAGGGCAGAAAAGCTGGGAATTCAAAAATAAGAGCGCATCTCCCCTGCAAAGGAGCGCAGCCCATCGCCAGCAACGGATCAAAGCTGGTCAGAGAATGACTTTGATGAGAAGAGAGAAGAAGGCTTCAGTCCATCAAACTTCTCAGAGCTAAAGGAGGAATTACGTACCCAGCGCAAAGAAACGAAAAATCTTGAAAAAGAGTGGAAGAATTGACAGCTAGACTAATTAATGCAGAGAAGGTCATAAACGACATGACAGAGATGAAAACCATGACACGAGAAATACGTGACAAATGCACAAGCTTCAGTAACCGACTCGATCAACTGGAAGAAAGAGTATCAGCGATTGAGGATCAAATGAATGAAATGAAGCGAGAAGAGAAACCAAAAGAAAAAGAAGAAAAGAAATGAACAAAGCCTGCAAGAAGTATGGGATTATGTAAAAGACCAAATCTACGTCTGATTGGGGTGCCTGAAAGTGAGGGGAGAATGGAAACAAGTTGGAAAACACTCTTCAGGATATCATCCAGGAGAACTTCCCCAACCTAGTAGGGCAGGCCAACATTCAAATTCAGGAAATACAGAGAACGCCACAAAGATACTCCTCCAGAAGGGCAACTCCAAGACACATAATTGCCAGATTCACCAAAGTTGAAATGAAGGAAAAATCTTAAGGGCAGCCAGAGAGAAAGGTCGGGTTACCCACAAAGGGAAGCCCATCAGACTAACAGCAGATCTCTCGGCAGAAACTCTACAAGCCAGAAGAGAGTGGGGCCAATATTCAACGTTCTTAAAGAAAAGAATTTTAAACCCAGAATTTCATATCCAGCCAAACTAAGTTTCATCAGTGAAGGAGAAATAAAATCCTTTACAGATAAGCAAATGCTTAGAGATTTTGTCACTACCAGGCCTGCCTTACAAGAGACCCTGAAGGAAGCCCTAAACATGGAAAGGAACAACCGGTACCAGCCATTGCAAAACAAGCCAAAATGTAAATCAACTAATGAGCAAAATAACCAGTTAATATCATAATGGCAGGATTAAGTTCACACATAACAATATTAACCTTAAATGTTAATGGACTAAATGCTCCAATTAAAAGACACAGACTGGCAAACTGGATCAAGCGTCAAGACCCATCAGTCTGCTGTATTCAGGAGACCCATCTCACATGCAGAGACATACATAGGCTCAAAATAAAGGGATGGAGGAAGATCTACCAAGCAAATGGAGAACAAAAAGCAGGGGTTGCAATCCTAGTCTCTGATAAAATAGACTTTAAACCATCAAAGATCAAAAGAGACAAAGAAGGCCATTACATAATGGTAAAGGGATCAATTCAACAGGAAGAGCTAACTATCCTAAATATATATGCACCCAATACAGGAGCACCCAGATTCATAAAGCAAGTCCTTGGAGACTTACAAAGAGACTTAGACTCCCATACAATAATAATGGGAGACTTCAACACTCCACTGTCAACATTAGACAGATCAACGAGACAGAAAGTTAACAAGGATATCCAGGAATTGAACTCATCTCTGCACCAAGCAGACCTGATAGACATCTATAGAACTCTCCACCCCAAATCAACAGAATATACATTCTTCTCAGCACCACATCGCACTTATTCCAAAATTGACCACATAATTGGAAGTAAAGCACTCCTCAGCAAATGTAAAGAACAGAAATTATAACAAACTGTCTCTCAGACCACAGTGCAATCAAACTAGAACTCAGGACTAAGAAACTCAATCAAAACCGCTCAACTACATGGAAACTGAACAACCTGCTCCTGAATGACTACTGGGTACATAACGAAATGAAAGCAGAAATAAAGATGTTCTTTGAAACCAATGAGAACAAAGATACAACATACCAGAATCTCTGGGACACATTTAAAGCAGTGTGTAGAGGGAAATTTATAGCACTAAATTCCCACAAGAGAAAGCAGGAAAGATCGAAAATTGACACTCTAACATCACAATTAAAAGAATTAGAGAGGGAAGAGCAAACACACTCAAAAGCTAGCAGAAGGCAAGAAATAACTAAGATCAGAGCAGAACTGAAGGAGATAGAAACACAAAAACCCTCCAAAAATCAATGAATCCAGGAGTTGGTTTTTGAAAAGATCAACAAAATTGACAGACCGCTAGCAAGACTAATAAAGAAGAAAAGAGAGAGGAATCAAATAGATGCAATAAAAATGATAAAGGGATATCACCACCGACCCCACAGAAATACAAACTACCATCAGAGAATACTATAAACACCTTTACGCAAATCAACTAGAAAATTTAGAAGAAATGGATAATTTCCTGGACACTTACACTCTCCCAAGACTAAACCAGGAAGAAGTTGAATCCCTGAATAGACCAATAGCAGGCTCTGAAATTGAGGCAACAATTAATAGCCACCAAAAAGTCCAGGACCAGACGGATTCACAGCTGAATTCTACCAGAGGTACAAGGAGGAGCTGGTACCATTCCTTCTGAAACTATTCCAATCAATAGAAAAAGAGGGAATCCTCCCTAACTCATTTTATGAGGCCAACATCATCCTGATACCAAAGCCTGGCAGAGACACAACAAAAAGAGAATTTTAGACCAATATCCCTGATGAACATCGATGCAAAAATCCTCAATAAAATACTGGCAAACCGGATTCAGCAGCACATCAAAAGCTTATCCACCCTGATCAAGTGGGCTTCATCCCTGGGATGCAAGGCTGGTTCAACATTCGCAAATCAATAAACGTAATCCAGCATATAAACAGAACCAAAGACAAGAACCACATGATTATCTCAATAGATGCAGAAAAGGCTTTTGACAAAATTCAACAGCCCTTCATGCTAAAAACGCTCAATAAATTCGGTATTGATGGAACGTACCTCAAAATAATAAGAGCTATTTATGACAAACCCACAGCTAATATCATACTGAATGGGCAAAAACTGGAAAAATTCCCTTTGAAAACTGGTACAAGACAGGGATGCCCTCTCTCACCACTCCTATTCAACATAGTGTTGGAAGTTCTGGCTAGGGCAATCAGGCAAGAGAAAGAAATCAAGGGTATTCAGTTAGGAAAAGAAGAAGTCAAATTGTCCCTGTTTGCAGATGACATGATTGTATATTTAGAAAACCCCATTGTCTCAGCCCAAAATCTCCTTAAGCTGATAAGCAACTTCAGCAAAGTCTCAGGATACAAAATTAATGTGCAAAATCACAAGCATTCTTATACACCAGTAACAGACAAGCAGAGAGCCAAATCAGGAATGAACTTCCATTCACAATTGCTTCAAAGAGAATAAAATACCTAGGAATCCAACTTACAAGGGATGTAAAGGACCTCTTCAAGGAGAACTACAAACCACTGCTCAGTGAAATCAAAGAGGACACTAACAAATGGAAGAACATACCATGCTCATGGATAGGAAGAATCAATATCGTGAAAATGGCCATACTGCCCAAGGTTATCTATAGATTCAATGCCATCCCCATCAAGCTACCAATGAGTTTCTTCACAGAATTGGAAAAACTGCTTTAAAGTTCATATGGAACCAAAAGAGCCCGCATTGCCAAGACAATCCTAAGTCAAAAGGACAAAGCTGGAGGCGCCACGCTACCTGACTTCAAACTATACTACAAGGCTACAGTAACCAAAACAGCATGGTACTGGTACCAAAACAGAGCTATAGACCAATGGAACAGAACAGAGTCCTCAGAAATAATACCACACATCTACAGCCGTCTGATCTTTGATAAACCTGAGAGAAACAAGAAATGGGGAAAGGATTCCCTATTTAATAAATGGTGCTGGGAAAATTGGCTAGCCATAAGTAGAAAGCTGAAACTGGATCCTTTCCTTACTCCTTATACGAAGATTAATTCAAGATGGATTAGAGACTTAAATGTTAGACCTAATACCATAAAAACCCTAGAAGAAAATCTAGGTAGTACCATTCAGGACATAGGCATGGGCAAGGACTTCATGTCTAAAACACCAAAAGCAACGGCAGCAAAAGCCAAAATTGACAAATGGGATCTCATTAAACTAAAGAGCTTCTGCACAGCAAAAGAAACTACCATCAGAGTGAACAGGCAACCTACAGAATGGGAGAAAATTTTGCAATCTACTCGTCTGACAAAGGGCTAATATCCAGAATCTACAAAGAACTCAAACAAATATACAAGAAAAACAAACAACCCCATCAAAAAGTGGGCAAAGGATATGAACAGACATTTCTCAAAAGAAGACATTCATACAGCCAACAGACACATGAAAAATGCTCATCATCACCGCCATCAGAGAAATGCAAATCAAAACCACAATGAGATACCATCTCACACCAGTTAGAATGGCCATCATTAAAAATCAGGAAACAACAAGTGTTGGAGAGGATGTGGAGAAATAGGAACACTTTTACACTGTTGGTGGGATTGTAAACTAGTTCAACCATTATGGAAAACAGTATGGCGATTCCTCAAGGATCTAGAACTAGATGTACCATATGACCCAGCCATCCCACTACTGGGTATATACCCAAAGGATTATAAATTATTCTACTACAAAGACACATGCACACGTATGTTTATTGCGGCACTATTCACAATAGCAAAGACTTGAATCAACCCAAATGTCCATCTGTGACAGACTGGATTAAGAAAATGTGGCACATATACACCATGGAATACTATGCAGCCATAAAAAGGATGAGTTTGCGTCCTTTGTAGGGACATGGATGCAGCTGGAAACCATCATTCTTAGCAAACTATCACAAGAAGAGAAAACCAAACACCGCATGTTCTCACTCATAGGTGGGAACTGAACAATGACATCACGTGGACTCGGGAAGGGGAACATCACACACTGGGCTTTTCATGGGGAGGGGAGGGGAGGGATTGCATTGGGGAGTTATACCTGATATAAATGATGAATTGATGGGTGCTGACGAGTTGATGGGTGCAGCACACCAACATTGCACAAGTATACATATGTAACAAACCTGCACGTTATGCACATGTACCCTAGAACTTAAAGTATAATAAAAAAAAAAAAAAAAAAAAAAAACTTTAAAGGACTTTCAAAAGCTTTTGGAGACATTAATTGGATGCGTCCTGTTTTAGGAATACCAACATATCAATTACAACATCGTTTTTCTATTCTAGAAGGAGAAAGTCACTTGGACAGCCCACGTCATTTAACTCCTTTGGCTTTACAGGAACTCCAGCTGGTAGAAGAGCAGCTTCAAAAAGCCCCTTTACATTATATCCTTCCTGACATTCCCCTTTCCTTGTTTATTTCACACTTTACATTCTCCCACAGGAATGATTCATCAAACAAATCGCCCGTTAGAATGAATCTTTTTATCCAACAAAACAGACTACTTATATTGATCATTTAGCTGAATTAATCATCAAAGGACGACATCGCTGTTGACAACTCTGGGGAGGAGATCCTTCCTTCATTATTTCTCAATTTACTCATAGTCAGATTACTTATCTTCTTTCCACTTCTGATTCTTGGCAAGTTGCTTGCGCTTCATTTGTCAGACAATTTTCTACCCAATATCCTAAATCTCCGATCTTTTCATTTTTCAGGCAGCATTCTGTGTTGCCTTTCTCACCAATATCTGTATTTCCTGTTCAAGTTCCTACTTTTTTCACTGATGCTAGTAGTAATGGTAAAGCTGGATATTGGAGTGTTCATCAATCTCGAGTTACAGTTTATTCTTATCCTTCAGTGCAACAGGGAGAATTGTTTGCTATTCTCATGGTTTTACTTGATTTCCCTACCACCAGTTGTAACATTGTTAGTGATTCTCAATACGCCGTTTATGTTACTTCTTAGATTTCTCAGGCCACTCTACCTCTCTGTGCTACTTCTTCTCTTCAAAAACTCTTTTCTTTGTTGTCTTCTGCTTTGAGCCAACATCGAACTCCTTTATTCATCACTCATCTTCGTTCTCATTCTCGACTTCCTGGACCATTAGTTTATGTTAATACTCAGATTGATTCACTTTTAATCAACCACTTGCAGGCTGCAGAACAAGAGCATACTTTGCATCACACTAATAGTTCTGGCCTTCAATGACGGTTTCATTTAACTCGTAAACAAGCTCGTTCTCTTATTCGAGCTTGTCCTTCTTGTGCTCCTTTAAGCATTCCATCTTTCCATCCTGGGGTTAATCCGTGAGGTACTCAAGTTAATCAGATTTCGCAAATGGATATCACATATGTCCCTTCTTTTGGACGATTAACGTATGTTCATCATACCATTGATACTTTCTCTCATTTTCAAGGGGCAACTCCTTTGCCATCTGAAAAGCTGATTCTGTTATTACTCATCTTTTAACTTGTTTTGCCATCATGGGCATTCCTCTTATACTTAAAACTGATAATGCCCCTGTTTATGTCTCTCATAAATTGCAGGTTTTCTTACAGCAATACAATATTCAACATCTCACCGGTATCCCAGGCAACAGTCAAGGTCAAGCCATCATTGAGCATGCAAATTTAACCTTAAAAACTCAACTGCAGAAACAAAAAGGGGGAAATGAGTCCCCCAGAAACCAGATTCTGAAGGTTCTTTTTACCTTAAATTTTTTGAATCAATGGAGACAACTGCAGGACTCTGTGCCGTAACTCACCTTTCCTCACCCTCCTCGGTGATAGTCCCCGCTGACAATTTAAGGGTTTGGTATCCTAATGAAGAAGGTAAGTATGCTCAAGGGCAAATTCTAAAACAGGGACAGGGCCATGCTCTTGTCCTTACAGGGAGCGGACCTGAGTGGTTTCCTACAAGGCGATTGAAACCCTGTTGAAAGGAAAACTGGACTCAGCATGCATCTCTTCCTTTGTTGGATGTGCCTGGGCAAGGGACTTATTTCCCTTAGTAAGGCTTTGTATGAATATTGGGCTTATATTTCCTTTCCACCCTTGTATCAGGGAGTCGCCTGGGGGGAGGCGGAAATTAAGGTTTTCACCAATGACACTACTTGGATGCCGTCCCCCTGTATGGACAAGGACAATATAGAATGGGAAAAGGGAATAATAAACAGCACATACCAATTTGGAGTGGAAGGACTTCTGATTTGCATGGGAAATAGTCCTCATTGTCTCCAGAAATCGCATGAAGCTTGGGCTGTTCACTATAATCATAGCCATGTGGCTGCTAATACTGTTATTATTGCAACTAGAAGCTTTCAGTATAATCATACTGTATATAGTAATGAGACTATTTCTAATTCCTTACCTTTTTGTCCTATCCCAGCAGTTTCCCCTAATATTGAGGTGCTGGAGTGGCAGCACTGTCGGGGAACTAAGCCCCGGATTTTAATAGAGTACAATGGGCTGCAAGTAACTGATTGGAGTGTGCACAGTGATTGTCAAACAAAATTTAGTCACATACCTTTGAAATGGCACCAAGTAAATAAAAGTATAAAAGTATTGCCGCTGATGGTAATGAAAACTTGGTATGGCGTGAAGAAGGCCTGTCACCCCCTATGCCTCATCTTAGACACTCTTTACAAGTACAGAGTCATCTTTGGAAGTTATTAGCTGCAGGTGATGCTATTAGTACTTTTATGGGAAATATGTCCCTTAATCTTTCTAACCTGACTAATTCCTTTCATATTCAGTTACATTGGAATACCTCCCAATATATTATTGCTTGTGTCTGGAAGCCTTACCTATTGTTAGTAGGGAATTTGACATGGGATAATGATACGGGAATTGTTAATTGTACAGATACGTGTACATTTTTGTCTTGCCTCAATCATTCCTGGTGGCACAACTTTACTGGGGATATTTATATCCTCAGGGCTCGTAAGGAAATTTGGCTACTTGTCAACCTTACGCAACCATGGGGGGCGTCACCTCTTGAGACTTATATTTGGACTTCCCTTCAGTGGACCCATAGTGCCCTTGGACTTATAATTGCCTTGGTGATGGGCCTTGTTGCCATTGCCTCCACTGCGGCTGTGGCAGGGCTTGTGCTACATCAAAGCATACAAAATGCTGAATTTGTACAGCAATGGCATGAACAATCTCACTGGTTGTCGCTGCAACAATGGAACATTGACTCCCAACTTGCTGAAAGATTGGACAACGTGGAACAAGCCTTAACGTGGCTTGGAGATACGCTCACTGTCCTCAGTACTCAGATAACACTGCAATGTGATTGGAACTCTACTCAATTTTGCGTAACACCTGTGCCTTTTAATATCTCTCAAAATTCGACTGAAATCCGAAAACTATTAATAGGCCATAAAAATATTAGGGTGGACATCAAAAAACTCACTCAAAACATTTCTGAAGCATTTCAACAACAATCACATGTATTGTCCAGAGCAGCTACTATGCAGGAGCTGGGTCAACGCCTTGCTGCTCTTAACCCAGGGACCCAAATGAAAACATGGATTTCTACAATCTCTGGAAGTATATTGCTTTGGGCGCTCGGATTGGTCTACTTCTCATGGTGATTTGATGATCCCTCCGTAGCATCCAAAAACAAAGGAAAACACAGGAACAAATATGGGCTACCTTTCTAGGATTGAGGCAAAACAAAAAGGGGGAAATGCAGGGGCCATTGAAAACAATATGCTAAGAAGAGATCAGGCTCAAGGACAGTATCTCTAGCTAGTTGCACTTTTAATGAACTCCAGTAGTCAAGGATAGTATCTCTAGTTGAACTTTTAATGAACTCTAGTAGGCGCCAAGAAGGCAGACAAATAAGAAAGAGCTCAGAGACAAGGAACTAAGCAGAAGGTTACATCTGGGTGCAGAAAGTTTGTTTTGCATTGTGTTATTTTTGCTGATGTGGGGTTTATGGAGTACAAATAAAGTGAGGCGGAGGCTCTAGGTGCGGCCGCCATGTTCTCTGTTTGTCTTTGTCTCTTGTGTCTGTTCATTCTCCACCACCACCACCGCGGTCCTCAATGGTTTCTCAGAAAGCTTCTTTCTAGCTTTCATCTGAAGATATTTTCTTTTTCACCACAGGCCTCAATGCGCTCCCAAATATCCCTTTGAAAATTCTACAAAAGGAGTGTTTCCAAACTGCGGAATAAAAAGAAAGGTTTAGTGCCTTGAGATGACTGCACACATCACAAAGCAGGTTCTCAGAAGGCTTCTTTCTCGTTTTTATCTTATGATATTTTCTTTCTCACCATAGGCCTTAATGTGCTTGCAAATATCCCTTCCCAGATTCAACAAAAACAGTGTTTCCAAACTGTGGAATGAAAAGAAAGGTTTAACTCTAAGAGATGATCACCAATATCCAAAGCAGTTTCTCAGAGAGCTTTCTTCTAGTTTTTACTCTGGAATATTTGCTTTTTCACCAATGCCCTCAATGAGCTCCCAAATGTCCATTTGCAGAATGAAAAAAAAGAGCATTTTAAAAAACTGAATAATCTAAAAAAGGTTTAACTCTGCGAGATGAATACACACATCACAAAGCAGTTTTTCACATAGGTTTCTTCTAGTTTTTATCCAGGGATATTTGCTTTTTTGACATTGGCCTCAATGACCTCCCAAATGTCCATTCACAGAATGGACAAAAACAATGTTTTTAAACTGCTAAATCAAAAGAAAATTTTACCTCTGTGAGATGAATGTGCACATCACAAAGCAGTTTCCCAGATACATTCCTTCCGGTTTTCATCCTGGGATATTCACTTTTTGCCATTGTCCTCGAAGAGCTCCAAAATGCACATTTGCAGAATTGACAAAAACAGTGTTTGCAAACTGCTGAATTAAAAGAAAGCTTTAGCTCTCTGAGGTGAATGCACATATCACAAAGCACTTTCTCAGAGACCTTCTTTCTAGTTTTATCTGAAGATATTTTCTTTTTCACCATAGGCATCAATGGGCTCCCAAATATCCCTTCGCAGATTCTACAAAAACAGTGAAAAAAAAGGTTGAACTCTGTGAGATGAATGCTCACTTCACAAATAAGTTACTCAAAAACTTCTTTCTAATTCTTTTCTAAAGATATTTTCTTTTTCACCATAGGGCTAAATGCACTCCTCAATATTCCTTCACAGATACTACAAATACAGTGTTTCCAAAGTACTGAATGAAAAAAAAAGGTTTAACTCAGCCAGATGAATGCACACATCACAGAGCAGTTTCCCAGATAGCTTTCTTCTAGTTTTTATCTTACAATATTCACTTTTTCACCATTAGCCTCAATGAGCTCCTGTCACTTCTCATATTGAACAAAAACAGTGTTTCCAAACTGCTGAATCAAACAAAAGGTTTAACACTGTGAGATGAATGCGCACATCACAAAGAAGTTTCTCAGATATCTTCTTTCTAGTTTTTATCTGAAGATATTTTCTTTTCACCATAGGCCTCAAGGAGATCCCAAATGTCCCTTTGAAGATTCCACACAACAGTGCTCCCAAACTGCTGACTGAAAAGAAATATTTAACTCGTGAGATGAATGTATATATCACAAAGTGGTATATCAGATAGCTTCCTTCTAGGTTTCTCAGACAGCCTTCTTCTAGTATTTACCCTGGGATGTTTAACTCTGTGAAAGGAATACACACATCACAAAGCAGTTTCTCAGAAAGATTTCTTTCTAGTTTTTATGTGAAAATATTTTCTTTTTCACCATGAGCCTCAAAGTTATCCAAAATATCCCTCCACAGATTCTACCCAGTGTTTGCAAACTGCTGAATGAAAAGAAAAGTTTAACTCTGCTAGATCAATGCGCACATCACAAAGCCATTTCTCAACTAGCTTTCTTCTAGGTTTCTCAGACAGCTTCCTTCTAGTTTGTATCCTGGGATATCCACTTTTTCTCCATGGTCCATCTCAGAGAATTAAACCTTTCTTTTGATTCAACCATTTGGAAACAGTGTTTTTCTCCACTCTGCAAATGGATATTTGTGAGCTCTTTGGCGAAAAGAGCTCAATGGCAAAAAAGGGGATATCCCAGGTTAAAAACTAGAAGGCAGTTATCTGAGAAGTCCTTTTATGATGGGTGCATTAATCTCACAAAATTAAACTTTTCTTTTCATTCATCAGTTTGAAAACACTGTTTTCATTGAATCCATGAAGGGATAGTTTGGGGTGATTTGAAGCCTATAATGGAAACAAAAATATCTTCAGATAAAAACTAGGAAGAACTTTTAAGAAACCACTTTGTGACGTGTGCATTCATCTCACAGAGGTACATCTTTGTTTCGATTCTGCAGTTAGGAAACACTGTTTTAGCCATTCTGTGAAAGAATATTTAGGAGCTCCTGAGGCCAATGACAAAAAGGCAAGTATCCCAGGATACAAACTAGGAGGAAGCTCTCTGAGAAACTGCTTTGTGATGTCTGCATTCATCTTGCAGAGTTAAACGTTTGGAAACGTTTGGAAACACTGTTTCCAAACGTTTCATTCAGCAGTTTGGAAACACCGTTTTTGAAGTATTTGTGATGGAATACTTGGGAGTGCATGGAGGCTTGCGGTCAAAAAGAAAATATCTTAAGGTAAAAACAAGAAAGAAGTTTTCTGAGAAACCACTTTGTGCTGTGTGCATTCATCTCACAGATGTAAACATTTCTCTTGATTCAGCAGTTTCAAAACACTGTTTTTGAGCATTCTGTGAATGAACATTTGGGAACTCTTAGAGGACAATGGCTATAAAGAGACTCTCCTGGGATAAAAACTAGAAGGAAACTATCTAAGAAATCATTTTGTTATGCTTGCATTAATCTCACAGAGTTAAACCTTTCTTTTCATTCAGCATTTTGGAAACACTGCTTTGTAGAATCTGTGAAGAGATATTTGTGAGAGACTTGAGGCCTGTGAAAAAGAAAATGTATTCAGATAAAAGATAGAAAGAAGCTTTTTGGGAAACTTCTTTGTGATGTGTACATTCATCTCACAGGGTTTTAAACTTTCCTTTGATTCAGCCGTTTCAAAATACTGTTTTTGTCCTTCCTGCAAATGAACATTTCGGAGCTGATTGAGGCAAACGGAGAAAAAAACGAATATAATAATTTCACAGATTTAAACCTTTATTTAATTTAGCAGTTTGGAAAAAATGTTGTAGAATCTCTGAAGTGATGTTTGGGAGCAAATAGATGCCAAGCATGACAAATGAAATATCTTTAGATTAAAACTAGAAAGCAGCTTTCTGAGAAACTGCTTTGAGACGTGTCTATTCATTTCACAGAGTTAAACCATTTTTTTCCATTTAGCAGTTTGGAGACACCATTTTTGAAACTCATTGAGGCCAATGACAAAAAAGTGAATATCCTAGGTAACAACTAGAAGGAAGCTATCTGAGAAACCGCGTTGGAATGGGTGTATTGGACTCAAAGAGTAAAATCTTTATTTTTCATTCAGCAGATTGAAAATACCATTTTGGTAGAATCTGCATAAATATATTTGGCAGTGCATTGAATCTTATGGTGAGAAAGGAAATATCTTCAGATAGAAATTAGAAAGGAGCTTTCTGAGAAACTGGTTTGTGATGTGTGCATTCATCTCACGGAATTAAGCTTCTCTTTGGATTCAGCATTTTAGAAACAATGTTTTTGTCCATTCCGTTAATGAACATTTGGGAGCTCATTGTGGACAATGGCAAAAAACTAATATCCCAGTATACAAGCTAAAATGAAGCTATCTGAGAAACCCCTTTGTGATGTGTGCATTCATCTTATAGAGTTAAACTTTTGCTTTTTTTCAGCATTTGGGAAACACTCTGCTGGTAGAATCTGCAAAGGGATATTTGGGAGCGAATTGAGGCCTCTGGTGGAAAAGGAAATATCTTCAGATAAAAACTAGAAAGAAGAATTCTGAGAAACTTCTTTATGATGTGTGCTTTCATCTCACAGAGTTAAATTTTTCTTTGGATTGAGCAATTTGGAAAAACTCTTTTTGTCCATTTTGGTAATGGACATTTGGGAGCTCTTTGAGGCCAATGGCGAAAAAGAGAATATCCCAGGATAAATTCTGAAAGATTGCTGATAAAACATTTTGTGATGTGTACATCCATCCCGCAGAGTTAAATCTTTCTTTTTCATTCAGCAGTTTGGAAATATTGGTGTGGTAGAATTTGCGAAGGGGTATATGGGACTGCATTGAAGCCAAGAGTGAAAAAGGAAATACCTTCAAATAAAAACTAGAAAGAGGATTTCTGAGAAACTGCTTTGTGATGTTTCTTTCATCTCACAGAGTTAAACCATCCTTTGGATTCAACAGTTTGGAAACTCTGTTTTTCTCTATTCTGCAAATGGACATTTGGGAGCTCAATTAGGCCAATGGTGAAAAATCAAATATCCCAGGATAAGGTCTACAAGAAAGCTAAGAAACTGCTTTGTGATACGTTCATTCATCTCACTGATATTACCTTTGTGTTCATTCAGTAGTTTGGAAACACTGTTTTGGTAGAATCTGCACAGTGATATTTGGGACTGCATGGAGACCTATGGTGAAAAAGGAAATACCTTCAGATAAAAACTAGAAAGAAGCATTCTGGGAAACTGCTTTGTGATTGATTTTTTCATGACACAGAGAGAAACTATTCTTTGGATTCAACAGTTTGGAAACACTGTTCTCTAAGTTCTATCTGCTTCCTTCTAGGTTTTATCCTGGGATGTTGGCTTTTTCACCATTGGCCTCAATCAGTTCCGAAATATCCATTCACAGAACAACAACAACAAAAAACAACAAAAACAAAAATCAGTGTTCTGAAACTGTTGAATCAAAAGACAGGTTTAACTCTGTTAGATGAATGCAAACATAATAGAGCAGTTTCTTTAAAACTGGGGAATGAAAAGCAAACTTTAACTCTGTGAGATGAATGCACACATCACAAAGTTGTTTCTAAGAAAGCGTCTTTCTAGCTTTCATCTTAAGATATTTCCATTTTCATCATTGCCTCAATGCGCTTCAAATTATCCCTTGTCAGATTCTACCGAAACAGTGTTTCAAAACATCTGAATGAAAGGTATGGTTTAGCTCTGTGAGATGAATGCATGCATCACAAAGCAGTTATTCAGAAAGTCTCTTTCCAGTTTTCATCTGAAGATATTCCCTTATTCACCATAGGCCTCAATGTGCTCCCAAATAGCCCTTCTCAGATTCTACCAAAACAGAGTTTCCAAACTGCTGAATGAAAGAAAGTTTAAGCCTGTGAGATGAATGCACACATCACAAAGTGGATTTTCAGATAACTTCCTTCTAATTTTTATCCTGGGATATATGCTTTTTCCCCTTTGGCCTCAATGAGCTCCCAAATATCCCTTTGCAGATTCTACAAAAACAGTGTTTCCAAACTGCTGAATGCAAAGAAAAGTTTAAATCTGTGGGGTGAGTACACACTTCACAAAGTCGTTTCCCAGATAGTTTCTTTCTAGTTTTCTCTGAAGATATTTCCTTTTTCACCGTAGACGTCAATGCACTCCCAAATAGCCTTTCACAGATTCTAGAAAACCCTGTTTCCAAATTGCTGAATGTAAGGAAAGGTTTAACCAAATGTGCATTTGCAGAATGGGCAAAACACTGTTTCCAACCTGCTGACTCCAAAGAAATGTTTCACTCTTTGAAATTAATACACCTGTTACAAAGCAGTTTCTCAGATAGTTTCTTTCTAGTTTTTAACTGAAGATATTTCCTTTTCTACCATAGGCCTCTATGCACTCTCAAAATCTCAAAATCCCTTTGCAGATATTGCCAAAGAAGTATTTCAAAACTACTCAATGAAAAGAAATGTTTAACTTTCTGAGGCAAATGCACACATCAAACAGCTCCCAAATATCCCTTCGCATATTGTACAAAAACGGTGCTTCCAAACTGATGAATTCACACAAACTTTTAAATCTGTGAGGTGAATGCACACAACAGAAAGCACTTTCTCAGAAAGATTCTTTCTAGTTTTCCTCTGAAGGTATTTACTTTTCATCATAGGCCTCAATGCGCTCCCAAATATGCCTTCACAGAAACTACCACAACAGGGTTTCTAAGCTGCTGAATGAAAATAATGGTTAAACTCAGTGATATGAATTCACACATCACAAAGCGGTTTCTCAGGTAGCTTCCTTCTAGTTTGTATCTTGGAATATTCACTTTTTCACAATTGGTCTCAATGAGCTCCCAAATGTCCATTCATAGAATGGGCAAAACAGTATTTCCTAACTGGTGAATTCATAGAAATGCTTCAATCTGTGAGTTGAATTCATACTTCACAAAGTGGTTTCTCAGAAATCTTCTTTCTAGTTTGTATCTGAAGATATTCCCTCTTTCAACCTAGGCCTCAATGCACTTTCAAATATCCCTTCACAGATTCTCTCAATACAGTATTTCCACACTCCTCAATGAATGGAAAGTTTTAACTCTGTGAGATGAATGCACACCCTACAAAGTGGTTTCTCAGATAGCTTCATTTTAGTCTTATGCTTGGGTATTCACTTTTTCGTCTTTGGCCTCTATGAAATCCCAAAGTGTCCATTGGCAGAATAGACAAAAACAGTGTTTCCAAACAGCTGAATCCACATAAAGATTTAAATATTTGAGTTGAATGCAAACATCACAAAGCAGTTTCTCAGAAAGTTTCTTTCCTGTTTGTATCTGAAGAGATTTCCTTTTTCTCCATTGGCCTCAATGCATTCCCAAATATCCCATCACAGGTTTACCAAAACTTTTTTCCAAACTGCTAAATGAAATGAAAGATTTAACTCTTTGAGATGAATGCACACATCACAAAGCTGTTTCTCAGACAGCTTGCTTCTAGTTTTTATCCCAGAATATTCTCTTTTGCCGCATTGACCTCAGTGAGATCCCCAATGTCAATTTGCAGAATGGACAAAAACAGTGTTTCCAAACTGCTGAATCCAAAGAAAGGTTTAACCTTCACAAAGCAGTTTATCACAAAGCTTCTTTCCAGTTGTAATCTGAGGATGTTTCCTTTTTCACCATAGGCTTAAATGTGCTCCAAAATATCCATTCTCAGATTCCACAATGACATTGATGCCAAACTACCCCCTAAACAGAAAGGTTTAACTCTTTGCGATAAATGTACACATCACAAACGAGTTTCTCAGAAGCCTTCTCTCCAGTTTTTATCTGAGGATATTTCCTTTTCACAGTGGGCCTCAACGTGTTCCCAAATATCCCACTGCAGATTCCACAAAAACAGTGTTATATGACTGCTCAATAAAAAGAAAAGTGTAACTCTGTGAGACGAATTCACACCTCACAAAGCAGTGTCTCAGAAAGCTTCTTTCTAGTTTTCATCTAAGGATACTTCCTTCATCACCTTAAGCTTCAATGTGCTCCCAAATATCCCTTTGTAGAATTTACACAAACAGTTTTCCCAAACTGTTCTGTATAAAGAAAGATAGAACCCTCTGAGAGGAATATGCACATCACAAAGTAGTTGTTCAGAGAGCTTCCCTCCAGTTTTTATCTGATGATATTTCCTTTTTCACCATAGGCCTTAATGTGCTCCCCAATATCCCATTGCATATTCTACAAAAACAGTGCTACCAAGCTGCTCAATGAAAGGAAAAGGTTTAACTCTGTGGGATAAATTCACTCATCACAAAGAATTTTCTCGGAAATCTTCTTTCTAGATTTTATTTTATTTATTTATTTTTTTGAGATGGAATCTCACTCTGTTGCCCAGGCTGGAGTGCAGTGGTGCAATCTCAGCTTACTGCATGCTCCACCACCTGGGTTCCTGCCATTCTCTTGCCTCAGCCTCCCGAGTATCTGGGACTACAGGCACTGGCCCCCATGCCTGACTAATGTTTTTTGTATTTTTTTTAGAAGAGATGGGGTTTCACTGTGCTAGTCAGGATGGTGTTGATCTCCTGACCTCATGATCCATCCATCTCATCCTCCCAAAATGCTAGGATTACAGGGGTGAGCCACTGTGCCTGGCCTCTTTCTAGTTTTTATATGAGGATATTTCCTTTTTCACTATAGACTTCAAAGCACTCCCTGATATCCCTTCTCAGATTACACAAAAACAGAGATGCCAAACTGCTCAATCAACAGAAAGGTTTAACTCAATGAGATGAATGCACACATCACAAAACAGTTAGTTTCTCAGAAAGCTTCTCTCCAGTTTTTTCTGAAGATACTAACTTTTTCACAACAGGCCTCTAGGCGTTCCCAAATATCCTTTTGAAGATTTCACAAAAACTGCTCAAAGAAAAGAAAGGTTTAACTCTCTGAGATGAATTCACACACTACAGGGACATTTCTCAGAAAGCTTCTTTCTAGTTGTAATCTGAGGATATTTCCTTCTAACTATAGCTGCAATGCACTCCCAAATATGCCTTCTGAGATTCCACAAGAACATTGATGCCAAACTTCTCCCTTAGTAGAAAGGTTTAGCTCTATGAGACGAATGCACACACTACAGAGGAGTTTCTCAGAAGGATTCTCTCCAGTTTTTATTTGAGGAGATTTCCTTTTTCACAATAAGCCTCAATGCACTCCCAAATGTCCCAAGGCCGATTCAACAGAAACAGTATTATCAATCTGTTTAATAGAAAGAAAGATTCAACTTTGTGAAATGAATTCACACATCAAAAACCAGTTTGCTGAAAAACTTCATTCTTTCTATCTCAGGATATTTCCTTTTCACCACATGCTTCCATGTGTTCCATTAGTATCCCTTCTCAGATTCCACAAAAACAGTGATTCCATAGTGCTCAATCAACAGAAAGGTTTAACTCTATGAGATCAACGCACAATCAAAGCAGTTTCCCAGAAAGCTTCTATCCTGTTTTTATCTGAAGCTATTTCCTTTTTCACTGGAGGCCTCAATGCACTCCTGAATATACCTTTTCAGATTCCACAAAAAGAGGGCTACAAAACAGCTCAATGAAAAGAAAGGTTTAACTTTCTGACACGAATTCACACATCACAAAGCAGTCTCTTGGAAAGCGTCCTTCTAGTTTTTATCTGAGGATAGTTCCCATATCACCATAGTCTTCAATGCTTCAAAGCATTCTCAAATATCCCTTCTCATATTCCACAAAACAGATTCCAAACTACTGAATCAAAAGAGACGTTCACCTCTATGAGATGAATGCATACATCCCGGAGCAGTTTCATGGAAAACTTCTATCCAGTTTTTATCTGAAGATATTCCCTTTTTCACCATAGACCTCAATGTACCACCGAATATACCTTTGCAGATTCCACAAAAACTGTGCTAACAAACCGCTCAATGAAAGGAAAGGTTTAACTCTGACATAAATTCACACTTAAAAAAGCAGTCTCTCAGATAGCTTCTTTCTAGTTTTTCTGAGGATATTTCCTTTTTCACCATAGGCCTCAATGTGCCCCCAAATATACCTTTGCTGATTCCACAAAAACATGGCTCCCAAACTGCTCAATGAAAAGAAAGGTTTAACTTGGAGAGATGGAATTCACACATCACAAAGTAGTTTTCTGGAAAACTTCTTTCTTGTTTTTATCTGAGAATATTTCCTTTTGACCATAGGCTTCTATGCACTCCCCAATATCCCTTCTCACATTCCACAAAAACAGCAGTGATTCCAAAATTCTCAATGAAAAGAGACATTTAACTCTATGAGATGTATGCACCCATCACAAAGTAGTTTCTCAGTGAATTTCTTTCCAGTTGTCTTCTGAAGATATTTCTTTCTTCACTGTAGGCATCAAGGCACACCAAAATGTCCATTCACGTATAGGTCAAAGACAGTGTTTCCAAACTGGGCAATGTAAATAAAGGTTTAATTCTGTGAGATGAAAGCACACATCACAAAGCAGTTTCCCAGAAAGTTTGTTTCTAGTTTTCATCTGAAGATATTTACTTTGTCAACTTCAGCTACAATGCTCTCCCAAATATCCCTTTGAAGAATTTACACAGTCTTTCCAAACTGTTCAATGAAAAGAAAGGTAGAACTCACTGAGAGAAATGTACACATCATGAAGCAGCTTCTCAGAGGACTTCTCTGCAGTTTTTATCTGAGGATATTTCCTTTTTCACTGTAGGCTTCAATGCACTCCTGAATATCTCATTGCAGATTTCACAAAAACAGTGTTAACAAAATGCTCAATGAAAGAAATATTCAACTTTGTGAGATGAATTTACATGTCACAAACCAGCTTCTCAGAAAGCTTTTTTCTTCTTTTTATCTGAGAATATTTAATTTTTTCACCATAGGCTTCAATGCACTGCAAAATATCCCTTCTTAGATTCCAGAAAAACAATGATGACAAACTGCTCCGTCAACAGAAAGGTGTAACTCTATGGGACGAAGGCACATATCATGAAGGAGTTTCTCAGAATGCTTCTCTCCATTTTTTATTTGGAGCTATTTCCTTTTTAATGACAGACATCAATGCGCTCCCGAATATCCCTTTGCAAATTCCACAAAAATGGTGCTACTAAACTGCTCAATGAAAAGAAAGGTTTAACTCTGTGAGACGAATTCACACAGCACAATGCAGTTTCTTCAAAAGTGTCTTTCTGGTTTTCATCTGAGAATATATTTTTCCTTTTTTACCGTAGGATTCTAAGCACTCCTCAATATCCTTTTTCATATTCCAGAAAAATAGTGATTCCAAACTGCTGAATCAAAAGACACGATGAGCTCTATGAAATGAATGCACACATCACAAAGCAATTTCAAGAAAGTTTCTATCTAGTTTTTATCTGAAGATATTTATTTTTTCACTATAGGCCTCAATGAGCTCCCTAATATCCCATTGCAGATTCCACAAAAACGGTGTTACAAAAACTGCTCAACGAAAAGCAAGGTTTAACTCTGAGATGAATTCACAAATCACAAAGTAGTTTCATGGAAAGTTTCTATCTAGTTGTAATATGATGATATTTCCTTTTTCACCATAAGTTTCAGTGCGCTATGGAATATCGCTTCTCAGATTCCACAAAAACAATGAGGCCAAACTGCTCAGTCAACAGAAAGGTTTAACTCTGTCATATGGACCCTCATTATAAAGCAGTTTCTCAGAAAGCTTCTCTCCCATTTTTATCTGAAGATATTTCCTTTTTCACAGTAGTCCTCAAGTAGCTCCAGAATATCCCTTTGCAGATTCCACAAAAACCATGTTAAGAAACTGGCCAATGAAAAGAAAGATGTAACTCTGTAAGATAAAAGCACACATAACAAACCAGTTTCTCAGAAAGCTTCTTTCTTCCTTTTATCTGAGGATATTTCCTTTTTCACCATACATTTCAATGCACTCCAAAATATTCCGTCTCAGATTCCACAAAAACAGTGATGTGAAACTGGTCAATCACTAGAAAGGCAAAATTCTATGAGATGAATGAACACACCACAAAGCAATCTCCCAGAAAGGTTCTATCCAGTTTTCATTTGAAGATCTTTCTTTTTTCAATGTAGGCCTCAATGCACTCCAGAATATAACTTTGAAGATTCCACAATAACTGTGCTACCAAACTGCTCCATGAAAAGAAAGTTTAACTCAGGGAGATGAATTCACACATCACAAAGCAGTTTCTTGGAAATCGTCTTTCTAGTGTTTATCTGAGGATGTTTCCCTTTTCACCACAGGCTTCAATGTGCTCCCAAATATCGCTTCTTGTATTCCATAAAAACAGTGATTCCAAACTGCTCAATCAAAAGAGACGTTTAAATTAATGAGATGAATGCGCACATCACAAGTAGTTTCTCAGAGAGTTTCTTTCACGTTGTCATCTGAAGATATTTTCTTCTTCACCAAATAAGAAGATATTTTCTTCTTCACCTCAAAGCACCCACAAACGTCCATACACATGTACATAAAAGACAGGGTTTCCAAACTAGGCAAAGTAAAAAAAGTTTTAACTCTGTGAGATGAAAGCACACATCACAAAGCAATTTGTCAGAAAGCTTCTTTGTAGTTTTCATCTGAAAATATTTACTTTGTCACCTTAGGATTCATTACGCTCCCAAATATCCCTTTGTAGATTTTGCATAGTCTTCCCAAACTGTTCAAGGTAAGGAAACATAGAAATCTCAGAGAGGAATATATACATCACAAAGCAGTTTCTCAGAGCGCTTCTCTACAGTTTTTATCTGAGTATATTTCTTTTTTCCCCATAGGCCTCAGTGCACTCCCGAATATCCCATTTGAGATTTCACAAAAACAGTCTTGCCAAACTACTGAATTAAAAGAAAGGTTTAATTCTAAGAGATGAATTTACCCATCACAAAGCAATTTCTCCGAAAGCTTCTTCTTTTTATCTGAGATATTTAATTTTTCACCATAGGCTTCAATGCACTCCAAAATATCCCTTCTGAGAATCCACAAAAACATTGACGTCAAAGTGCTCAAACAACACAAAGGTTTTACTCCATGAAATGAATGCACACATCACAAAGCAATTTCAGAAAGTTTTTCTAGTTTTATCTGAAGATATTTATTTTTTCACAGGCCTCAATATTTGTCCCATTGCAGATTCCACAAAAAAGGTGAAAAACTGCTCAATGAAAAGAAGTTTAACTGAGATGAATTCACAATCACAAAGCAGTTTCAGAAAGTTTTCTTCTAGTTTTATGATATTTTTTTCACCATAAGTTTCAGTGCAAATATCCCTCAGATTCCACAAAAAACAATGAGGCCAAACTGCTCAGTCATGAGAAAGGTTTAACTCTGTCAGATGGATCATTATAAAGCAGTTTCTCAGAAAGCTTCTTCATTTTTATCTGAAGATATTTCCTTTTTTCATAGTCCTCAATGCTCCAGAAATATCCTTTGCAGATTCCACAAAACCATGTTAGAAACTGCCAATGAAAAGAAAGATGTAACTTGTAAGATAAAACACATAACAAAAGTTTCTCAGAAAGCTTTTTTCTTTTTATCTGAGGATATTTCTTTTTCACCATACTTTCAATGCACTCCAAAATATCCTTCAGATTCCAAAAACAGTGATTAAACTGCAATCACTGAAAGAAAATTTATGAGATGAATGAACACCACAAAGCAATCTCAGAAACTTCTTCCAGTTTTCATCTGAAGATCTTTCTTTTTCAATGTAGGCCTCAATGCACTAGAATATCTTGAAGATTCCACAAAACTGTGCTAAAACTGCAATGAAAAGAAAGTTTAACCTGGAGATGAATTCACATCACAGCAGTTTCTTGAAAGCTTCTAGTTTTATCTGAGGATGTTTTCACCATAGGCTCAATGTGCTCCAAATATCCTTTTTGTATTCCATAAAACAGTGATTCCAAACTGCTCAATCAAAAGAGGTGTAAATTAATGAGATGAATGCACACATCACAAGTAGTTTCTCAGAAAGTTTCTTCAGTTGTCATCTGAAGATATTTTCTTCTTCACCATGAAGATACTTCTCAAAAGCACCCACAAATCCATACATTGTACATAAAAAAGACAGTTTCCAAACTGAGTAAAAGTTTTAACTTGAGATGAAAGCACACATCACAAAGCAATTTGTCAGAGTTCTTTAGTCTGAAAATATTTATTTTGTCACCAGTTCATGCCCCAAATATCCCTTTGTAGATTTTGCATAGTCTTAAACTGTTCAAGGTAATGAAACATAGAAACTTCAGAGATGAATATATACATCACAAAGCAGTTTCTCAGAGTTCTTCACAGTTTTATCTGAGATATTTTTTCCCATAGGTAAAAATATCCCATTTGAGATTTCACAAAACAGTGAAACTACTGAATTAAAAGAAAGGTAATTTTGAGATGAATTTACATCACAGCAATTTCTCAGAAAGTTTCTTTTTTATCTGAATATTTTCTGTCACCATAGGCTTCAATGCACTCCAAAATATCCTTTGAGATCACAAAAACAGAAAAGTGCTCAAACAAACAAAGGTTTTATGAGATGGATGCACACATCACAGAAAAGTTTAGAAAGTTTCTCTGTATCATGTTTTTCTTTTTTTTTATTTTTTTTTTTTTTATTATACTTTAAGTTCTAGGGTACATGTGCATAACGTGCAGGTTTGTTACATATGTATACTTGTGCATGTTGGTGTGCTGCACCCATCAACTCGTCAGCACCCATCAATTCATCATTTATATCAGGTATAACTCCCAATGCAATCCCTCCCCTCCCCATGATAAGCCCAGTGTGTGATGTTCCCCTTCCCGAGTCCAAGTGATCTCATTGTTCAGTTCCCACCTATGAGTGAGAACATGGTGTTTGGTTTTCTTCTTGTGATAGTTTGCTAAGAATGATGGTTTCAGCTGCATCCATGTCCCTACAAAGGACGCAAACTCATCCTTTTTATGGCTGCATAGTATTCCATGGTGTATATGTGCCACATTTTCTTAATCCAGTCTGTCACAGATGGACATTTGGGTTGATTCCAAGTCTTTGCTATTGTGAATAGTGCTGCAATAAACATACGTGCATGTGTCTTTGTAGTAGAATAATTTATAATCCTTTGGGTATATACCCAGTAGTGGGATGGTCATATGGTACATCTAGTTCTAGATCCTTGAGGAATCGCCATACTGTTTTCCATAATGGTTGAACTAGTTTACAATCCCACCAACAGTGTAAAAGTGTTCCTATTTCTCCACATCCTCTCCAACACTTGTTGTTTCCTGATTTTTAATGATGGCCATTCTAACTGGTGTGAGATGGTATCTCATTGTGGTTTTGATTTGCATTTCTCTGATGGCGAGTGATGATGAGCATTTTTCATGTGTCTGTTGGCTGTATGAATGTCTTCTTTGAGAAATGTCTGTTCATATCCTTTGCCCACTTTTGATGGGGTTGTTTGTTTTTTCTTGTATATTTGTTTGAGTTCTTTGTAGATTCTGGATATTAGCCCTTTGTCAGACGAGTAGATTGCAAAAATTTTCTCCCATTCTGTAGGTTGCCTGTTCACTCTGATGGTAGTTTCTTTTGCTGTGCAGAAGCTCTTTAGTTTAATGAGATCCCATTTGTCAATTTTGGCTTTTGCTGCCGTTGCTTTTGGTGTTTTAGACATGAAGTCCTTGCCCATGCCTATGTCCTGAATGGTACTACCTAGATTTTCTTCTAGGGTTTTTATGGTCTAATTTAAGTCTCTAATCCATTTCAGCATAGCCAATTTTCCCAGCACCATTTATTAAATAGGGAATCCTTTCCCATTTCTTGTTTCTCTCAGGTTTATCAAAGATCAGACGGCTGTAGATGTGTGGTATTATTTCTGAGGACTCTGTTCTGTTCCATTGGTCTATAGCTCTGTTTTGGTACCAGTACCATGCTGTTTTGGTTACTGTAGCCTTGTAGTATAGTTTGAAGTCAGGTAGCGTGACGCCCAGCTTTGTCCTTTTGACTTAGGATTGTCTTGGCAATGCGGGCTCTTTTTGGTTCCATATGAACTTTAAAGCAGTTTTTTCCAATTCTGTGAAGAAACTCATTGGTAGCTTGATGGGGATGGCATTGAATCTATAGATAACCTTGGGCAGTATGGCCATTTTCACGATATTGATTCTTCCTATCCATGAGCATGGTATGTTCTTCCATTTGTTAGTGTCCTCTTTGATTTCACTGAGCAGTGGTTTGTAGTTCTCCTTGAAGAGGTCCTTTACATCCCTTGTAAGTTGGATTCCTAGGTATTTTATTCTCTTTGAAGCAATTGTGAATGGAAGTTCATTCCTGATTTGGCTCTGCTTGTCTGTTACTGGTGTATAAGAATGCTTGTGATTTTTGCACATTAATTTTGTATCCTGAGACTTTGCTGAAGTTGCTTATCAGCTTAAGGAGATTTTGGGCTGAGACAATGGGGTTTTCTAAATATACAATCATGTCATCTGCAACAGGGACAATTTGACTTCTTCTTTTCCTAACTGAATACCCTTGATTTCTTTCTCTTGCCTGATTGCCCTAGCCAGAACTTCCAACACTATGTTGAATAGGAGTGGTGAGAGAGGGCATCCCTGTCTTGTGCCAGTTTTCAAAGGAATTTTTCCAGTTTTTGCCCATTCAGTATGATATTAGCTGTGGGTTTGTCATAAATAGCTCTTATTATTTTGAGGTACGCTCCATCAATACCAAATTTATTGAGCGTTTTAGCATGAAGGGCTGTTGAATTTTGTCAAAAGCCTTTTCTGCATCTATTGAGATAATCATGTGGTTCTTGTCTTTGGTTCTGTTTATATGCTGGATTACGCTTTATTGATTTGCGAATGTTGAACCAGCCTTGCATCCCAGGGATGAAGCCCACTTGATCAGGGTGGATAAGCTTTTGATGTGCTGCTGAATCCGGTTTGCCAGTATTTTATTGAGGATTTTGCATCGATGTTCATCAGGATATTGGTCTAAAATTCTCTTTTTGTTGTGTCTCTGCCAGGCTTTGGTATCAGGATGATGTTGGCCTCATAAATGAGTTAGGAGGATTCTCTTTTCTATTGATTGAATAGTTTCAGAAGGAATGGTACCAGCTCCTCCTTGTACCTCTGGTAGAATTCAGCTGTGAATCCGTCTGGTCCTGGACTTTTTGGTGGGCAGGCTATTAATTGTTGCCTCAATTTCAGAGCCTGCTATTGGTCTATTCAGGGATTCAACTTCTTCCTGGTTTAGTCTTGGGAGAGTGTAAGTGTCCAGGAAATTATCCATTTCTTCTAAATTTTCTAGTTGATTTGAGGTGTTTATAGTATTCTCTGATGGTAGTTTGTATTTCTGTGGGGTCGGTGGTGATATCCCTTTATCATTTTTTATTGCATCTATTTGATTCCTCTCTTTTTCTTCTTTATTAGTCTTGCTAGCGGTCTGTCAATTTTGTTGATCTTTTCAAAACCAACTCCTGGATTCATTGATTTTTGAGGGTTTTTGTGTTTCTATCTCCTTCAGTTCTGCTCTGATCTTAGTTATTTCTTGCCTTCTGCTAGCTTTTGAGTGTGTTTGCTCTTCCTCTCTAATTCTTTTAATTGTGATGTTAGAGTGTCAATTTTATCTTTCCTGCTTTCTCTTGTGGGCATTTAGTGCTATAAATTTCCTCACACACTGCTTTAAATGTGTCCCAGAGATTCTGGTATGTTGTATCTTTGTTCTCATTGGTTTCAAAGAACATCTTTATTTCTGCTTTCATTTCGTTATGTACCCAGTAGTCATTCAGGAGCAGGTTGTTCAGTTTCCATGTAGTTGAGCGGTTTTGATTGAGTTTCTTAGTCCTGAGTTCTAGTTTGATTGCACTGTGGTCTGAGAGACAGTTTGTTATAATTT
>CM058075.1:48451672-48614172 GCA_030247045.1 Colobus guereza | reverse complement strand
ATGGCTTTTAATATGAATGGATGTTGAATTTTATCAAAACCCTTTTCTGAATCTATTGAAATAACATTTTCTAAGTTCAGCTGCTGTAATGAATCACATTTATTGATTTGCACATGTGAAACCAAACTTGCATCCTAGGGATAAAGCCTACTTGATTGTAGTGGATTAGCTTTTTGATGTGCTCCTGGATTTGGTTTTCAAGTATTTTGTTGAGGAGTTTTGTATCTGCATTCATCAAGCATATTGACCTGAAGTTTTCTTTTTTTGTTGTCTCTGCCGGGTTTTGGTATCAAGATGATGCTGGCCTCATAGAACAAGTTAGGGAGGAGTCCTTCCCCAAGTTTTTGGAATAGTTTAAGTAGAAATGGTACCAGCACTTCTTTATACATGTGGTAGAATTTGGCTGTGAATCTCTCTGGTCCTAGGCTTTTTGTGGTTGGTAGGATTTTATTACTGATTGAATTTTGAAACTCATTATTGGTCTGTTTAAGGATTACATTTCTTCCTGATTCAGTCTTGGGAGGTTGTATATGTTCAAGAATTTACCCATTTCTTCATCACAGTAGTCTCTGAGGATATATATATATATATATTTATGTATTTTATATATTTATATTGTATATATTATAAATATATATATATATATTTTAGGTTATTAATTTCTAACTTTTCAATGTGGACATTTGGTGCTATAAACTTCCCTCTTGTCGCTGCCTTAGCTGAGTCCCAGAGATTCTAGTATGTTGTATCTTAAGACTGCTTTTCAAAATTCTCATTGTCCACAGCTTACTCAATATATGTCCCAACATCTGTAATCTTTTCTTGTCTAGCTTTGATATATTTGTCTCCTCTTCTTTGCTTATCCTAGCAAATAAAATCACCACACTCCTCAAAATATACATATTTCTGGAGAATCAGTAAAAAGAATTTTTAAAATTTACATTTTTAAATGTTCAATTTAGCTCTACCATCACTATACTGCCATTACTTCTTTTAGAGTGTGTGCACATAAAACGATATTTATCTTTAACATCTTTATGCATTTTGTGTCATTGAAGAGTCAGAATACCATTCTACAATCAGGGGAAAATATTTCTAGTTATTGCTTGAGCATGACAGTAGCTAGCTTTGTGGCCTTATGAAATTATAGTGTTGGAAAAGAATAAATAAGCACACACATATATGATAAATGCTATTCATCTCTTGGGAGAATTATTTATAATTATAAAAGTCCTTTGAACATTAAGAAAAATATTTAGGTTCTATTATTTACACATTTAGTTTATATTTTTTAATTTATAAAGGTGGCAATAAGGAAGGTTATCTCTCCTTCAGAACTCTGATGTTGAAGTTCAGAAGGCTGTGAAACAAGGTGTATATGTGCTGTTTTCTACTATGACCTAGAATAGTATATTGAATATATGGTCAATGTTTCTGACCCACTAAAATATATGTTTTAATATAGAAAAAATTAATGTAATGGGATGTTATTTTTAAGGCAGGAAAATTGGGAATACCTATAAATCCAGTTTTTCAGTTAACACCTTTATATATTCAGGTTTTTAAACTATCTTTTTTTAATTTGATAATATTGGATAAATATATCTGTTTTTAATCAAATTTGGTAATTGTTTGTAGTTTTATATAAAATTGTCTATTTAAAGAACAAAAACAATCTTGTATTTTTCACATTGCAGTAGTTTAACATACTCCATTAACAGTGAAAACATATATATGCTATTATATTTTCAAAGAAAATATGACTGTCATACCATTATAATTTTTCCCAAGAAAAAATTAACTGCGAAGGTTTCTTTTTATTTCAATCTCAGTGAAAGTACAATTCCAGTCATACATCAAGTCTTATAGCACAGTATATTTTGTTCCTGCTCTTTTTTTATTGTTATTTACAAACTTGAAAACTTGATTTAAGAAAATACGGAGCTAACATTATTTATTCCTAGAGGTTCTCTTACCTCTTAGTTATCTTATCTTAGCTTGAGCTATAATTACATCTATTTATGCTCATGATCTGAAATAATCAATCAAGTCAATAATGTTCACACTCCTTTACCAAGTAAAACTAAAATGCAGTGATATTTAGACACATACACTGGAGTGTTTTGGAGTATAAACTAATGTCACTTGTCTTAATTTGAAAATGTATTCAAAAGTTCAATTTTTACAGAATTTTCTCTAATCTGTATTATTTTGATATTATAGTTTTAAATTGCTTACCACTGAAGAATACTGATGATGCAGGCTGATGCGAAATATCTATTCCTTGATTTCTCTGTTACTATTGTGCTCCCCACTCTCCTTCCAGGCTTGAGGGTACCAATCAGGCTGGGGCTGAGTGAGCAAGGACAGTAATAGGATAGGCCATGAGAGGCTGTGTTTCATATGCCCATACAAGTTATTTAAATATTTTGGCTTTCCGTCTAAGTTTGGAATACCTGGAAAGTTTAAACAAAGTTATGCCATGGGCAGATTTACATTTTAGAAAGATAATACTAGATACTGAGTTAAGAATGAATTATGGGCGGTCAAAAGGGGAAACAAAGAAGCCAATTAGAAGGCTATCACAATCATACACATACAAACTGATGGTAAACTGGGCTGTTTGTAGTGATAGAAATGAATAGGTGAAAACATTATAAGAATAGATCCAGGAATATTATTCAGAAATAAAGAAAAAGTATCTACGGATATATGCAACAACATGGCTATATCTTGGAAACATTGTCCTCAGTGAAAAAAAGCCACATGAAAAAGAATAAATGTTATTCCATTTATGTAAAATTCTGGAACAGCGAAAATAAGAGTGACAACAAAGCAGATCAGTGATATCCTGGGACCAGGGGAGGGAATATGACCTAGCCATGAAGGTGAATGAGGGAACTTTTGGAACGGATGGAAACATTCTAAAACTTCCACATGATGGTGATTTCTCACAAAAATGTTCACTTAATTGTATGGATGTGATTATATATAAATTATACTTCAATGAAGCTGTAATGGAGAAAATAGTACATCCAATAAAATTTGCTGACAGAAGCAGTGTATGAGACAAAAAAATATGGCAAAACAAAAACTTTACATTTTTGGCCCCAGCTCCTGGTAGAAACTCATATAATATGCAGAAGACAATAGTAAGATGAGGTTTCGATGAAGGATTTCAGTTTTGGATGTGTTAAATGTTAAATCTTCAGTACATACCCACGTGGAGATGCCAATTAGGCCATTTAGTATATCAATCTTGATTTAATGGAGTAGTATAGCCTAGAAATGCATATTTAGGTCTTACCAGTATATATAGATTCTAAAGCCATAAAACTGGGAGAGAACAACATTCTCTATCAATGAATGTTGATATAGAAGAGAAGTAGTGCACTAGAATAATTTCCAAATCAAATTATTCTATTATTTATCCTTTCTATTTAAATGTATATAACCCATCCTTAGCCCCCCATCTTAACTATAGGAAAAATTATTATATTTTGCTATAATTTTCTCATTGCTTGGTTAAACACCTGACTAAAAAAATGATCATTAGCAGTGACTATGGATTAAATGTGTCTCCTTAATATCACTCAGCCTGGCAAACACAAGAAGAAAAGATCAAATTAGTGTCATTATTTTGCAGCTGCAACTGATTTTGAGAAATTGTTTATAATGTGAGAACATAAAATGTGTATTAATTGAAACAGAATCTACTATTTTTCTATTAGAATAAATTAACAAAGAAACTTATTGATTGTTAGGAATAGTGTAAGCTCCTGCTTCCTTTATGGTTTGAGTGGAACACAACTGGAAACTCCTTTGTTTTGCTTACCACTGATAACATCATGCATCATGGCTGTGATACTTTCCTGAGTTGCTATCAAATTCAAAGCACTGTCAACAGGTAACTGAAAACTCACTGTCAATTCAAACGATTGTTCAATTTATGTTACATATATAGACTTACATTCAGAAATTCATATTTCTGTATGTTGACATGTGTGTATACAAAATACATACATATATGTGTGTAATTCTTTTGCAATCAATCATTGATATTCACCAATATGGATCTTACTTAGACAAGACTCAATTTTTAACTTAAGACTCAAGGACTAGGACTTTTCTTATTCTGCTGTGCAACACTTTGCACTTTCTTCAAATAACATCTCCTTACTCTTTAGTAGGTACTTACTATTGATTATTATACTGTTTATATGTTGTCACTTCCCCCATTGGATTACCACACAAATTGAAATTGATTTATGTTGAGACTGATAACCAATCAATACTTAGATCTGAAACATAGATGTTGACTAAATCTTATTAATATTTATGTATTCTTCTTCATTAATTCTTAATACCACATCATTCAGACTTGATAAGTACCATAGTAACATCTATTTTGATCTTGTTTCATATTATGAATGTAAATAAAATCAGGTTTTTAATTTGTACTGAAGGAATAACTTTGTTAGAATTTTTCACTTTTGAAAAACAAATACAAACAAAGATAAAAGTTAAGCGTTATAAATGCTCCTTTCTTCATCAGATATGTGGCTTCTGCATGGTAATTTGCTGGTGAGTCATTTAAAAATTATTCTTCAGATTATATTTACACTTGGTAATTATACGTATCTTCAGATACTCATTTGCTTTAAATTTGGAAAGCTATGAACAATAAGATAGAAACAGTTGCATTACAAACAAACTAGAGAGATTTACAAATGTAAATCAAGCTGTTACTAATGTTAAGAAACATTTTGATTAAAATAATGAAGTAGAAGATTAATGATATTTAAACAATGTCCTGTTTTAAGCTATTACTGTTTTTAATGTACTTACGTATATATTCAGGGCTTACATAATAATTTATCATTTATCACTAAAAACTTAAAAAAATGTTGGGGCTGTGGAAAAAGGACATTAGAAATACATTCTTTCTTAAAAATCACTGAACTATTTATTGCAGATAGTGAATATATCTTCCCAATGAAGGTTAAACATAATTAAATTTCCATTTTTTATTGAAGAATTACCACACACACACACATATAACATACAAAGAAGAGAATGTACACACACATACACACACACACACAAATGCTATAATGTAACAACAATCAGTGCACCCACATTTTCAAAGTATTTGCACCATTTTAATCACCCAAACTTATCTAAATGATTGCTATAAAAGCTACAATCTTTGATAGCCTAGTAGATTTAGCCGTGGTGAGAAATATTATCTCTAGATTTATGCTAATTGGGTTTATAATTGATGAAACATTATGTCCTTAATCATCTAATTTTAGGAAATTAAATGGGAGGTCATTTAAGTTAAAATTTAGTAAACTAAGTTATGGATCTTTCTATTACTTAAGGCATATTACCTGCCTTTGAGGAAAAGAAAAGTTTCTTTCTACTGTATCATTAGAAGAAGTTTTTTTTTTTTTTTCTTAATGCTAATCATCACTCCCCATCAGAGAAATGCAAATCAAAACCACAATGAGATACCATCTCACACCAGTTAGAATGGTAGTCATTAAAATGTCAGGAAACAACAGGTGCTGGAGAGGATGTGGAGAAATAGGAACAATTTTACACTGTTGGTGGGACTGTAAACTAGTTCAACCATTGTGGAAAACAGTGTGGCGATTCCTCAAGGATCTAGAACTAGAAATACCATTTGACCCAGCCATCTCATTACTGGGTATATATCCAAAAGATTATAAATCATGCTGCTATAAAGACACATGCACACGAATGGTTATTGTGACACTATTCACAATAACAAAGACTTGGAATCAACCCAAATGTCCATCAGTGACAGACTGGATTAAGAAAATGTGGCACATATACACCATGGAATACTATGCAGCCATAATAAAGGATGAGTTTGTGTCCTTTGTAGGGACATGGATGCAGCTGGAAACCATCATTCTCAGCAAACTATCACAACAACAGAAAACCAAACACTGCATGTTCTCACTCACAGGTGGGAACTGAACAATGAGATCACCTGGACACAGGAAGGGGAACATCACACACCGGGGCCTATTGTGGGGTAGGGGGGAGCAGGGAGGGATAGTATTAGGAGATATACCTAATGTAAATGACGAGTTAATGGGAGCAGCACACCAACGTGGCACATGTATACATATGTAATAAATCTGCACGTTGTGCACATGTACACTAGAACATAAACTAAAAAAAAAAAAAAAAAAAGAGCTTCTGCCCAGTGAAAGAAACCATCATCAGAGTTAACAGGCAACCTACAGAATGGGAGAAAATTTTTGCAATCTATCCATCTGACAAAGGGCTAATATCCAGAATCTACAAAGAACTTAAATTTACAAGAAAATAAACAAACAACCCCATCAAAAAAATGGGTGAAGGATATGAACAGACACTTCTCAAAAGAAGACATTTATACAGCCAACAAACTTATGAAAAAGTGCTCATCATCACTGATCATTAGAGCAATGCAAATCAAAACCACAATGAGATACCATCTCACGCCAGTTAGAATGGTGATCATTAAAAAGTCAGGAAACAGCCGGGCGTGGTGGCTCAAGCCTGTAATCCCAGCACTTTGGGAGGCTGAGACGGCGGATCACGAGGTCAGGAGATCGAGACCATCCTGGCTAACACAATGAAACCCCGTTTCTACTAAAAAATACAAAAAACTAGCCGGACGAGGTGGCGGGCGCCTGTAGTCCCAGCTACTAGGGAGGCTGAGACAGGAGAATGGCATGAACCCGGGAGGCGGAGTTTGCAGTGAGCCGAGATCCGGCCACTACACTCCAGCCTGGGCAACAGAGCGAGACTCCACCTCAAAAAAAAAAAAAAAAAAATCAGGAAACAACAGATGCTGAAGAGGATGTGAAGAAATAGAAACACTTTTATACTGCTGGTGGGAGTGTAAACTAGTTCAACCATTGTGGAAAACAATGATTCTTCAAGGATCTAGAACTAGAAAAACCATTTGACCCAGCAATCTCATTACTGGGTATATACCCAAAGGATTATAAATCATTCTACTATAAAGACACATGCACACACACGTATGTTTATTGCAGCACTGTTCACAATAGCAAAGTCTTGGAACCAACCCAAATGCCCATCAGTGATAGGCTGGATAAAGAAAATGTGACACATATACACCATGGAATACTATGCAGCCATAAAAAGGATGAGTTCCTGTCCTTTGCAGGGACATGGATGAAACTGGAAACCATCATTCTCAGCAAAGTAACACAAGAAGAAAAAACCAAACACCACATGTTCTCACTCATAAGTGGGAGTTGAACAATGAGAACACACGGACACAGGGAGGGGAACATCACACACCAGGGCCTGTTGGGGGGTGGGGGGCTGGGAGAGGGATAGCACTAGGAGAAATACCTAATGTAAATGATGAGTTGGTAGGTGTAGCAAACCAACATGGCACATGTATACCTATGTAACGAACCTGCACATTGTTCACATGTACCCCAGAACTTAAAGTATAATAAAAAAATCAAAAATAAAAAAAAAATAAATAAAACAATATGGAGATTCTCAAAGGACTAAAAATAGAACTACTATTCAACCCAGTAATCCCAGTGCTTGGTATCTACCCAAAAAGAAATAAATAATTCTATAAAAAAGACATCAGCAGTCATATATTTATCACAGTGCTATTCACAATGACAAAGTCATGGAACCAACATAAGTATCCACCAACAGTTGAATGGATAAAGAAAATGTGGGTATATATGTATGGAATACTATATAGCCATAAAAAATAATTTAATCATGTCCTTTGCAGCAACATGGAGTTTGAGGCCATTATTCTAAGTGAAATATCTCAGAGGCAGAAAATCAAATATCATATGTTCTTACCTATAAATGTGAACTAAACAATCAGTACACATGGACATAAAGATAGAGATAATAGTCTTTGGAGACTCCAAAAGGGTGAAGAATAGGAGGTGGGTGAGGGTTGAAAAATTACCTATTGAGTACTATGTTCAATATTTTGGTGATGGGTACATTAGAAGCCCAATCATTACCATTATGCATGTAATACCCATATAACAAACAAACACATGAATTCCCTAAATATAACATGAAAAATAAAAATATGTAAAAGAGTTTAAATGCTTTACATATATTTGATCATATGAAAAATGGCACTTTTATTTTTAAAAAGTACTTCAAAGCTTATTTTCAACAAAGTCTAAACAATATGTTTGACAATAAATAATATTTTAGGACATATTAATTAATCAATTATTGAGCACCTTCAGGAAAGAAGGTGTTCTAGCAAAGAACACAGATAATTTCAGTAGAAATTATGATAGTGTGAAAAGAGCCAATGCATGGGAAATACTTGATGTTATAGGAGAATAAATAGCTCATCTAATCTAATATAAATCTCAACTACTGTAATTCTCTTACTACCAGCATTAGCATCATCTAGAATATTGTTAGAAATACTAAAATTTCAGTTTCAACTCCATACATACTGAATGTAAATCTTCATGTTAACAAGATTCTCATATTATTTTAATTTTTTTATTATTATTTTTTATTTTTTATTTTTTTTTTTTTTTATATTATACTTTAAGTTCTAGGGTACATGTGCATAACGTGCAGGTTTGTTACATATGTATACTTGTGCAATGTTGTTTTAATTTACGTTAACGTTTAAGACAAGCATTAGGGAAAATTACTCAGAGAAAGTGGCATTACAAATTAACTCCCAAATGACAAGGTGGTTAGTTTGTGAAAATTAAAATTAAAATACACTGGAAACAGAGAAATGAGTGTACCCAAAACCAAGTCTATAGCTTAGGTTGTAGGTTGGATAGAGAAGACATTCAGGAAAAACTAAGACAATTTCAATTTTACGTTTTATGTGCTTGTGAAACATGTTGTATGGGTAGATGTTGAAAGGGAAGACAGGCTTACAAGTCGAGACCAGGGATTTGGTCTCTGCTGGACCATTGACTTGAGGATTGGTGGTATATTGATAGTAACCGAAGTCATGTAAGTGGGAAGGATCGCCCAAGGAAAATATGTAAGGTGAAAAGAAAAGAAGGCCTTGGGCATAGTCTTTGGAAATACCAACTATTAAAAGATGCCAACAAACGAAACTGAAAAGAGCAGCCAAAGATGAAACAGGAAAGTCAGAACCATATGTGGATGGAGAAGCCACAGGAAAAGATGTCTTAGGAGGAAGGACTCAGTTTGTAATACTGTCTTAGTTTGGAATCTCCTAGTAACAGAGCCTAATAAAAGAATTTGGGGTGGGTAATTTATTGAGGAAGAATTTTAAGAATCAGGATTAGGAAACAGGAGTAGTAAGACAATGTGCATTAGCCCATTTTTACGCTGCTGATAAAGACATACCCGAGACTGGGAAGAAAAAGAGGTTTACTTGGACTTATAGTTCCACATCGCTGAAAATGCTTCAGAATCATGACAGGAGGAGAAAGGCATTTCTTATTTGGTGACGGCAAAAGAAAATGAGGAGGAAGCAAAAGCAGAAACCCCTGATAAACCTGTCAGATCTCGTGAGACTTATTCACTATCACAAGAATAGCACAGAAAAGACTGGCCCCCATGATTTAATTACCACTTCCTGGGTCCCTCCCACAACATATGGGAATTCTGAGAGATACAATTCAAGTTGAGATTTGAATGTAGACACAGCCAAACCATATCACCATGAAAAAGGGAAATCTAATGAAAGATATATTATTGAGGGGTTTTTATAGTTATAGGCAATTGGGGCTGAGTCCTACTGACACTCTCTGAGGAACTGTGTAGAATGAATCTTATACTTGTTTCTCTGAAGGATAGGGGCTGTTATTAATCCGGATACTCCAGTCCCTCATTGGCTGAACGTTCCCTTATGTGGTGTAACATACACCTCTCCTCACCCCCTAAAAAGTTCATGCAACTGTAGGTTGAGCTGAGCAAGTTTTCCAGAGTTCCCAGAGAGCCCTGATGCAAAAATCCTGAGATGGACTTTCCACCATTGATACAGTTGAGGTCAGAGGTGGGTCAGCTTGCAAGGATAGAGGTGTTGCATGGGACATCAATAGTGTTAACCACTGGTGTTCAGTACTATTCAGATAACAAATATATATAAATATATATATATGTATATGTATATGTATGTATGATATATATTCAGATCACAAATATATATATATATGTGAAATATCTAATTAAGTATCATGATAGTAATCAGGAAATAATGGAAATGCGAGAGTATTATTAGTGAAATAGAAGGAATGGAAGCTTTAATTAAAGGTTTTAATGAGAAGTAGAAAGTTAGATAATGAAAGTAGACCACACTTTCAAGAAATTGGTTGAGAAAGGAGAGAAGAAAAATAGTTTGGTAAGTAGAGGGCTACTTGTGATTAATAGAGAGTCATTTATTGATGATAAGAATGTCATGCAATAGATAAGAGCACAGAGTCTGAAGCCATATTCCCTGGATTCAAATCCTGGCTTCAGCACTAATTAGCTGTGTGACTTTATACAAGTTATTTAGATTCTCTGTACCTCAATTTCATTATCTGTAAAATGAAGATAATGATAGCAATCTCTTAATGTTGTTGTGAGGATTAAGTAGGTAATTATGAGTAAAAGGTTTAGTCTAGTGTCAGGAAAATAGCATTTAATATCCAAGGGTTAGATATGGTTATGATTTTAATTATTGTAACTGGACATTCAAACACAGCTGAAAGAGTAGCTTTAAATGGAATGAGAAACACTTCTTTCATTGTTTATAAGATAAATAGGACAGAAGGAGAAAAAATAGGTTTCTCTCTAAATGAGTTAGTAGATATTCTTAAGTAAAAGCTTCTGTTTCTTTTTGAAATTCTATGTAAAGTCATCCTCTGTGAGTGAAAGAAAGTGTTGAGGGAAGGAAATAGGAAAGTTGAGACAGCATAAAATGCTTTAAATGGTTCAATTTAAAAAAAAATGGAAGAGTGATTGAGTTAACCACGGTAGGCATGTTGTATCAGTCTATACTCTTGTTCAGTTCAGGGCCAGATCATTTCCCTACACACAGATACACACACACACACACACACACACACACACACACACACACACAAACAAATACACCAAGCAAAACTATAGTAATAAAGTTTAAAGTCATTTAGAGCAGGAAAACTAAAGGATTTTAAAAATATTCAAGCATACATTTAGCTGGATTACAATGGTTATAATGATTGTTTCTACTTCTACCAATCATCCAACGCTTGACTCTTACTCCATAATTACAAATAAATTAACATACTAAAGATGTTTTAGATGGACAATTTACTTGCTTTGTAATCAAAGATTTTCTTCTAATTGCTAAATACACTAAAGTCTCATCATCACTGGTTTTTTCAATTACATGCTTAGTTAAGTCTTAAACAGCGTTAAATTGACTTTTCAAAAACAATGCTCAAACTGGCCATTTTCAAATAAAAACATAATAATAATAATTGATAAATGAAAAACTATGTAGTGTAAATAACTTCCAAGTTCTTTTGAATCCTGCATTTTTACATAGATGAAAGTATAGTTTCTTGTGAAATATCTGAATGGATAGCTAAGTTCCATAAGCAAGAAAGCAAATGTTTATTTATGTTGGAAGAGATTATTCTGAATGGAAGAATAACACATTTTACTTGTAATATTTTCTACAAATATTTTAAAATTACATTGGGTTGGGGCCAGGCAAGGTGGCTCATACCTGTAATCCCAGCACTTTGGGAGGCCAAGGCAGGTGGATCACCTAAGGTCAGGAATTCAAGACCAGTCTGACCAACATGGTGAAATTCAGTCTCTACTGAAAATACAAAATTAGCTGGGCATGGTGATGCATGCCTGTAATCCCAGCTTCGGCTGAGGCAGGAGAATAGCTAGAACCCAGGAGGCCGAGGTTGCAGTGACCAGTCTGACCAACATGGTAAAACCCCGCTCTACTGAAAATACAAAATGAGCTGAGCATGGTGGTGCATGCCTGTAATCTCAGCTATGGCTGATGAAGGAGAATCGCTAGAACCCGGGAAGCTGAGGTTGCAGTGAGCCAAGATCATGCCATTGCACTCCAGCCTGGGCATCAAGAGTGAAACTCCACCTCAGAGAAAAACAAAACAAAACAAATAAAATAAAATTACATTCAGTTGGAATTTTGACTGTTTTCCACGCAAAGTAGATACGTATTTTATTTCAAAAAAGCTTTTCTATATTTTGAGAGCTAAAGAATTCATTATTCCATAGAAAAATCTACATTTTGTTACCCAGCTTTCCAAAAAAGGAAATATAAAATGAAGATAAAATAGGAGTATCTGACTCAAACTTCTGCTAAAAAGCAAACAAATCTCTAAACCACCTGCTTTCCTTCATTTGTGATTTTCCTTTAGTTTTTTTTTTCCATTTGTTTTATTGAAAATCAAATTCAGGAAGATTTCATGTTATTTTTATGATTATATGACTTACTATGTAAAGACTATGCAACTTAAAACTTTTTCATAAAATAACCAGTGACACATTTTTGCTAAGAAAAAAAAATTCTCAAAGATATGCATTGAAGATGTTGCTGTATTTATAGCATAGTTCTTGAAAATAATTCAATCTTGCTGCAAAAATTCTAGAAACAATAAACAAATTAACATATTACCCAGCTTTTCTATATGAATTTATGTATTTTTATGTAGGATAATAAAGAGAATTTATGGCTTCAATTGCTGTGTAAATAGCTGGCAATACTAAAATTTTTCTTGGTAAAAATTAAGATAGATTAGTCATAAACCCAATGATATTTACTTAAAAAAGTTAAAAGGAAAGTTGATTGTTGGTCTTTGATGAGCAAACAATTTTAAATATTTTCTTATTATTTATTATTATTTGTCAAATTACATTTAAAACACATGTAATCACTGGAATATAAAATTTACAGTTTTTTTTTTTATTCTGTAAGAAAAATGTCTCTTCAGAGACCATTTTGGCATTGCTGTGTTTATATTGAGAATGAGACATATATTTTTACTCAACTGGATTTTTAACCTGTTTGCTTTTTAATGATTTTTCTAATAATTACCATTTACTATTTATCACATAACATACATTCGGTATCACTACTAATTCTCACAGCACCCAGTAAGTTAGATATTATCATCTCAGATTGACATATAAAAAAACTGAAAAACTGAAAAGTTAAAAAATATATATATACTCAAAGTCAAAAGTCAAGAATATAGTGTAGATCAAACACTGACACCACTGGTTCCAGCACTCATGGAGTTTTACAATGCCAATAAAACTTAATGTGGTCAATTAAGATACTCAGATATTTTTAAACTGACACTCAGATATGTGTAAACACCCTTGAAATCGTAACACATTTTCATGCATGTTTATTTTGGCAAATGAAGGTCTATAGCTTTCATCCGATGCTATAGGTTGTCCTAGAAATAAAGTTTAAAGAAGCTCTATAGTGTAGCCTACTTTCAAATAGCTAATTAATGTAGCATTTATGATTTATTTGAACATGGAAATTAATTCCATCACTCACCAAAAAGTCTTTTGCCTTTTTAAAAAACCTATTAACTTGTGTTTCACAAAAATAATGGATGATGTGTATTGATGCCAATGTACATATAGATACCCCACAGGCAAGACTCTACTGTGGGCATGTGCTACACTGTAAAATTATCTTGAGATGTTATAAATCAGATGATACATACATATATAGATATAGATATAGATATACATATTTTGATGCTTCCTAAAAGTAAAAAGTTAACTTCTTATAGGCAGTGTTTTATAGATTTGAGACATGGGGTTAGAATCATGAACTTAAAGTTCCATCTGATTTGATGAGTAATTATTAATAATTTGGTATTTTTCAATTTATGTGATTTGCTCTTCTAATACAATGGGAAGTACAGCTTCTTATCCCTGTCTTCCAGGAATGTGAAGTGCATAAAATTATTCCTGAAGACCTGTAATTTGACTCTGTAACACAAACTGGTAATAGATTAATAGGAAAAAAGGGCATACAAATTTGTTATCTGCACATGTATGTACAGGAGTCATACAAAATGTGAAAACTCAAAGAAATGCCAGATCATTGATGCTTTTATACCATCTTGGGGTTACAGAAAGAATAGGGGCTTATAGCATGGCAAGACAGATTGTCAGAGGTAGAGCAGAAGAAGAAAGGCATGGGGTAAAGGCAATGTTGTGCAGATGTACAGGTAGCAGCCCTCAGAAAGAACAGGTGATAGCCTATGGTAAATGTTTCTCTGTCAGATCTTAAAAGATGTCAGACTCTCTGTTAATCTTACAGGACCTGGACAAGGTGGGCCTCAGGAGAAGCCTGCTTGCATCTGTTGTTTCACTTTATTTAGTCCACAGATGCAAATCTCTACACAAAAGGCACCTTTGTAGGGCTATTCCTGTCTGCAGGCCCTCTGAACAGCCAACTCAAAATATATCAAAGAGGTATATTTTGGGGTGAAATATTTTTAGTTTCTCTTAGGGGTGACAATTAGATTAACATGTTTAAAAGATGTCCTGTTTGAATCATGGAAAATGAGTTAGAGTTGGAGGAAGACATGTATAAACAGGTACAGTGAATGTAGTTAAGAAGCTGGTTATGAGTTGAAGGAGAGAGACTAGCTTTGACCAGAATGTTGATGCAGAGAAATGGAAAATTATTGAAACTTTTGGTAGGTAAAACTTACATAATTTGGTGATGTCGTAAGGATTGGGATGAAGGAGTAGGGGATAAACTAAGGTGTTTCAATTTTATAAATAAGGGTATAATTTCATGGATATAAAAACAATATAAATGTGATTTGAAAGTTCTTTAGATTGCTTACATTTGCCATGCCTTCTATTCCCTTCAATTATCCTTCTAGTTCTCATAGACAGATCATGATGGTTATTATATTTACTATTTCCATTGCCACTTATATTTTCCATTATCCTCTCTCTTAGTCCATTTTTCTAAAAGGAAAACCTAAGATTGGGTAATTAATAAAGAAGAAAGGTTATTTGGCTCATGATTCTGATGGCTGGAAAGTTCAAGTTTGGGCATCGGTATTGGTGAGGGTCTCAGGCTGCTTCCACTCATGGCAGAAAGTGAAGGGGAGCAGGAACATGCGGAGACCATATGGTAAGAAAGGAAGCAAGAGAGAGAGAGAGAGAGAGAGGGAAGAGGTGCCAGAATCTTTTTATCACCAAGCTCTCTAGGGAACTAATAGAGTAAGAATTCACTCACACCTGAGGGAGGGCATAATCTTTGTCCTTGAGGGATCCACCCCTATGACCCAAACACCTTCCAATAGATCCCACCTACAGCACTGGGGATAAAATCTCAACATGAAGTTTGGAGAGTGCTATCCAAACCATGGCACAAATCATTACAGTCTGCTTTTGATCTTATGCATAAATCATTACAGTCTGCTTTTGATCTTATGTTTCCAAAGAATTGTATTGGCATCCTTGCTTTTCAAAAATCTATTTGTCAGTGACTTCTAAATATATTAAGTCATATTTTATGTACAGTATATTACTACAACTATTAGAAAGTATGCCATTTTATTATTTTTTTTGACTTGGCAACTTACGCATTACTTGTAACATCTAGTTTATTTCACTGTCTGACTACCACTACTAAGTGTCCTTTTCAAAGAATAATTTGTTATTTTCATTCACATCACATGGAAGTGGTATTTTCATACATTCTTGCAAGTCTTGTTAGGTGTGGGAGAAACAGACAAAAAGAGAAAGCTCATATTTTTAATGTGTTGCATTCTAACAGAGATTGCTACCTAATTTCCAGATTCACTGGCCATTGTTCAGTACCTGTTTTCTTAGGATAGATTCCTTTTGACCACAACCCCTGTGAAACTTAATCCTTCTTTGGATTTTCTAATCGTGTTTTTCTGGTTCTGCTGTCACACCTTGGCAGGTATTAACAGTACCCTTAACTTAATCAACCTTCTGGCTCAGCTGCTTTTAAAACATAAGTTTCGCTTTTTATCCTTTTCTCCTCATTTGACACATCATCCCTTAGTGACTTCTCAGTCACCGATGGTGTATATATTTTCTTCTCTGAGTGCCTGACCTACATAGAGGCATTAGGATGTGCTAAGGGCATCTGAAACTTAACTTGCTGAAAACTAAACTTACTTTGTTTCCACCATGCTCACTCAAGTATGCTTCCTTATGTCCTGAGATAACACAGTACTTGGCATATAGCAACGATTATGACACTTTTGTGCATGAAAGACCTGTCAAAACACATACTGCTGTGTCTCAAATGTAGAGTTTCTGATTCAGTAGGTCTGGAGTGGAGACTGTGAATGTGTGTTTCTAAATAATTCCCATGTGCTATTGGTGGTTTGGCAACCACACCTTCAGAACTACTGGCATACAATAATCATTTAATGTTTGCTAGATCAATAATTACTATAAGTCGATGAATGCTTAAAATAGTAATATAGGTTCAAAATTCAAACTTAATATGAATAAATGATAAGAAATTGTCATATAACTTTAAATTTTTAGTTTGAAAGGAAAAGGAAGATCATTTAGTCAAATACTCTCCTATTGTTGATTAATAAATGAGGTCTGGAAGGGTTAAATGACTTGTGTGAGGAAAAACAATTAGATTAGATCAACCCTGAGTTTCATAAAAAATAAAATAACTATATATATAACATTTGTACTTAGCTACAAAAGGATTAATTTTCCAAATTCAGAGATAGAGATAAAGAAGATTATGTTTTCCCTAGATTAGTAGGCCTTTGCATACAGGCACTAAATTCCCAAAAATGAATAAAATGCTACTAAGTTTCAGTGCTGTTCCTCATATTTCTGAGATGCATGGAAAAGAAAGTAGAAATGAAGATTTCAGTGTGTCAGGTAAGGTTTCAGATTCTCACCACTCCAAGCAGTGTTTGAGCAAGCAAGTTACTTCAGAGAGATGTACATAGGCCTCCAGGCTTTAAATAGTTTGATGGACAGTCTGGTTATCAAAGGAAGTCTCATGACAAAGTGATATTTCATTTGAGGGTACTAGTGTTCAAAAGAGAATGTTCAAACAATATATATATTTTTTTTTTTGTAAAATGAAAGTATGTAGGAAAAAATGAAGAAATGCAATACAATGTGTTGCTGTTTCTCATTAGATAGGTCTATTATCAATTACCAAGTACAATTACAATAATTATGGGCAAAGCGTCAGGAGACCTAGATCTAGTCAGAGCTGTGTTATCAAGAAAATATTTCAGAAAATCTTTTCCATGTAAAATATATCAAATGTGTGTTACATGAGGAAATAATATTATTTTGACATCTTTATTCCGTTGTGTTACCAGCTATTAAAATTTGTACTCAATGCTATCATCTGTACAGTGAAACAAAATTTTTAAGACCTAATTAATTTTTTTCAATGTGTGGTCTTAATACCCCCTGCTTTTGAAACACCTAGGGATTGTTTCTCAAACTTTAAGGTGTATATCTATGCACGTGAGTCATCTGGAGAGGTTTTTAAGATGCAAATTCTTATTCCATAGGTCTTGGATGAGGCTTGAAATTATTCTCTTCTAATAGGCACCTAGGTAATATCCATGCTTATATGGTCCTGTTTGACTATCAAGGATGCAGGGATGCTACTTAAAAACAAATTCTCTCTCTCTCTCTCTCTCTCTCTCTCTCTCTGTGGGTGTGTGTGTGTGCACGCGCATGTGTGTATAAATATAAATAGTCAGATATGTCAAAAAAGCAACGCCCTCCCCAGATCTTAAAACAATCACAGTTGAGGCCTACTTGTTTAAATGAACTTCAGTGTGTAAGTTAACTTTCAGCTATACAGTAATGTGGATCTAGTCTCACCATGATATTCTCCTAAATCCTAAATTGGAAGCCTGCTACAGTCTCTTAGTTCTCAGTAATTTACAGGGCATCTGTGTTGCTGAAATATGTGTGATCTGCAAATACCTGCCAAGCTCCCTACCTGTCAATTCCAAATTTAATTAGATTCTGATCTTTTGCTAAAAAGCCTAAGATAAAACCTATTATACTCTCCATAGTTATAAACTTTTTCTTAAAAACCAAGAGCCAATCAATTTCATACTTCTTTCAGAACTCAATTTAAAAAATGGTATAACATTTTGTTTTTGCCCCATCATTGGCCTTTTTTTTGTAGTTACTCCCTTAAATTCACTCTTAACTCCCTTCATGCCTCCCTTTCACAATATCTTAGTTCTTTACAGGAAATGTTCACCTAAATAAAATGCCTTATACATTATGTAACACGAAATAGGTTCATTCGACCCAGGTTCCTTCATCTTAAAGGATTTCTTTTTTTTTTTTAACTGAGTATTTAAATGTTATTAAATATGGCAAACAAAATAATATGATTTCTCATACAGCCTAACAATTTTTTTAATTTTATTTTTCTTTCCTTACAGTATAAGCAAGTGGAACAATACATGTCATTCCATAAGTTACCAGCTGATATGCGTCAGAAGATACATGATTACTATGAACACAGATACCAAGGCAAAATCTTTGATGAGGAAAATATTCTCAATGAACTCAATGATCCTCTGAGAGAGGTAAGATTTATTGTCCTCAGTATCCATAATACATGATCATTGTTTATTTTCTCTCTTCATGGAGAATCTTCTAGTCTATGTTACTCTAAAGAAAAACCGAAACTTAATATTGAGATATTTTATCCTTATCTTCTTTAACTTCTCACATATATAAGCTCTTAATTGTGGAAAAAAGTATTGGAAAATTGCTCTTCTATTTGTGATTCTCAGAACTGTTCTCTTTTCTGTATTTCTGACTCTTTAAAATTCCTTCTTGTGGCCTCGTTGTCCATATCATCCCCATTTTTCTCTCCCTTTCTTATCAAACTGATTTTTCATTTTGATTCCTATTCTTCCTCCAATCTTCACTTTCCTGGATCATGTCATGGACCCTGATAACAGAATGACTTGCCGTGAGCAGTTCATTTACTATTATCTCATTAAAACACTTTGCAACATTAATAACCACCTCTTTGCTTTGCATCATCTTTCTATTCCTCCCTAGAAATCTTTCTTCTTCCCACTAGAATATTCAGATCACTCCTGGAACAAAATAACTTGTTCTTGATTATTAACAGTTTTTACACTGCTTTGCCCTCTCCTTTCTTTTACTGCCAATCTTCTCAAAAGATTTCTATGTACTCACTGAATCATGATTTGATCTTAGCTTCTTTACCAAAGTTGTTCATTTGAAAGTTGTCAATGACCTGTCATGTTGAACTGTAGCTTCTACAATCCCTACCTATCATGGGAGGGACCCCGTGGGAGGTAATTGAATCATGGGGATGATTACCCTCAGGCTGTGTTGTTGGTAGTAAGTGAATTCTCATAAGATCTGATGATTTTATAAGGGGCTTTTATCCCTTTTGGTCGACACTTCTTCTTTCTGCCACCAAGCAAAGAAGGACATATTTGCTTCCCCTTCTGCCATGATTGCAAGTTTCCTGAGGCCTCCCCGGCTATCCTGAACTGTGAGTCAAATAAACTTCCTTCCTTTATAAATTACCCATTTTTGGGTATGTCTTTATTAACAGCATGAGAACAGGCTATTTCAGTAAACTGATACAGAGTAGTTGGGCACTGCTTCAAAGATACCTGAAATTGTGGAAGCAGCTTTGGAACTGGGTAACAGGCAGAGGTTGAAACAATTTGGAGGGCTCAAAAGAAGAGAGTAAAATGTGGGAAAGTTTGAAACTTCCTAGAGGCTTGTTGAATGGCTTTGACCACAATGCTGATACTGCTATGGACAATAAATTCCAGGCTGAGGTGGTCTCAGATGGAGATGAGGATCTTGTTAGGAACTGGAGCAAAGGTGACTCTTGTTATGCTTTAGCAAAGAGACCAGTGGCATTTTGCCACTGCCATAGAGATCTGTGGAACTTTGAAGTTGAGAGAAATAATTCAGGGTATCTAGTGGAAAAAAATTTCTAAGCAGCAAAGTGTTCAAAAGTTGACAGAGCATAAAACTTTGAAATATTTGCAGCATGACCATGTAGTAGAAAAGAAAAAGCCCACATTCTGGGGAGAAATTCAAGCCTTCTGCAGCAATTTATATCAGTGACAAGGCAGTGGATGTTAATCACCAGGATAATGGAGAAAATATCTCCAGACCATGTCAGAGACCTTCCCATCAGTCCCTCCCATCACAGGCCTGGAGGTCTAGGAGGAAAAAATAGTTTCATGAGCTGGGCCCGCAGGCTGCCTGCTGTGTGCAGCCTAGGGATTTAGTGCCCTGCATCCCAGCTGCTCCAGCCATAGATAAAAGGGGCCAAGGTACAGCTCAGGTTGTGGTTTCAGAGGCTTCAGAGGCCCCAACCCTTGGGATCTTCCACATGGTGTTGAGCCTGAGGGGGCACAGAAGTCAAGAATTGAGGTTTTGGAACCTCCACCTAGATTTCAGAGGATGTATGGAAATGCCTGGATGTCCAGGAATAAGTTTGCTGCAGGGACAGGGCCCTCATGGAAAACCTCTCCTAGGGCAGTGCAGAAGGGAAATGTGAGGTCGAAACCCCAACAGAGAGTCCCCATTGGGGCACTGCCTAGTGGAGCTGTGAGAAGAGGGCCATCATCCTCTAGACCCCAGAATGGTAGATCCACCAACATCTTGCACCTTGCAACTGGAAAAACTGCAGATACTCAATGAATGCCAACCTGTGAAAGCAGCTGGGAGATGGGCTGTACCCTGCAAAGCCACAGGACAGAGCTGCCCAAGGCCACGTGAACCCACCTCTTGCATCAGCATGCTCTGGATGTGAGACGTGGAGTCAAAGGAGGTCATTTTGGAGCTTTAAGATTTGACTGCCCTGCTTGATTTTGGACTTGCATGGGGCCTGTAGCCTCTTCATTTTGGCCAATTTCTCCCATTTGGAATGGCTGTATTTACCTGATGCCTATACCCTCATAATAGTAAATAACTTTCTTTTGAGTTTGCAGGCTCATAGGCAGAAGAGACTTGCCTTGACTCAGATGAGACTTTGGACTGTTGACTTTTGAGTTAATGCTGAAATGAGTTAAGACTTTGGGGGACTACTGGGAAGGAATGATTGGTTTGGAAATGTGAGGACATGAGATGTGGGAGGGGGCAGGGGTTGAATGATATGGTTTGGCTCTGTTCCCACCCAAATCTCATCTTGAATTGTAGCTCCCATAATCCCTACATGTCATGGGAGGTACCTGGTAGGAGGTAATTGAATCATGGGGCAGTTACTCCCATGCTGCTGCTCTTGTGACAGTGAGTGAGTTCTCACAAGATCTGATGGTATTATAAGGGGCTTCGTCCCCTTTTGCTCATCATTTCTCCTTGCTGCCATCTTGTGAAGAAATACATATTTGCTTCCCCTTTTACCATAAGTGTAAGTTTCCTGAGGCCTCCCCCACCATGCTGAACTGTGAGTCAAATAAAGCTCTTTTGTTTATAAATTACCTGGTCTCAGGTATGTCTTTATTAACAGCATGAGAATTAGCAATTCCTCTGAGCTGCTGGGACCGCTTTTTATGCTGCTAACAAAACACAGATTCTGAATCTCTCTTCTCTCTCTCTCTCTCTCTCTCTCTATATATATATATATATATACACACACACACACACACACACACATAAACACACACACACACATATGTATATATCTTTTTTTTTTAAATTTCTTTAACACTGCAACATTTCTGAGCCATTGGATTTTCATTCTGTATCTTTGAATTTATTATCTTTTATTTATATTACCTCATATTTCAATTCTATAAATTGTAGCTCTAAGTTCCTGCCTTAAACTTCATTTTCTTAAAAGCTAAATGATATCCCCTGCAACCACACATGTAGTAGGTTATATAATGAAGTCATTTTTCTTCCATCATTAAGCCATTTTATCTCTTAAAGTCTCTCTGTACATTCTTTAGTTATTCTCACAAGTTATTTGGAATGTAAAACTTTAGTCACATTTTGCAGCTTTTCTTTCTGTGCTCTGTACATCCAGTCATCAAATGCTGTCAATTAACTTTAGTAATACATCTCATACTCATGCCTTTGTTTCATTTCCCACTGCCATTGTCCTAAACTAAAGCATCTCACATAGATTATTTTCACTGTTCCCTTAGTTTGACTTCCAGCATTTGGTCTTATTTCTCTGACTACCATTTAAAATACCACTGTCAAATTAATCTTTTATTTACATGAGTTAGTCATTTCTCTGCTCAGAAACTTTCAATCGTTGCGTTATAAACTGAATCAAGTATAGACTCCCTAAGCTCATCTTCTAGTCCTTCTATACTCTGACTCCAACTAAATCTCCAGCTTTCCTTTCCCTCACTGCCATGTCTGTTGCAAATTGGCCTACAAAAAAATTGTGCAACTTGCTGTTTTGAAAAAATAAGTTATAATTTCTCACCTTTAATACATGTGTTCCAGAAATGTCTCTCCTCTCTTGGAAAAAATTGAATTCAAACAATACCTATTTATTTCTATCTATCTTATTTGATTAGCTATGAGACTGGATCTTATATCTCCTTTCTCTGGCCCTCAGTGTGCTTCGTCCATAATATAAGAGTGCTACTTATCCATTCTACCATGTTGTTATTATATTTTTCATATTTGTTTCCTCCGCTCTTGTCTTGAAAGTCTCCTATGTGCAAGGAATATTTCATCTATATTTTCAAATTTTGTTAAAATTCCTAGTATATTTACTATAAGTTAAATAACAAATATTTGTATTCCAACTAATATCTTCACCAATTATAAACTTATCTAAATTTCTGTACCCACTAAAAGTTTTTCATATTTTTTGAATAGTCATAAGATACCAGTTAAGAGTTTTAAAAATATGAGGCTAAATATCTGCTATTGGTTAGTTTATTTTCCCTACAAATATCTCAATCAAATTAGAATGTATAAATCTTTTTGCTTTGGGAAATATAATTGAATTTTTTATATTTTGTTAAAAGAAATAAATAAGCCAGGAGCAGTGGCTCATGCCTGCCTATAATCCCAGCATTTTGAGAGGCCAAGGTGGGTCAATCACTTGTGGTCAAGAGTTTGAGACCAGTTTGGCCAAACTCTTCTGGTCAAGAGTTTGATGACCAGTTTGCCAAATGGCAAACTCCATCTCTACTAAAAAATACAAAAAGAAAAAATAGCCAGGTGTGATGGCATGCACCTGTAACCCCAGCTAGTTGGGAAGCTAAGGCACGAGACTTGCTTGAACTTGGGAGTCAGAGGTTGCAGTGAGCTGAGATCCACTGCACTCCAGCCTGAGTGATGGAGCAAGACTCCATTTCAAAAAAAAAAAGAAAAGAAATATATGAGATTTCAAAAAGATTGTAGAAAATGGAATTAAAATATAAATGTAAAAATATTCACTTTATTTCTCCACATAAGCTCCATAAGCTCTATCAAGTTCAAGACCCTTTGTAAGCAATGATATGAGCCATGTTGTGCATCCCTAAAGAATTGAGGGTCCTGGGAATTTAACCATGTCAGCGCAGTCTGTTCACATTATTAACTGAAGAAAAATGGGTGCCCTTTACAGATTTTTTTAATGTTAGGAAATAAAAATAAGTCAAGCAGAGACAAATTGAGATGATAAGGTAGATGCCTAATGATCTCCCATCAAAACTCTCACAAAATTGCCCTTGTTTGATGAGCAGAGTAAGTGGGAGCGTGGTAGTGGTGGAAGACTCTGGCTAAGCTTCCCTGGTTGTTTCTCCTCTAAAGCTTTAGCTAACTCTCTGAAAATACTCTCATAATAAGCAGCTGTTATTGTTCCTTGGCCCCTCCAGAAATTCAACAAGCAAAATGTCTTCAGCATCCCACAATACTGTTACCATAACTTTTGCTCTTTTTTTTTTTTTTTTTTGAGACAGGTTCTCACTGTCATCCAGGCTGGAATGCAGTGGTGCAACTATAGCTCACTGCAGCCTTTACCTCCCAGGCTCAAGTGATCCTCCCAGTTCAACCTCCTAAGTAGCAGAGACTACAGGCATGAGCCACCTTTCCTCTTGACCAGTCTGCTTTTGCTTTGACTGGACCACTTCCATCTCTTGGCAGCCATTATTTTATCATGTTTTGTCTTCAAGATCATACCTGCAAAGCCATGTTTTATCTCCAGTTAAAATTCTTTGAAGAAATGCTTCAGGATCTTTATCACATTTGTTGAAAATTTCCATTGAAAACTCCGCTCTTATCTGCAGCTGATCTAGCTGCAATGGTTTTGGTACTAACGGAGTGGAAAGTTTGCTTTCGTTTAATTACTGAGTCAGAATTGTGAAAGCTGAGCAAACTGAGACGTCTACGATGTTGATTATTGTTTCTGCTATTAATCATTGATCTTCTTCAAATAAGGCAAAAACAGGATGAATTTTTTCCTTGCAAATTGATGCAGATGATCTGCTGTTGTGGGCTTCATCTTCAACATTATCTCATCCCTTCTTAAAATGAGTGATCCATCTGTGAACTGCTGATTCATTTAGGGCATTGTTTCCATAAAATTTCTGTAAAGGATTCTTTACAAAACAGTAGCAGGAATAAAGATCAAATCAAAAGACAGGAAGATAAGGTAGAATGAAGGATATATTCCAAGAAGTCAAGGAAATGTTTTCTAGTTAAAATCTCATTGAGGGAATGCAAAAAAGATTTTTTACTAAAACTCTATGGAAACAATGCCCCAAATGAATTAGCAATTTATAGATGGATAGCTCATTCTTCCATCCAAGGTTCATTATAAATTGGATGTTTACTCCTGCTTCAATTTTATAATTCGTATCTCTCTGAGAGAGGCTGTTTTAAAACTGATGCCTTATTCTTCTTAGTGCCTCAAACTAGATCCTATTCAGATGTATTGTAAGAAGTTTCTACAAGTTTATTTTGATCAAGAAAATGGGAAATCCATGTATAGCTTTTTCATGATATGCACCTTCCATGAGCTTTTTGAGGACCCTGGTATCAGTTGTTGAAAAAAAAAAACAAAACAAAACTCTATCAACATGCTTTGCTTTTTAAATCTAAATCTTCTTGACAAACAAAGCAGAATTTCAGGACACTGGAACCAGACTGGATTCTCAGGGACCTGGAGAGGTTCAAAGTAGAATGAGACAGATCATAGCAAGTAGAAAAAGGTAATCCAGCAGACGGTATCAGGAATAAATATCAAATCAAAAGACAGAAAGACAAGATAGATTGAAGCGGATATATTCTAAGAAGGCAGGGAAAAGTTAGGATTCCATAATAAAATCTCACTGAAGGACTGCAGAAAGCCAACAGCACAACTGAGTATAAAAATGAACCCTAGTAATGTGTACTCTTAAATGGGAAGTATTCTTCTACACCGCAAATTATCAACATAATATATAATGAAGATAACCAGAACATTTTCTGTGTCATGTGTGTTTTATTAACTATTCTTCCTAGCCAGGCACAGTGGCTCATGCGTATAATCCCAGTATTTTGGGAGGCTGATGCAGGTGGATTGCCTGAGGTCAGGAGTTCAAGACCAGCCTGGCCAACATAGTGAAACCCAGTCTCTACTAAAAATACAAAAAAAAAAAAAAAAAAAAAAATAGCTGGGAGTGGTGGTGGGCACCTGTAATCTCAGCTACTAGGGAGGCTGAGGCAGGAGAATCACTTGAACCTGGGAGGCACAGGTTGCAGTGAGCCGAGATCACGCCATTGCACTCCAGCCTGGGCAACAAGAGCAAAACTCTGTCTCAAAAAATAAATAAATACATACATGAATTAAAAACTATGCTTCCTCTTGCCACACCATAATTTACACTGATCTTCACTGGAAAAAAATGTCCACTTTTCACTTTTATGTGCATCCTCCAACAAACTTTTTATTTCCTCGATTCCTACGACCATTCAATTGCTAAATTGTAACTAATATTTTTTCTTTATATATTCAAATGTCATATTCAGGTTCTCAACATTACCTCAACATCTGTCACAACTTTTCTCCCTGGCTTGAATGTCAATTAGCTAAAATGCATTCCATTACAGAGCTACCATATTGATTGATATAAAACCCAAATTTGACAATGTAACTTTCTTCTTAGAACCTGCTCATGACCTCTTATTCCCTGCAGGGAAAACACCCAAACTTCATATGACACAGAGGCTCTTCATGGCCTGCCTTAATCTTCCTTTCTTCACATTAATGCTTCATCTATAGAGTATTATTGACAATTTCCTGGAAAATAAATGCTATTGATGGCCTTTTTGCCTTTTTTCTTGCTGCCCTATCTTTAATCCTTTCTACTCAGCTTACCTTCTACTTTCCTGTAAGCATTTTTACCATTTATAAATTACTTTTCCTCATTCATAAATTTTATGTGACTATTCTGTCTCTATCACAGCATTTATCATTTGTTAGTTTATTATCTCTTTAAAGACTATGAGCTTCTAGAGGAGAGGAACTGTGCTTAATATCCTTGTATCTCTAGTAACCAGCATGCAGTAGGAAGTCATGAAATATTTACTGAGTTAAAGGTCTTCTTTAACAGAGTTATGAATGAAAATCATACTAAGAATCATGACTGCTTAATAAAATGAGAGATCCTAGAAGTGGAAGCATGAAATGCTCAGCCAGTTAACACCTTGTAAAGGTGAAAGCAATGTTTCTCCATGTGCTTTCCTACTCTTCAGCTTTTGCTTTTCTAATATCAGAATCACATAAAGGTCTAAGTTTAATGCTATACATAAGTTAACAGTTTATTTGAAGGGAAAAAGCATGAGTAGAATAAGAAAGTAAAGAAGCATATGGCAGAGAGATAACAAAAGTTATTACTAAAATAACACTGAGTCTAAAAACCCAGTCCTGATATTTAAAGAAAAGTTTAGTAAGAACGATGGGAAATACAACATCAGATTGGAGTATTATGTACCTACTACATTCAAGTCACAGCGATAGATTAAAAAAATGTCTGAAAAATAGTAAAACACATCAATTCACCTTTCAAAAGCTGTGTTTCACTTGGAAGAAGAGGAATCAACTTAGGCAAAGGTGTGTTTGGGTCACTGTTGTGTTGTTAGTGTCTAGAAAGTGCCTGGCACATAGAAGACATTGAATGACAAATAAATGCTGAATGAGTGAACTAGGATATCCAGACGGGCAAAGTTCAATTATATGATATGTATTTTGTGACAAAAGATAAAAATATAAGAATGTGTATGCACACATCTAATATACATGATTAGAACTGCTCACATAAATTCAACTTTATGTCAACAATCATGTTATCTTATAGTATGACTTTTAACCTAAAATATTTCATTAAATAAGAAAGCTTACAAAAGTATTGCATAATTTGAGACATTAATATATAGTTAAGAGCAGTGATTTAATACAAGTCTGGGAATTCGGAAACTTATAAAAGTGAAGAATAGGTCATACCTTCAGTGTCTCACAAACTTATACAAATGACTTTTGCCTAAAAATAGAGAAAGAATGTAAAATGCAGTGGTAAAGAAAGTTAAAATTAGTCTATATTCATAATCAGTTAAGTCTATACTATGTTTTATCCATTTTATACCTCAGACTTTCCTTTCAATGTGTTTGAATACTATGAAGCCTGAAGATGTAAAATGGCAGTAAGAACTTCATTTGTGAGAACTCTGAAGGCTCTTACAAAAATCTCATACCATGCATATAAAATTAATTCAGTTAGCTGATATTTCAAAAACACTACTTTATTGAAAGCATTCTCCTATTTTCACTTTCGTGGCAAAAATTAGGTGATTTATCTTTTTGTGTGTGTCAGAGACAAATTGTTGAAACACCTTTAACAGATAACTAGCCCATTCTTATTGTTCAAGTCTCAGTACAAATGTTATCTCCTGCAGAGGCCGTCCCTGAGAAGCTCATCCAAATTAGTTCCCTCTTAGTCATTCTCCATCAATCACATCAGTGTTTCTGTTGTATGCATATTATTATATTGTCTTATTTATTTGTTCATTCCTTGTTCTGCTATATGAACTCAGGATCTGAAAAAGCAAGGACTATCTTTCTTGACTTCCTCTATGACTCCAACCCTCAGATAGTACATATTTTATAATTACTTGGTGGAAAAAATAAATACATGCACATTAAATAAGGATTACCTACTTGGCAAATCATCTCAAAGAGTGACTGAGTGTTAAAGCTTAGAGACAGCATTTTGCCAAGAGAACCAGTAGTGCTTGTGTTTATATGGATAAGAAAAGTGATGCTCAAAACAAAGTGTCCTGTCCACAGAACTTTCTTAGGATCACTGTTGGTTACACTGTGGTCCATGCATTTTTAATGTATTACAAAAGGATGCTGGCATCTTTAGATTCCTCTGTGATTATGTTTGGTATATGCACTGTATGCCATAACATCCTATTTTTTTTTTTTTTTTTTGAGACAGAGTCTCGCTGTCACCCAGGCTGGAGTGCAGTGGCCGGATCTCAGCTCACTGCAAGCTCCGCCTCCTGGGTTTATGCCATTCTCCTGCCTCAGCCTCCCAAGTAGCTGGGACTACAGGCGCCCACCACCTTGCCTGGGTAGTTTTTTGTATTTTTTTTTTTTTTTAGTAGAGACGGGGTTTTACCCTGTTAGCCAGGATGGTCTTGACCTCCTGACCTCGTGATCTGCCCTTCTTGGCCTCCCAAAGTGCTGAGATTACAGGCCATCCTATTTTTTTACATGAAAAAAATAGTTTCTTTATAACTTTCAGAAGAAAAATACTTTACCTTTAAAAAGAAAAATACTTTCTTTTAACTTTCTCCATGTTTATGCCTTAGTCATTCAATGCAGAACTAACTTGGAGGGTGGGGTAAAGATGGTGGGGTGAAGAGGAGGGTACCATTATATAGAGTATACAGGTGTTCCATCTAATCAATCACTGTTACCCAGTCACAACCATGGAATAGATAGAAGATATTTTGGTTTTTCTTCTATATTGCTACTAAGGTGAGCGTTTATGCCCTCTGCCCCCAGTTCTTATGTTGAAATCCTAATCCCCAAGGTGATGATATTAGGAGGATAAGAGGCAGGGGCCTTTGGGAGGTGATTAGGCCATGAGGGTGGAGCCCTCATGAATGGGATCAGTGCTTTTATAAAAGAAATCCCAGAGTGATCTCTGATCCCTTCTGCCATATGAGGAGGACATAGCAAAAAGCTCACTGTCTATGAAGCAGGAAGTGGCCCTTCACTAGACAAAGTCTGCCAGCACCTTGATCTGGAGGTTGAGATTTCCCAACCTCCAAACCAGAACTGTGAGAAATATTTTTTTTTTTTTTTTTTAATGTATAAGCCACCCAGTCTGTGATACTTTTGGTTAGCAGCCCAAATTAACTAAGACCATTGCTACACCAGTTCTACCTAGATTATTGTCAATGACTCATCAAACAATTGTTCAAGTTCCCCTGTCCAAACCTAAATATTGAGATACTTCAAGGTATAGAAGATTCACAGTGGCAGATAACGGTTGTGTGTTGTGCATCCTCGAGGTAGGCTGTATGTCCTGCACGCTGAGCTCCACTGGAATTGTCAGCCTTCTGGGAAGTGATTGTAAAGTCATCTTAAAAAAGTATCATCAGTCCACTGTGCACTAAAATACTTGGGTGAGATAGTAAAGGAACATTACCATTTTTCTGAGGAAAATTCTTAAGATGCTACCCCAAAACATAGCATTTTAAATTAAAACTATTATTGTGTGGTGTATTCATTATCTCTAATCCATACTCTCTAGTTGCGTTCTGGCTGTGTCTAGTCAAATGTATGAGTCTGCAAAATTGTCTTCAGTAATCCCTAGTATCCTCCCTCCTCCCAGTTGCTGTCTGACCTGGCTTTCCCTGGAGATCCCTCCTCCTTGATTCTCCTCCCATCCACTTAATATGCTCTTATGTGCCTCTGGCTGCTGAGAAATATCCAAAACTTCATTGTTTTGGTTAGTTTAAATCCTTTTTTGTGACTTTCTGTACCACCATTAATAAGTATATACGGTTTTTCCAGCTATATAATGCATAGTGGATGGGAACCTACTACTGAGGGACTGTTTCACATCATGATTACCAGATGGCCCTCCTTCCACAAGCCTCATTTAAATCCAGCTCCACTACTAACTAGATGTTCAATTCTGAGCTATTTTCTTAACTTATATGTACTTCATTTTCCTCATCTTGAAATGTAAATAATGATCATAACTGCTTCACAGAGTTGTGAAGATTAAGTGGGCAAAACATATAAAAATGCAGAAAAGTGTCTGGCACATAGTAAGTACACAGTAGAATTTAACTCTTAATGTTACTATGACACAGTGAAAAATAGGATAGAGCTCTTATGGCTCTTACATTTTAGGGAGAGACAAACATTTAAATAAACAATTGTATGTAATTATTTGCAAGTGCTGAGAGGGTGATTCAAAGGGTGTCAGGCCAGTACTCAGGAGGGACTCCAAGCCCAGCGATATCATATGTCCCATTTCTTTTGGAATGTATTCAAACAATCTGCTAATAAACTTTCCCTTCATTTTAATAGCCAGTTTTCTGGAGACATTGCCTTAGCATCAAAATTTGATATTGAAATGTTAGAATCATAAGACTCATGTATACTTCTGTAAAGGCTGGCAGTATATTTAAAAATAAAAACTAATTAGATTCAGTGAACTATACCCTTCTGTTTATGAGTGCTTGTTGGAATATGTACAAAGTAAGAATGTCTATTTTTAACATGATCAGACTTATACTGATTCGATTAGAGCAAAATGGCAAACTTAACTGTCAAGAAAGAGGTTAATGCCCTTCTGAGCCCGTCTCCAAAGTTCAGAACTTATCTATTTTTAAACAATGGATTGTGAAGAGCCATGGGCTTAAAATAGGTACAGATCATGTGTCCCAGTAGAATATAGAATGTCAGTGTATTTCATTTTTACAGAGCATGAATTAGGCTGAGAGCATAATCCCGTCCTTCTGACCTTTAATTTGTCGAATAAAGAGTTATGCAAGAGAACATAATTTGTATGTATATTTATTTAGTGTAATTCTGAATCATCTTTTCTAAAGTACACACTTGTTGATTTTTTAAATGCCTTCTAAAAATGTGTTTAGTTAAAATTAATGAAAATGTCCAGAATCATATTGTAAAGCTATACCAGCATCTTATAAATTTTAAGATATTCATGTAACAGGCATAAGTAACAAAAGATTAGCAAAATTATATAAATGACCTGATTTGGCCACAGTGCTAAAGATATTGTGTGTCACTCTTTTGGCCTAGAGCTTTGTCCGTGCACCTCTGCATTCTATAAAACAAACAGACAAAAATTATTGATTGCTTAATGTGTGTGAGACATTGCTCCAGGCTTCACAGGGAAAGTAAATTGTAAGATGTGATTTTTTAGTCTCAAAGGAAGTACTTACTATATTCTTGGAGAAACGACACATGAACACATAGGAAAAAAGTATAAGAAAAAAGTAAAATGAGGATACTAGAAATGTAGGAAGTCACATGTAGTTAATTAGCAGAGAAAAGAAGACTGTAACTACTAACTTTGAGAAAAAAAAAATGTATTCACCATGGCCTGGAATAGATTGAAAAGGCCTCAGTGGAAAGAGTTTGACTAAATCTGGAAGGACATGTGGAATTCCAGTAGACAAAGAGGATACAAGATGTAAAGAACACAGGGAAAACAGACAGGAAACATGCCTATATTTCCAAAACTAGTTGCTTTTTCAGCTTCTCATTTGGTTCAAAGAAAAGGAAAATAAACTATGGAATAAATAACATTTTATTCTACCTAGATTATTGTCAATGACTCATCAAACAATTGTTCAAGTTCCCTGTCCAAACCTAAATATTGAGATACTTCAAGGTATAGAAGATTCACAGTGGCAGATAACGGTTGTGTGTTGTGCATCCTCGAGGTAGGCTGTATGTCCTGCACGCTGAGCTCCACTGGAATTGTCAGCCTTCTGGGAAGTGATTGTAAAGTCATCTTAAAAAGTATCATCAGTCCACTGTGCACTAAAATACTTGGGTGAGATAGTAAAGGAACATTACCATTTTTCTGAGGAAAATTCTTAAGATGCTACCCCAAAACATAGCATTTTAAATTAAAACTATTATTGTGTGGTGTATTCATTATCTCTAATCCATACTCTCTAGTTGCGTTCTGGCTGTGTCTAGTCAAATGTATGAGTCTGCAAAATTGTCTTCAGTAATCCCTAGTATCCTCCCCTCCCTCCCAGTTGCTGTCTGACCTGGCTTTCCCTGGAGATCCCTCCTCCTTGATTCTCCTCCCATCCACTTAATATGCTCTTATGTGCCTCTGGCTGCTGAGAAATATCCAAAACTTCATTGTTTTGGTTAGTTTAAATCCTTTTTGTGACTTTCTGTACCACCATTAATAAGTATATACGGTTTTTCCAGCTATATAATGCATAGTGGATGGGAACCTACTACTGAGGGACTGTTTCACATCATGATTACCAGATGGCCCTCCTTCCACAAGCCTCATTTAAATCCAGCTCCACTACTAACTAGATGTTCAATTCTGAGCTATTTTCTTAACTTATATGTACTTCATTTTCCTCATCTTGAAATGTAAATAATGATCATAACTGCTTCACAGAGTTGTGAAGATTATGGGCAAAACATATAAAAATGCAGAAAAGTGTCTGGCACATAGTAAGTACACAGTAGAATTTAACTCTTAATGTTACTATGACACAGTGAAAAATAGGATAGAGCTCTTATGGCTCTTACATTTTAGGAGAGACAAACATTTAAATAAACAATTGTATGTAATTATTTGCAAGTGCTGAGAGGGTGATTCAAAGGGTGTCAGGCCAGTACTCAGGAGGGACTCCAAGCCCAGCGATATCATATGTCCCATTTCTTTTGGAATGTATTCAAACAATCTGCTAATAAACTTTCCTTCATTTTAATAGCCAGTTTTCTGGAGACATTGCCTTAGCATCAAAATTTGATATTGAAATGTTAGAATCATAAGACTCATGTATACTTCTGTAAAGGCTGGCAGTATATTTAAAAATAAAACTAATTAGATTCAGTGAACTATACCCTTCTGTTTATGAGTGCTTGTTGGAATATGTACAAAGTAAGAATGTCTATTTTAACATGATCAGACTTATACTGATTCGATTAGAGCAAAATGGCAAACTTAACTGTCAAGAAAGAGGTTAATGCCCTTCTGAGCCCGTCTCCAAAGTTCAGAACTTATCTATTTTTAAACAATGGATTGTGAAGAGCCATGGGCTTAAAATAGGTACAGATCATGTGTCCCAGTAGAATATAGAATGTCAGTGTATTTCATTTTACAGAGCATGAATTAGGCTGAGAGCATAATCCCGTCCTTCTGACCTTTAATTTGTCGAATAAAGAGTTATGCAAGAGAACATAATTTGTATGTATATTTATTTAGTGTAATTCTGAATCATCTTTTCTAAAGTACACACTTGTTGATTTTTAAATGCCTTCTAAAATGTGTTTAGTTAAAATTAATGAAAATGTCCAGAATCATATTGTAAAGCTATACCAGCATCTTATAAATTTTAAGATATTCATGTAACAGGCATAAGTAACAAAAGATTAGCAAAATTATATAAATGACCTGATTTGGCCACAGTGCTAAAGATATTGTGTGTCACTCTTTTGGCCTAGAGCTTTGTCCGTGCACCTCTGCATTCTATAAAACAAACAGACAAAAATTATTGATTGCTTAATGTGTGAGACATTGCTCCAGGCTTCACAGGAAAGTAAATTGTAAGATGTGATTTTTAGTCTCAAAGGAAGTACTTACTATATTCTTGGAGAAACGACACATGAACACATAGGAAAAAGTATAAGAAAAAGTAAAATGAGGATACTAGAAATGTAGGAAGTCACATGTAGTTAATTAGCAGAGAAAGAAGACTGTAACTACTAACTTTGAGAAAAAAAAAATGTATTCACCATGGCCTGGAATAGATTGAAAAGGCCTCAGTGGAAAGAGTTTGACTAAATCTGGAAGGACATGTGGAATTCCAGTAGACAAAGAGGATACAAGATGTAAAGAACACAGGGAAAACAGACAGGAAACATGCCTATATTTCCAAAACTAGTTGCTTTTTCAGCTTCTCATTTGGTTCAAAGAAAAGGGAAAATAAACTATGGAATAAATAACATTTTATTCTACAATGGCTTAAGTTATAGTTTTATATATGTGCAAATGCAACTAAAATATAAGCTTGTTTTTATTGTTATAATAAACCATGCCTTATTTCTACAGTTACAATAACCATGATTATTTTAAGTGATCTTGGAGAAAAGAGGTAAGAAATAGATCTCAAACTAAAATTATGAAGATAATTGGAAAGCAAACTCAAGAAGCCCTGATTGTTGCTAACAAGTCAATACAGTCAATGACGTCATGCATTAACGTAATTAAGATAGATACCATCTTGCCCCACTTAAAATGACTTTTATTTAAAAGTCAGGCAATAATAAATGCTGGCAAGGATGTAGAGAAAAGGGAACCCTTGTACACTTTTGGTGGAAATGTAATTAGTGCAACCACTATAGAGAACAGTTTGAAGGTTCGTGTTTGACAAAGGTGTCAAGAACATATACTGGGGAATAGATAGTCTCTTCAATAAGTGGTGCTGGAAAAACTGGATATCCACATGCAGAATAATCAAACTAGACCCCCATCTGTAGCCATATACAAAAATCAAATCAAAATGTATTGTAGGCTTAAATCTAGGGCATCAAACTATAAAACTACTAGAAGAAATCATTGAGGAAACTCTCTCAGACATTGGTCTGAGAAAAATTCTTGAGCAATACCCTACAAGCACAGGCAACCAAAGAAAATGGACAAATGGAATCACATCAAGTTAAAAACTTCTGGACAGTAAAGGAAACAACAAAGTAAAGAGACAATCCACAGAATAGGAGAAACTATTAGCAACACACCCATCTAATAAGGATTAATACCCAGAATTTGTATGGAGCTCAAATACTTCTATAGGTAAAAGTCTAATAATTCAAATAAAAATAGTCAAAAGATTTGAATAGATATTTCTCAGAAGAAGACATACAAATGGCAAACAGGCATACGAAAAGATGTTCATCATCCTTGATCATCAGAGAAATGCAAATCAAAACTACAATATGATATCATCTCCCAAGTTAAAGTACTTATATCCAAAAGACAAGCAATAACAAATGCTTGCAAAGATGTGGAGAAAAGGGAACCCTTGTACACTTTTGGTGGAAATGTAATTAGTGCAACCACTATAGAGAACAGTTTGAAGGTTCGTGTTTGACAAAGGTGTCAAGAACATATACTGGGGAATAGATAGTCTCTTCAATAAGTGGTGCTGGAAAAACTGGATATCCACATGCAGAATAATCAAACTAGACCCCCATCTGTAGCCATATACAAAAATCAAATCAAAATGTATTGTAGGCTTAAATCTAGGGCATCAAACTATAAAACTACTAGAAGAAATCATTGAGGAAACTCTCTCAGACATTGGTCTGAGAAAAAAATTCTTGAGCAATACCCTACAAGCACAGGCAACCAAAGAAAAATGGACAAATGGAATCACATCAAGTTAAAAAACTTCTGGACAGTAAAGGAAACAACAAAGTAAAGAGACAATCCACAGAATAGGAGAAACTATTAGCAACACACCCATCTAATAAGGGATTAATACCCAGAATTTGTATGGAGCTCAAATACTTCTATAGGTAAAAAGTCTAATAATTCAAATAAAAAATAGTCAAAAGATTTGAATAGATATTTCTCAGAAGAAGACATACAAATGGCAAACAGGCATACGAAAAGATGTTCATCATCCTTGATCATCAGAGAAATGCAAATCAAAACTACAATATGATATCATCTCCCCAAGTTAAAGTACTTATATCCAAAAGACAAGCAATAACAAATGCTTGCAAAGATGTGGAGAAAAGGGAACCCTTGTACAGTGTTGGTGGGAATGTAAATTAGTACGACCAGTATGGAAAACAGTTTGGAGCTTCCTCAAAAGGCTAAAAATTGAGCTACCATATGATCCAGCAATCCCACTGCTGGATATATACCCAAAAGAAAGGAAATGAGATATCAAAGAGATATCTGCACTTCCATGTTTGTTGCAGCACTGTTCACAACAGCCAAAATTTGGAAGCAACTTAAGTGTCCATCAACACATGAATGGAAAAGGAAAATGTGATACTTATACAAAATGAATTACTATTCAGCCATAAAAAAATGAGATCCTGTTATTTGCAACAACGTGATGGAACAGGAGGCTACTGCTAAGTCAAATAAGCCAGACACAGGAAGACAAACCTCACATATTCTCACTTATTTGTGGAATCTAAAAATCAAAACAATTGAACTCATGAAGATAGGGAGTAGAAAAATGGTTACCAGAGGCTGGGAAGTATAGTGGGAGGGTAATGGGGAGGTGGGGATGCTTACTGGGTACAAAAATAATAGTTAGAAAAAAATGTTTTCACTTATTTCTGGCATCTGAAAATCAAAACAATTGAACTCATGGAGATAGAGAGTAGAAGGATGGTTATCAGTGGCTGAGAAGGTTATTGGGGGAAGGTGAGGATGGTTAATGGATAAAAAAAAAAAATAGAAAGAATGAATAAGACCTAATATTTAGCAGCACATAAAGGTGACTATAGTGAACAATAACTTCATTGTACATTTAAAAATAATTAAAAGAGTATAACTGGATTGTTTGTAACATGAAGGATGAATGCTTGAGAAGATAGATACCCAACTTTCCATGATGTGATTACTACTCATACAAAAATATCTGTATTGCTGTACCAGAATATCTCACGTCCCCCACAAATATATTCACCTGCTATGTACCCACAAAAAATTTAAGAAAAGATTAGAAAGATGCCTGCTAGGTAAAGCTTACATTTTGAATCCAGGCTCTACACTGAGCTAAATAGAAATTTTAAAAAGACAATACTGTCTTCCACAGTTTAAAATCAGAACCATTAAAGAACATATGTATACTACATTTGTCTAGCTTATATAAACCAATTTTCTGTTGTTTAAAATATCCCCCCAGTTGACTTACATAGCTGGAGTTTCACATTGTTAAATTATGGAAATTATTAAGATATCTAATATCATTTGATTTTGAAGCTTGCCTTGGCAGAATATAGAGTAAGATAATGTATGTCTTACTGGATGAATTACTGATGATGGTGGTGATAGTGATGATGGTGGTAGTGGTAGTGATTTTGGTGATAATAGTGATGATATTGATTTTTTAAAAATCGTCTTTATGTAGAACAGTATATCACATGTTTGGCTAGTTTGGTTTTGCTGTCATTGCAATCATCAAATAAATTACTTAGTGAAATTGTGTGCAGGTGTGTTGAGATACATAGGCATATAAACAATGTAACCTTTGTGTTCAAGAGTGACAGAAAACTACAAATAATAGAAAGATCTGAGCTCTTGAGTTGAATTCAGAGTGACAATTTAATATATACATGTTGATTATGTGAAGTAAAATATTAATAAGTCTAAAATGAAATAAACAATATTAAATAAAGCCACTGAAATATTTGGTGCCTTAAGCTTGATATTTTAAAACTACTTCCCCTGTTACAGTTATGCACGGGATTTATACACCTGTAATATTTATTTATAATTGTAAATTAGGGAAAATAAGTCTATTTTATAGAGAAGTGACTAGCCTAGTGTCTGTTCCCTAGGAAGCTGTGTTTATGTATTAAATTATGCTTTACAATAAGTAAAACACTTAACAATCCAGTGTGAAATAAGTGCTCAATAATATTACTTTTACAATGATTACTGCCCTAAGAACTCTTAATACTGATATTAATATATTTAAATGTTGTCATCTCCTAAGGTGAATTCTGCCTGTTCAGAAAGTTCAAAAAGGTGAGCCATTTCTGCCTGTTCAATGCCAAAGATCATATGCAGGAAAATCTACAGAAGGCTAAGAATTATATCTCAAAAACTAATGAAGAAAAGTAGAAATATTTGACATGTATCTTAAACTGAAATTCTATAATCTAAATTATATATTTCAAGGAAAACAAAAAGTGGTTATATAAAGTAAGACAGATACAAAGGCATATAAAATAAAATTTTTTAAGTTTTTGAAAGTGGCTTCCTGGTAAATTGTACCCCTTAGAAATTATCTCAATATTAAGCAACACATACTTTTGTGACAGATAAAATTTCCCAATATATAGATTAATTTGAGGTAAAAGTATATTTTAAAATATGTTAAAATGCATGAGTATGCATTTACTAATGCATACTCATCAGATTAATTTGAGGTAAAAGTATATTTTAAAATATTTTAAAATGCATGAGTATGCATTTACTAATGCAAGAAACATCAACACTAAAGAGGCATATTTGATAGTTATGATACAATCTATAAAACATTATGTCTAGTAATAAGAATTTCTTGCAAAGCTATCTCACTGAAAAGAAAAGCAAACAAATGACATGATACATTATTGTTTGTCTATTAAAAATTCTTCGAGTCATTTAAACTTAGTTTCCTTTTTCTAATGCTGCATTTTAATTTTCTCTAGGAATGACAGGATGATTTTACATATATATGCATACATACATGAACTGTTTTCTGTAACTACAGAAAACATATATATAAAATCATCTTGCCATTATATATGTATATATGTACATCAAAGGCATATAAAATAAAATTTTTAAGTTTTTGAAAGTGGCTTCCTGGTAAATTGTACCCTTAGAAATTATCTCAATATTAAGCAACACATACTTTTGTGACAGATAAAATTTCCCAATATATAGATTAATTTGAGGTAAAAGTATATTTTAAAATATGTTAAAATGCATGAGTATGCATTTACTAATGCATACTCATCAGATTAATTTGAGGTAAAAGTATATTTTAAAATATTTTAAAATGCATGAGTATGCATTTACTAATGCAAGAAACATCAACACTAAAGAGGCATATTTGATAGTTATGATACAATCTATAAAACATTATGTCTAGTAATAAGAATTTCTTGCAAAGCTATCTCACTGAAAAAGAAAAGCAAACAAATGACATGATACATTATTGTTTGTCTATTAAAAATTCTTCGAGTCATTTAAACTTAGTTTCCCTTTTTCTAATGCTGCATTTTTAATTTTCTCTAGGAATGACAGGATGATTTTACATATATATGCATACATACATGAACTGTTTTCTGTAACTACAGAAAACATATATATGTAAAATCATCTTGCCATTATATATGTATATATGTACATCATATGTATATATATGATAATCAGTCTTGTGAGTTTATTTAGTTAAGTTTTATTTGTCCTATAAAAATAAGGTTTAATGTTCTGACAAACTATTGATATATCTTCAATTTCCTTCCTTATATTTGACCAAGCTCAATTTCTTAAAGCACAACAATGTAAAATCCAGTATTTAATAACTCCTCAAAAATGTATGTATGCCAAATGCAGCATGGCATCATGTTTTGCATCTTGGAACATACAAAAGCACAAGTGGAAAACTAATCAAATTCAAAGTCTGGAGTTTCATAGTAATTCAGCAAAGTTGATTTCTTAGTGTGACAAATGTCTCACAGTAATATAAGAATTAAACCTTTGAGAAAATTGTGTAAGGGGAACATGGACACACTCTATATTGTTGTGCATTTTTTTCATAAACCTAAAATTTTTCCAAAGCAAAATCTCTAGTTGATAATCTATATATGTAATTTGAAAGAAGATGGTCTTTGCTCTCCTATCTGGAATCTCCTTGACTTCCCCAACTTATTCTGTAAAATTAAGATATAATACCAGTCTCTCATGGTTGTAAGGTTAAATAAGATGATTTGTGTATCAGAACCTTCAAAGCCATAAGTCATATTACCTATTTGTTATTATTTCAATCCCAATTCTTCCAGATGACAGGTATCTCTGAATTTTAGATTCTAGTGGAAAGATGAAAATTTAAATACTTTTCCCTAAGATTCTACAGTGGGACATAAATAGTGTTAATTAACAAAAAAAGCTACAAAATATCTATTCCCCTTATCCATAAATATATATGAGTCAATGCAAAAATAATTTATTATATGATCATTTGTTTCATAAACTTCTCAGGCACCATCTCTTATGTACAATATGTTCATTGAAAGTTTTCTTATTTCTACAGAATCAAGGAGACAGGGGAGTGGAGCAGATTGTATTATTGTAATGAGAAAGATCCAGATCCCTGTGCCCTTTCCTTGATTTTTCCTAATATTATCCCACACTCCCCACACCAACACTGTTTCTCTGAGTGGCATTGTTTATTTCTAAGACTTCAAAAACTGACCCTATGCTAATATTGTGTAATTCCATTTATTAGAGTTCCCTAGGATATGCAAATTCACAGAAACAGAAAGTAGAACAGAGGTTACCAGGGGCTGAGGGAGGGGAGGAAAGTGGCAGATTTTTTTTCTTTTTTTTTTTGTTTTTTTAATTTTTTTTTAATTATTATTATACTTTAAGTCCTAGGGTACATGTGCACAATGTGCAGGTTTGTTACATACATATACATGTGTCATGTTAGTGTGCTGTACGCATTAACTTGTCATTTACATTAGGTATATCTCCTAATGCTATCCCTCCCCCCGTCCCCTCCCCTTCCTATGTTCCCCTTCCATCCCTATGTGATGTTCCCCTTCCTATGTTCAAGTGATCTCATTGTTCAGTTTCCACCTATGAGTGAGAACATGCGGTGTTTTGTTTTCTGTTCTTGCGATAGTTTGCTGAGAATGATGGTTTCTAGCTGCATCCATGTCCCTACAAAGGACACAAACTCATCCTTTTTTATGGCTGCATAGTATTCCATGGTGTATATGTGACACATTTTCTTAATCCAGCCGGTCACTGATGGACATTTGGGTTGATTCCAAGTCTTTGCTATTATGAAGAGTGCCGCAATAACCATACGTGTGCATGTGTATTTATAGCAGCATGATTTATAATCCTTTGGGTATATCCCAAGTAATGGGATGGCTGGGTCAAATGGTATTTCTAGTTCTAGATCCTTGAGGAATCGCCACACTGTTTTTCACAATGGTTGGACTAGTTTACAGTCCCACCAACAGTGTAAAAGGGTTCCTATTTCTCCACATCCTCTCCAGCACCTGTTTCCTGACTTTTTAATGATCGCCATTCTAACTGGTGTGAGATGGTATCTCATTGTGGTTTTGATTTGCATTTCTCTGATGGCAGTGATGATGAGCATTTTTCATGTGTCTGTTGGCTGTATGAATGTCTTCTTTTGAGAAGTGTCTGTTCATATCCTTTGCCCACTTTTTGATGGGGTTGTTTGTTTTCTTGTAAATTTGTTTGAGTTCTTTGTAGGTTCTGGATATTAGCCCTTTGTCAGATGAGTAGATTGCAAAAATTTTCTCCCATTCTGTAGGTTGCCTGTTCACTCTGATGGTAGTTTCTTTTGCTGTGCAGAAGCTCTTTAGTTTAATTAGATCCCATTTGTCAATTTTGGCTTTTGTTGCCATTGCTTTTGGTGTTTTAGACATGAAGTCCTTGCCCATGCCTATGTCCTGAATGGTATTACCTAGGTTTTCTTCTAGGGTTTTTATGGTTTTAGGTCTAACATTTAAGTCTCTAATCCATCTTGAATTAATTTTGTATAAGGAGTAAGGAAAGGATCCAGTTTCAGCTTTCTACTTATGGCTAGCCAATTTTCCCAGCACCATTTATTAAATAGGAATCCTTTCCCCATTTCTTGTTTTTGTCAGGTTTGTCAAAGATCAGATGGCTGTAGATGTGTGGTATTATTTCTGAGGGCTCTGTTCTGTTCCATTGGTCTATATCTCTGTTTTGGTACCAGTACCATGCTGTTTTGGTTACTGTAGCCTTGTAGTATAGTTTGAAGTCAGGTAGCGTGATGCCTCCAGCTTTGTTCTTTTGACTTAGGATTGTCTTGGCAATGCAGGGTCTTTTTGGTTCCATATGAACTTTAAAGCAGTTTTTCCAATTCTGTGAAGAAAGTCATTGGTAGCTTAATGGGGATGGCATTGAATCTATAAATTACCTTGGGCAGTATGGCCATTTTCACAATATTGATTCTTCCTATCCATGAGCATGGTATGTTCTTCCATTTGTTTGTGTCCTCTTTTATTTCACTGAGCAGTGGTTTGTAGTTCTCCTTGAAGAGGTCCTTTACATCCCTTGTAAGTTGGATTCATAGGTATTTTATTCTTTGAAGCAATTGTGAATGGAAGTTCATTCATGATTTGGCTCTCTGTTTGTCTGTTACTGGTGTATAAGAATACTTGTGATTTTTGCACATTGATTTTGTATCCTGAGACTTTGTTGAAGTTGCTTATCAGCTAAAGGAGATTTTGGGCTGAGACAATGGGGTTTTCTGAATATACAGTCATGTCATCTGCAAACAAGGACAATTTGACTTCTCCTTTTCCTCACCGAATACCCTTTATTTCTTTCTCTTGCCTGATTGCCCTAGCCAGAATTTCCAACACTATGTTGAATAGGACTGGTGAGAGAGGGTATCCCTGTCTTGTGCCAGTTTTCAAAGGGAATGTTTCCAGTGTTTGCCCATTCAGTATGATATTGACTGTGGGTTTGTCATAAATAGCTCTTATTATTTTGAGACACGTTCCATCAATACTGAATTTATTGAGAGTTTTTAGCATGAAGGGCTGTTGAATTTTGTCAAAGGCCTTTTCTGCATCTATTGAGATAATCATGTGGTTTTTGTCTTTGGTTCTGCTTATATGCTGGATTTCATTTATTGATTTGTGTATGTTGAACCAGCCTTGCATCCCAGGGATGAAGGCCACTTGTTCATGTTGGATAAGCTTTTTGATGTGCTGCTGAAGTAGCAGTTTTTTAATGGTTACAAAGTCTTTGTTTGGGATGATGTAAAAGGCTTAGGTATAGATAGTGAAGCCGTTATACAATGAATGTACTGACAAACTGTATACTTATAAATGGTCAAGCTATAAATATTGTTACATATATTTAAACAGTTTTTTAAAAATAGTCTTAGAAAATGACACCCAATCTTGCATCTATTTTCCTAATCTCCAAAACCATTCCCATTGCCACTTTTATCTCAATGTCAAAGATGCTTCACATGCAGCACATTTAAAACAAAATATCTTTCCTCCTAAAAATATTGTTTAAATCAGTTGTTTCCCAAACTGAAAAACTCAGAAGGCCTTGACGTGTGTACACTATGTGTCCACATCTGTGCAAAGTAGATGCTAATATTGCTTATTACCTAAATTTCATACAGTGCTTCTGCCACAGTTCACTTTCAGAGCAGTGGTAGAGTAGTCCTACCTTTATCTGTGGTTTCTCTTTCCACAGTTTCAGTTTGTTACTAAAGATCAGTTCTGGTCTGAAAATATTAAGTGGAAAAATCCAGAAATACACAATTTACAAGTTTGGAATTGTGCACCATTCTAAATAGTGGGATGAAATCTCCTTTGGGACATGAATCCTCTTTTGCCCAGTGGAACCACTTCACAGTCATCTTGGTTATCAGGTAAACTGTTGCTGTATCATTGTGCTTGTATTCAAGCCACCTTATTTGACTTCTCCAAATAAATGTTGAAGTGCCAGTACCTCAGCATGCATGTAGATACAGGGTATTTGAAGACATAATTAAGTTACCCCAAAGCACATCAGTAGTGATGCTAGTCATTTGGATATGCCAGAGAAGCCATAAAATGCTTCAAGTGAAAAGGTGAAGGTTTTCCATTTAATAAGAAAGAAAAAAATTATATGCTGAGATTGCTAAGATCTTCTGTAAGAACTAATCTTCTATTCATGAAATTGTGAAGAAAAGAAATGTGCTAGTTTTGCTGTGGCACCTCAAACTGAAACAGTTACAGCAACAATCATGATAAGTGCTTAGTTAACATGAAAAAGGCATTCAGTTTGTGTGTGGAATACATGAACAGAAGTGTGTTCTGATTGACAGCAAATGCGTTCAGCACTGTCTGAGATTTCAGGCATCAACATACTCCCCACAGAGGACAGGGGATACTTTACTGATATATCTTGGCAGATCTTCAGAAGGGGCAACTTCATTCTTCTTGTCACATTTTGACCAGTCTAACTTGGTGTATTACTTTTATATGGCTGCCATGACAAAATACCACAAACTGGGTGGCTTAAACAATAGAAATTTATGTTTTCACAGTTCTGGAGACTGGAAGTCTGAGATCAAGGTATTGGCAGGTCTGGCTTCTTCTGAGTCTTCTCTCCTTGATTTGCAGAGGGCTTCCTTTTCTCTGCGCTTGTTCACTCCAGATGTCTTTTCTGTGTGCCCAAATTTCCTCTTCTTATAAAAGGACACCAGTCAGATTGGATTATGGCCCACCCTAGTTAATTAATTTTAACTTAATTACCTCTTCAAATACCCTCTATCTAAATACATTCTGAGGTACAGGTGCTTCAACATATAAATTTTGGGGGGAGACACAACTCAACCCACAACAAATGCTAACACGTGTAATGTCCCATGAAAATCTAAAGTGAGAGATAAAAGAATGTTTAATTTATCTTAGCACTCTTGCCTGATTTTAGGGCCTGACTTGATTTCCTTAGGTCCTCATGCACATATACATGTATTGTTATGTATGAATTGTTGCCGTTGCTGATTTGTTAATAATGAAAATTAGTTTATGTGGATTCTATAATAAAATTTCAAATATAAGTTTTTACCGAATTCTCCAAGTCATTTTCTCTCAGAATTAAGTCTTCAGATACACTCTACTATGGGTGATCTTCCCTTAATAATATTTTTTAGTTCAGCATACTTCTGGACATTTATTTATTCTATATGCCACTTAAAAATCAATTGCTTTTTTATCACCTCAAGTAGACTTAACTTCTATTGAGTAAATTGTTCTTACACCTTGCTGCAGATGGATGAGTGGAGCTAATTGTGCTGGACCTTATAAAAATCAAATGACTGCTTTGAGCACCTGATACCACATAGTAAAGCAGAGCTACAAAGTCTCTAATGAACACTCTTCTTGTCAGTATACAATTCCTTAATTTTAGTATTTTTAATTTTAATTTTTGTCTGCTTCTACATTTTTTCCTTTATAATCAAATGAAAGTGAACACTAAGAGAGTTTTGCATTATCTGCTGTTATTCTGCATGGTACCTTAACAGAACAGTATGTCCCTATGTTCTAGTAAGGCAAAGCAGTGGGACTGTGCTAAGATGCAATTATTTTCAAAGTTCATTTGCATTTGTATTGTAAAGTTTATATGTGATTAAATACCTCAGAGACAAATTAAATGCATATGAGAACTGTAGCTACAGAAAACATTAAAACTTTTAATTTGTACATCTCAAAATTCAGCTTGCTCTGATCTGTCTGTTACAAGATATCATTTAAGCCACTTAGTAATAATTTTTATTTTAGGCTAATTACCCTTGACTTATAACTTGAAATCTATTAATTTAGCAGTTAAAGAAATAACTTGATTTCTAAGCAAGTAATAGTGAAAATGCTAAAGTTTGCCATTATTTAAGAGGCCATTGCAGTCTATTTCTCTTCCTGCCTATTTTTCTTAATATAACTATGGTTAACACATGATGAAACATTTCGTGGCCACTAAAAGAATGGCAATGTGGGTCATGTCACAGTTCGGGAAATATTTTGTGGTACAAGTGTAGAAAAAGGAAACAAACATAGAATATACATTATGATTACAACTATGTTAAGGTGAACTGGAGATTATTTGAAGGAATACATGAATAAATTTCTTTCATGAAGGTGACAATAAAGCTATATTTTTAATTGTTTATTTTTAAAACTTTGTGTGGATACATAGCAGGTGTATATATTTGTGGGTACATGAGATGTTTTAGTTCAGCATACTTCTGGACATTTATTTATTCTATATGCCACTTAAAAATCAATTGCTTTTTATCACCTCAAGTAGACTTAACTTCTATTGAGTAAATTGTTCTTACACCTTGCTGCAGATGGATGAGTGGAGCTAATTGTGCTGGACCTTATAAAAATCAAATGACTGCTTTGAGCACCTGATACCACATAGTAAAGCAGAGCTACAAAGTCTCTAATGAACACTCTTCTTGTCAGTATACAATTCCTTAATTTTAGTATTTTTAATTTTAATTTTTGTCTGCTTCTACATTTTTTCCTTTATAATCAAATGAAAGTGAACACTAAGAGAGTTTTGCATTATCTGCTGTTATTCTGCATGGTACCTTAACAGAACAGTATGTCCCTATGTTCTAGTAAGGCAAAGCAGTGGGACTGTGCTAAGATGCAATTATTTTCAAAGTTCATTTGCATTTGTATTGTAAAGTTTATATGTGATTAAATACCTCAGAGACAAATTAAATGCATATGAGAACTGTAGCTACAGAAAACATTAAAACTTTTTAATTTGTACATCTCAAAATTCAGCTTGCTCTGATCTGTCTGTTACAAGATATCATTTAAGCCACTTAGTAATAATTTTTTATTTTAGGCTAATTACCCTTGACTTATAACTTGAAATCTATTAATTTAGCAGTTAAAGAAATAACTTGATTTCTAAGCAAGTAATAGTGAAAAATGCTAAAGTTTGCCATTATTTAAGAGGCCATTGCAGTCTATTTCTCTTCCTGCCTATTTTTCTTAATATAACTATGGTTAACACATGATGAAACATTTCGTGGCCACTAAAAAGAATGGCAATGTGGGTCATGTCACAGTTCGGGAAATATTTTGTGGTACAAGTGTAGAAAAAGGAAACAAACATAGAATATACATTATGATTACAACTATGTTAAGGTGAACTGGAGATTATTTGAAGGGAATACATGAATAAATTTCTTTCATGAAGGTGACAATAAAGCTATATTTTTAATTGTTTATTTTTAAAACTTTGTGTGGATACATAGCAGGTGTATATATTTGTGGGGTACATGAGATGTTTTAGTACAGGCATGTGATGTGACATATAAATATATATATATAATTTTTTAAGTAAAATGTGTATTCCTTTTGTTTTCAGATACTTTAAAAATACAGTTTGGTAATTTAAAAAATACTTGATTAATCTTTCTTAATGAAATGGAAGTTAAAATGTAAATTAAGGCATCCTATGTCAATTCATCAGTCCTCCTTTTTTTTACATGTAACTTCAACTCTCAAAATATAAATAATAAAAATAAGTATTTTTTACCCCTGTAATTTAATAAATCATTTTTGACACTCGTATTATTCAGGAGTTGCTCTATAAGATCTCTTCAAAATATAAGACAGATTATAGTGCAAATATAGATCCGTGTAAATCCTTCCTATTAGAGACAGAGAAATCGTGGGAAATCTTTTAAAATTAAGACATTGAAGCAGGTGCTGAACTTACTAGTCAACACTTGAATGAATGTTCAAAAGATTTTTTAATTCATTAAGATCTGCTAGTATGGGCTGATTTTCTCGTATATGCAGTCAACCATCTTGCAATTTAGAAGACAAGCCACCAGATTAATATAAGTCCGTTGGAAATAGTAATGGAAAAAAGTATATTTTTAAAATGGCCTTAATGTGTTTTCTTTTTTAAAAAATGGAGTGTATATGTAATTTATAATTTGCTTTCCAAATTTATCATATCAATAGAGTAGCTTTATTATGAGTTCTATGTTTTATTTCTTGACTTTGATCAAAACCCATATTTATTTTATTATTTATAAATATTGTATATTGAATATATATATATATAACTTTCTTTCTTAGATGTAGCTATATATATAGCTACACCTTAGATGTAGGTTTCCAGATACTTGTTAATCTAGGAGACTTGGTTTCCACGCCTGACTGCTTATTACGTGGAGTGTTTTATTAATGACAGAGATTTTGAGTCATATCCCCTAAAGAGTTATGTGAATCTGAACTGGAACCTGGCAATTCAGAAAAAATACCATAAATAAGTCCACAGATTTACTGTCTTCCTCTAAATAGTAACAGAGAGGCAAATATCATCTTTGACAGGTCATTGAAGCAATTTGTTTCTCCTTATTGGTGCTTGTCTACCTGAGAGCCATGATGGGGGCAATGGCCCTTGTGATAATCTTGAGTATATTCTGTTCCTGCTCCAGATTGGTCCTACATTGTACCTACAAACTGCTTCCCACCTGGGCACCTTCTATGCACCAACTTCTGTGCTGAACACTTTATTTCTGAGCTGTCATTTCCTCGGGCACTAAGGACAGCTCCAAAGGAGTAGAAGCTTGGGGAACTTTATCACAAGATAATGATGTTTTATTTTATCTATTTTAAAAATTTTCCTTAATCCTTATTTTAACTTTTTAAATTTTCTTTTCCACAAGCTTCATGTAGTGAGCTTAGAGATTATAACTGCGGATGACTTTCCTAGAGCTTTTCAGTGGCATTTCTCAAAATTAACTTTGGCTAGCTTGTCATTTCCAGATATTGATTATTCTTCTTGGAAGTCTTAGCATTCAAATCTTATTTTGCCAAGCGTCAAACCAAGCCATGTTTTATTAGTCTACTGAAGTTTCATCTTCTGTTTTGCCTGTCTCTTCAAGTTGTAAATAAATATTGAAAAATTTTACTCTATGTTTGTGTTGTTGAATTCTTTCTAAATTAACAAAGGTTTTAAAAAATCTAGAAAAGCAGTCTACTATTTTATTCTTCATTCCCTTCTATATATCATGATTGTTCTACAGCAGTGCCTACTGTCCAGTGGAGATGTAACAGGAATCATAATTTAAATTTTCTAGTAGTTACACTAAAAAGTAAAAAAGTAAAATTAAGTGTAATAAATTTGTTAACTAAATATATCCAAAATGTTATAATTTCAACACACAATCAATATAAGAACATCATTCACGAGATAGTTTACATTCATTTTTTGTATCAAGTCTTCACAGTCTGGTGTATATTTTAATATTTGCAGCACATCTTGATTTGGATGCTGAATTTTTCTCAGAAACGCTTAACCTGTATTAAACTGTAAACTGTAAACCAATTTACAGTTGAAGAAGTACATCCACCTGTCCAAGTGTCTTCAGACATAATTTAACATTTTCTAAAAACGGAATTGTATCAGTTTTTAACTTTAAACTTAAGTGGGTTAAAATTAAATAAATTAAAAACTCAGTTCCTCCCTCACACTAGCCGTGTTTCAAGTGCCTGATAACCCCAAGCAATTAGGAACCATTATATCAGACAAGGTTGCTTAAGGTACAGACTACATACTTCTTAGTAGTACTAGCCTTCACTTCCTACGTGCTGTGATTTTTGACAAATGACAACTATTTTGAGACTCATTTGGTTTATCTATAAAATTGGGTTAATAATGTAACTACAGGTTGAGCATACCTAATCTGAAAATACAAACCTCTAAAAACTCTAATATCTGAAACTTTTTGAGCACTGACACGATGCCACAAGTGAAAAATTCCACACTTGACTTCATGTGACAGGTTGCATTCAAAAGTTTGTTTCACGTACAAATTATTTTAAAATATTGTATAAAATTACCTTCAGACTGTATGTTTGAAGTATACATGAAACGTAAATGAATCTTATGTTCAGAGTTGAATCCCATCCCAAGATTTCTCATTTGGGATATGCAAATATTCCAAAATAAGAAAAAAATCAGGAATCTGCCACATTTCTGGTCTCAAGCATTTCACATAAGGGATTCTCAACCTGTATTTCATTGGGTTGTTGTTATAATTACATGAGAAAACACAAAGCATTTAATAAATGTTAGTGAATATCATCATTGTTGTCATTATACTACATTTAGACCAGTGGACCCTTTAAAAAATCTAAGAAAAGCTGTCATCTGTTTCATATAAGACACACAGTATTCACCTATTTGCATATGATTTCAGTGGGTTCGGGAAAGCCACCCAAAGCCCATTAACACCTTTGTTAAGTGTCCTTAGGCTCCATGATTACATTTTTTAAATTAATAATTGTTGTATAGTTCCAGCTACCAAGACTCCAATTTTCCCTTAAAACATTTGTGCCTATGTCATGGAATTATTAGAGGAAATGAGTTCATATTAACCAGGATGCTTATTTACCAATATAATGCTGAGTCATTTAGTTATGCCTCAAGATCGCATTTGTTTTCTTCCATATTTACTGTTTGCACTAATTTTCGGTGAGGCACAGAGGAAATGCTTCTTATTTACCTGACATATAAATTAATGTATATAATTGAAGATAAAGATATTTTTGTATGCAAAATAAACATTGTTTTTCTGTTTTCAAAAGAATTTTGACTATCGTTAAAGCAGTTATCTTTGCACAGCAAAATTTGAATCATGTACAATAAAATGCAAGATTTTTAAAATATACCTTAACTAGAACCACGTATGTTTAAATAATCCTACAACAGTAAATGTATTGCCATTAAATAATCTGCCATAAAAATAGATATGTGTGTAAAATGTGGCATTCAAGCTGGTTTAAAATGTAAATTGTCTAAGAAATACATTTAAGCAAAAAATAGATATTAGTCTCAAATGGGCAAAATTTTAGATTAAAGAAGCTGTAAGATGCTAAAAGCGACTCTCTTTTTTTCATTTTGAAGTATACACTATTGCAAAATATAAAGCTGTGGGTTAATTCTACATGCTAAGCTTTCATGACTTTTATCCAGATAACAGGGAGGCCCCATGGTGGGGTGAAATGAGCACAGTTAGTTTTCTCTACACATATTCTAGCTCTGTGGCCCAGGCAATACTTTTCCTCTCTCTAAGCACCACTTTCTTCTTCTGCATACGTTGAAGACATAAAACAAAATTTAAGTTTATTGTTAGGTTGTTTTTTCCCCAGGAATAAGTGAGATATAATATGCGAACTACCTGGCTAAAAATGGGGGGTTAATAAAACAGGTTCCCATCCTCTTTCTACATCCCTAATTTGTAATCAAAATAAATTACAAATGTTATTTTAGGGCTGTGTAGGGAGATCCAGAGATACCATTGAGGAAACAAATAGACAGAAACATTTATTTGAAAGGGAGATATAAAGGGCAGTCATTGACGAGCCACAAAGAAAATGTTCAGTTTGTTGACACTGTCCCCTGTGATATAAGACATGAATCCCCCAGCAGACAAGAACAAATACTGGTCTCCCTTTCTTTTCTTGCAGTTCCTTGGTTTAGTGTCCAAAGATCTCAAATTCTATTGCTTTAAGAAGCCAGTCAGATAGCCTAATTGTAGGAAGTAGCAAGATATTAAATACAGATGGTGTTTTAAAAACTGTGACGAATAGAAATGTACATGCCATGTATAAAGGGATTCAGATTCAGATTTTTAAAAACCATTCAGATTTTCAAAAGCCAATGTATAGCCTTCAGTTTGCCACCTGACAATCAACAAATGTCCATGTCAGTCTTTCCAAATGTATGTAACTCAAAAAAACAAATTGTTGGTTAATATCTAAACCTTCAAGATTTGTGGTGATTCTAGATTTGTGCAAAGGTTAAGGTGGCTTCTCAGAATCCATCAAAACCCCAAAGTAGCAAGCCAAGCCACCCTGAGATACCATAGTTCCTCCTTTTGCAAGCATGTGGTTACTGGCAGACTACATAACATCTACAAAATGGGGCAGTAATACTACCTAAGACATAGGATTGCTGTGAGGATAAAATAAATTAATATTTGTAAAACATTTAGACAATACCTGAAACCCAGCAATAACTCAATAAATGTTGTCTCTTCTTTTTATTACATTCATTCTTAGAATTATCTTTGCCTAAAAAAAACTCCCTAAACATACCAGCTGCTGTTTTGATTATAAAGAATTCAAGCTACTGAATTGGAAAGAAAAAAATGGGATATTTGGAGCACTTTTTAATAGGATATTCTAGAAGATGAGTTTCACGTGGTATAGATTTGCTTCCATATATTTATTTGTTTCTAAAGTCAATAAAGAAACCTCCAGGTAGGGATGTCTTTTGAATGTCTGATGTAAGTTCTTAGAAGGAAGATCTTATGTGCTCTGTATAGTCTAAAAATATAGGGTGTGTTGGAGTGTAGAAATTTAGCAATGTAACAGCAGCTCTATTTTGTTAAGATTACTCTATGATTCATTTGTGTAGTGGTGGAAATTATATTTATAGCAACCATGCTTAAAACTTTTCAGAAACATACTGTTTAGAATAATAATAATGTAAAATGGAGCTGAATTAGATGTTTCACAAAATGGGACTTTATAAAGTGATATTTAAGTTATCAATATAAAGTTATAGTGCTAAAGGAACCTTAAAGTTTTGCTATTCTTTTTTATAATAACTAAATGAGATATTGCTTAAAATTTCTTAAAATCTCAGAGTATTTAGAATTCCAAACTACAGATTTGTGATTAACATAAATCCTTCTAGAAACAATCTGAATTTATCAAACTCATTTTTTTCTGGAAGTGCTAAAGCTATAAAAACAGGAAAAAAATTACCAACAAAACAATTACAATAAAAGATACTACTTAGAATGAAAAGGCAAGCCACAGATGGGGAGAAAGTATTTGCAGTGCATATCCCCCAAAAAAGGACTCATGTCAAGAGTTTATGAAGAACTCTTACCATAGAAAAAGGGGAAACTCTTTATTGCGCACCTCACAAAACAGGCTATTCATCTGACCAAAAAGCTTAGGAAAATGTGCTTAATGAGGATACTAATGGGAAAAGGCAAATTAAAACTACAGTAAGAAAAAAACACAAGTGCAAAAAGCAAAACAGTGAGATATGTCTGCTTACCCACCAATGGCTAAATGATAAAATCAAATTTTGCCAAAGATGTGGGACAATTGAAACACTACATTTTGAGGGAATGAGAGAAGAATAGTAGAATCATCTAGGAAAACTTTTGGCAGCAACTGTAGTGAAGTATATACTTATTCTGTTATTCAGAAATTCCAATATAAGGTATATACTCAAGATAAATCAGTGCATAAGGTGCTTCAAGAATGTTCCTCCCAGCCTTTAATTTTTAACGGATGTTTATTTTATTAGCCTAAAACTGGAAACATCCCAAATGCCATGAAGAGTAGAATGGATAAATAAATTGTAGTATAACCATAAAATGAAATATAGCCTGAAATTTAAAAAGAATGATCTTCCACCATACAACAGTTAGCAATCACATTAACAGAATGGTGAGTAAAAGAACAAAGACACAAAAGATTACATAGTATGCTACCTCATTTATGTGAATTTCAAGAACAAGCAGAACTGCTCTGTAGTGATAGAAATCAGAATAGCTAGAAACTCTTTATTGCACCTCACAAAACAGGCTATTCATCTGACCAAAAAGCTTAGGAAAATGTGCTTAATGAGGATACTAATGGGAAAAGGCAAATTAAAACTACAGTAAGAAAAAACACAAGTGCAAAAAGCAAAACAGTGAGATATGTCTGCTTACCCACCAATGGCTAAATGATAAAATCAAATTTTGCCAAAGATGTGGGACAATTGAAACACTACATTTTGAGGGAATGAGAGAAGAATAGTAGAATCATCTAGGAAAACTTTTGGCAGCAACTGTAGTGAAGTATATACTTATTCTGTTATTCAGAAATTCCAATATAAGGTATATACTCAAGATAAATCAGTGCATAAGGTGCTTCAAGAATGTTCCTCCCAGCCTTTAATTTTTAACGGATGTTTATTTTATTAGCCTAAAACTGGAAACATCCCAAATGCCATGAAGAGTAGAATGGATAAATAAATTGTAGTATAACCATAAAATGAAATATAGCCTGAAATTTAAAAAGAATGATCTTCCACCATACAACAGTTAGCAATCACATTAACAGAATGGTGAGTAAAAGAACAAAGACACAAAAGATTACATAGTATGCTACCTCATTTATGTGAATTTCAAGAACAAGCAGAACTGCTCTGTAGTGATAGAAATCAGAATAGCTAGAACCTCTTGGTTGACTAAGATGAGGCAAAAGGGCCTTCTGAGAAATTGTCTGTATTTGAATCCAGCTGGTTATATGGGTGCATATATGTTTAAAAAAAAAAATCACTTAAAATTTGTGTACACTTAGGATTTGTCCACTTCAAATTCTGTTGTAACTTAAAAAGAAACTCCCTACACTGTGACTCAACAATGAACATGAGTAATCCTGTCATATTTTAGCAAAATAATGGGAAGGACTGCTGTAAGCAAATACTTTTATATCTAAAATAAATAGACATCATGTCAACCAAAGAACAAATAACAGGATTCTTTATTGCTGCTTCATTCTTGTAAATAATATATAAAATTCGATTTAAAATCTTAGCACTACCCTTTAGCAGGGTTACTGTTTGCCAAATGAAAAGCATCCTCAAGAGGGTGTTGCATAAGAAAAATCTTCACCCAAGTGTGTGAGTGAATGTTTTAGAAGACTTAAACAACCATTCCATTTGGTTGAAAGGTGGATCTCAGAAAAATCTGACATAAATATTTCTATCTTGTGTCATCTTTTAAGACAGCTTCTTAATGAATACAAATATATGTACACCTTGGGTTCCAACGTGGACTCTTCTTGATTACGAAGATTTTTTCTAACTTGAAATATTTGAGGAAATAATTCGCAGCATTTCCCATCTGAGCTTATTTACTTGGCTTCCCAGTGTGTAGCCCACAGCTAGAAATTTGAGAAAGCTGTTGATGAACTTTGAAGGCAACCATTCCCTCCAGGTTCCAAGGTGGCCAGTGTACTCTTCCTCTGCAATTACTGCTCTATCTGAACTTTTCCTCAGAGGGATAAATAAAGCTACAGGTCTCATGCATTTTCAATGAGAAACCTTATGCAAAGAATTTTACCAAAATCACATTCTTGGCATTTCTTCAGTCAACACTTTTATATCGAACTGTTCCTTTTATGGGCAACATACCCTCCATGGATCATAACACTTATGCCATAATTATCAACACTAAAGCAACAAGTCCACTCCAGAGAACTTAATGTTGTTTAACTTCAAAATTATGTTATTTCTGCATGGGTGTTTATACCCAATATTTCTTATGACTGATTTTAACAAAATAAAATGTCAGCAAAAATTACCAATTCCCTTCTCAGATGTTTAAACAAATTTTCTAACATAAGCTGATTGCAAATGTAGGAAGAAATTGAACCAGTGTATTTTAAATAGTAACATTTGAAATCCACCCTTTTGCTAGTAGGCAACTTTAGATGTTTTAAAATAAAAACCATATTGATGCTATATAAATTACATAATAATATTCCTTGGAGGGAGAATTTCTTTGGAACAACATTTTTGTTTCTCCCTCATTTTTTTGGTGTCTTTAATAAATGAAGAAATATTTCTAACTTTGAAATAATTATAGATTTTTTAACTTTCATTTTAAGTTCAAGCGTACATGTGCAGGATGTGCGTGTTTTTTAAATAGATGAACATGGAGATAATGGGGGTTTGTTGTACAGATTATTTCATCACCCAGGTATTAAGCCTAGTATCCATTAATTATTTTTCTTGATTCTATCCCTCCTCCCATCCTCCAAGAGGCCCCAGTTTGTGTTGTTCCTCTCTATATGTCCATGTGTTCTAATTTAGCTCCCACTTGTGAGAACATGAGGCTTTTGGTTTTCTATTCCTGAATTAATTTGCTAATGATAATAGCCACCAGTTCCATCCATGTCCCTGCAAAAGATGTGATCTCATTCTTTTTTATGTCTGCATAGTATTCCATGCTATATATTTACCACATGTTCTTTATCCAGTCATTCACTGATGGACATTTGGGTTGATTCCATGTCTTTACTATTGTGAATTGTGCTGCAATGAACATACACATGCATGTGTCTTTATGATAGAACAATTTATATTCCTTTGGATATATACCCAGTAATGGGATTCCTGGGTTCAATGGTATTTCTGTCTCCAGGTCTTTAAGGAATCACTACACTGTCTTCCACAATGTCTGAACTAATTTATGCTCCCTTCAAGAGTGTATAAATGTTCCTTTTTATCCACAACATCACCAGCATCTGTTATTTTTTCTTTTTAATAATAATCATTATGACTGATGTGAGATGGTATCTCATTTTGTTTTGATTTACATGTCTTTAATGATCAGTGATGTTGAGCTCTTTATGATATGCTTGTTGACCTTGTATATCTTCTTTTGAGAAGTGTCTGTTCATGTTCTTTGCCCACTTTTTAATGGGGTTGTTTGTATTTTTCTTATAATTTTGTTTAAGTTACTATAGATGCTGGATATTAGGCATTTGTCAGATACATAGTTTGCAAAAATTTTTTCCCATTCCATAGGCTATTTACTCTGTTGATAGTTTATTTTGGTGTGTAGAAGCTCTTTAGTTTAATTAGTTCCCATCTGTCAATTTCTGCTTTTGTTGCAGTTGTTTTTGGGATCTTCATTATAAAATCTTTGCTTGTGTTTCTGTCCTGAATGGCATTGGCTAGGTTATCTTCCAGGGTTTTTATAGTTTTAGTTTTTACATTTAGTCTTGAGGCAGTAATAAATAGCCTACCAACCAAAAAAAGTCCAAGACCAGATGGATTCACAGCTGAATTCTACCAGATATACAAAGAAGAGCCAGTAGCATTCCTACTGAAAATATTCCCAAAAAATGAAAAGGAAGGAGTCCTCCCTAACTTATTCAATGAGGGGAACATCATCCTGATACCAAACCTGGCAAAGAAACAATGAAAAAAGAAAATTTTAGCCCAATATCCTTGATGAACATCGATGCAAATATCCTCAACAAAATACTGTCAAACGGAATCCAACAGCACATCAAAAAGCTTATCCACCACAATCAAGTAGGCTTCATCCCCAGGATACAAGGTCAGTTCAACATACACAAGTCAATAAATATGATTAATCAGATAAACAGAACTGAAGACAAAACCACATGATTATCTCAATAGATGCAGAAAAGGCTTTTGATAAAATTCAATATCCCTTCATGTTCAAAACTGTTAATAAATTAGGTATTGAAGGAACATACCTCAAAATAGTAAGAGCCATATATGACAAACCTATGGCTAACATCATCCTGAAAGGGCAAAAGCTGAAGTATTCCCTTTGAAAACCAGCACCAGACTAGGATGTCTTCTCTCACCACTCCTATTCAACATAGTATTGGAAATTCTGGCCATAGCAATTAGGCAAGAGAAGTAAATAAAGGGCATCCAAATAAGAAAAGAGGAAGTCAAGCTATCCCTGTTTGCAGATGACATGATCTCATGTCTAGAAAACCCCATTATGTCAGTCTAAAACTTCTTAAGCTGATAAACAACTTTAGTAAAGTCTCAGGATACAAAATCAATGTACAAAAATTGTGTCAGCATTCCTGTACACCAACAGTCAAGCTGAGACACAAATTTCAGAAGACATTCCATTCACAATTGCCACAAAAGGAATAAATTAACTAGGAATACAGCTGACAAGGAAAGTGAAGGATCTCTACAAGGAGAGTACAAACCACTACTCAAAGAAATCAGAGATGATACAAATGAATGGAAAAACATTCCATGCTCATGGACAAGAAGAATCAATATTGTTAAAATGGCCATACCACCCAAAACAATTTATAGATTCAATGCTATTCCCATTAAACTACCACTGACATTCTTCACAGAACTAGAAAAAACTGTTTTAAAATTCTTATGGAACCATAAACTAGCCCGAATAGCCAAGACAATCCTAAGCAAAAAGAACAAAGCTGGAGGCATCATGCTACCCAACTTCAAACTATACTAAAGGGCTACAGTAACCAAAACAGCATGGTACTGGTACAAGAACAGACTCATAGACCAATGGAACAGAATACAGAAATAATTATAGATTTTTATTAGTAAACAAAAACTTGATAAAAACATTTATCTGAGGTTGAAAACGCATTATATATATACAGTTTGTCTTCTTATGACAGACTACAGTTATTAACTCCACAGCAAATAAACAGACACATCCCAAGCCTGCTGCTTAACCCCAGACTGCACTATGATATGATTGTTTTCAAGTATTTTCTAGGATATCTTTTTTAAATTAACTTTTAAATGAGTTAAATTAAAGAAAATATGCTTTACATGCTATGACAAAATATCATATTTTCTTAACTATGAAGAGCAGTAATTACATCTTTTTTTTTTTTTTTTTTTTTTTTGAGACGGAGTCTTGCTCAGTCGCCCAGGCTGTAGTGCAGTGGCCAGATCTCAGCTCACTGCAAGCTCCGCCTCCTGGGTTCACGCCATTCTCCTGCCTCAGCCTCCCGAGTAGCTGGGACTACAGGCGCCCGCTACCTCGCCCAGCTAGTTTTTTGTATTTTTAGTAGAGACGGGGTTTCACCGGGTTAGCCAGGATGGTCTCGATCTCCTGACCTCGTGATCCGCCCATCTCAGCCTCCCAAAGTGCTGGGATTACAGGCTTGAGCCACCGCGCCCGGCGTAATTACATCTTTAATAAGCTTTTTATTTTAGAATAATTTTATATTTGCAGATGTCTTAATTCATTTTTCATTGCTATAAATGAATACCTGAGGCTGAGTTATTTGTAAAGAAATTGATTTGTCTTACAATTCAACAGCCTATACAAGATGCATGGCACCAGCATCTGTTTCTAGTGAGGACCTCAGGAAATATTCAATCACTGTGGAAGGGGAAGGGGAGCCTGCATGTCACATGATGAGAAACGACGTGAGAGAGAGAGTAGATGCCAGGCTCCTTTTAGCAATCAGATCTCATGGGAACTAAGAGAGTGAGAACTCACTCATTAACTCAAGGATAGCACCAAATCATTCATGTGGGTTCTTCTCCCCCATGACTGAAACACCTCCTCCCATGCACCACCTCCAATATTAGGTCAGATTCCAGCATGAAACGTGGCATGCTAAGCATCCAAACTATATAAGCAAAAAAGCTTCAGAAATAGTATGGAGAATTCCCATATACCTCACATCCAATTTCCCCTGTTTTTAATACCTTACATTAGTATGCTACATTTGTAATAACTACAGTTATGACTCAAAATTGATACATTATTATTAAGTCCAAACATTATTCAGATTCCCTTAGTTTGCTTTAAAGTTCTTTTTTTCTATCATAAGATCTCATCCAGGATACCACATTATGGTCAGTTGTCCTGTCTCTTTAGTCTCCCTTTGTCTGGGACAGTTTTTTCCAAATGTCCTTGTTTTTGATTACCTTGATCATCTTGAGGAGAACTGGCCAAATATTGCATAGAATTTTCCTGAATTTGGGTTTGCTGATGGTTTTGTCATAATTAAACTGGGATTATGGGTTTGGTGCAGGAATGCCACAAAAGTAAAATGCCCTTCTGATTACATCATACCAAGAGGACATGCTACCAATATGATTTAGCACTGTTGAGGTTAACATTGATCGTCTGACTTGAGGTAGAGTTTTTCATGTTTCTCTGTTGGAAAGTTGCTACTTTTCCCCCTCTTTTCCTTATTGTATTCTTTGAAGGAAGTCCCCATGCTCAATGCTCAGCCCATCCTTAAGGGTTTGATAATTATTCTCCAACTTTTTGAGGCAGGAGTGCTTATATGAATTATTTGAAATTATTTTGAATTTAAAGAGAAAGTTTATGTGTTATCCCTGACTTTTTAGTAGTTTAGCCAGTCATCTAGATTTGTATGTGTTCTTGGTTATGTATTTTATACTTTGGGTTTAATTCAATACTTTTTGTTGTTGTTACTCAAATTTTTCCAGCTTTGTTTGGCCATTGGTAGCTCTTTCAGTTGGCCCTTGTGTCCCTTTGAAATACCTTCATTACTGTGGGGTTTTTGTTCTGTTTCATTTTGGGGATTGGTCTTTCTGTTTGTTTTTTCATTTGTTTTTAGTATGTACATACTTTCTTATACTACAAAATGTTCCAGGAAAGAAATAATTGCATTTTTTAAAGTGCCAGCATAAACTTAATAGTCTGGAGCAACTTATTACTAAGATCAGAACCATGCATTTGCCTTCCTTAGCAAGCAACCTTTCCTCAATTTAATGCATATAGATAATACTCCTAACTCAGATGTGATATTTTGATAAAAAGAGATAATTATAACAAGTGCCATAAGTAATCTGAATGGATGTTAGAGATAGTAATTGTGTGTTTTATTTACCTCAATGCGCCATAAGGAAGGGTGATTGATTAAAATTTTTTTTTTAAGTTTTGCTTCATTCTGTACTTACATGATTGCTTCTATATACTAGACATCCTCAAAATGAGCAGTTTTCATGGGAGGATGAAAGACTTTTAGAATCCAAGAAGATTCCTTCTCATTACCTTTTTTCTATCATATCTTTGTTAGAATTTACAGTTTTAATCAGGTAATACTCCTGGGAAGTAAAAGTTGCATGAAGGAAAAAAACATTAATAGATTTCTTCAAACAAAAATATGAAATTATTCCAGGAGTGTTATAATAAACGGAGTTCTAACAGAAACACCTGGATATGAAATGTATCATTAACAAGTTATTCATAATTGCAATTATTTCCTAAAATAAAAAATGAGAGATCAGTGAAGTGAAACATTTGCATAGTTCAAATCAAGATACAAACATGAAGAGATTCTCTATTATTTTTGTATGAAAAATTATTTTCTCTATAATCTGAGTCATTTTCGATTTCCTACACGGTATTATTCTATGTCATTTTATATGTGAAATAATTAACTCTCAATCAACTAATCTAGCTATTTTCATGACATAGCTCTGTCTTCTTTTAACTCCACATCACTTTTTATCTTCCTGTTGTTTTTGTATAGAAATATTTAGAATAGTAAAAACAAATTTTGTAATGCAGAAGACTTGTCTCTCAAGCCATTTGCTTGAGAAAGCTGAGTTTTAAGTAACCATCTCCCAACGAGAATAAAATTAGTGTTTGTGAATACATTTTTACAACTGAAACTCCACCTTCCTCCCTTCCTTTCTCCTCCCTCCCTCCCTTCCTTCCCTCCTTCATTCATTCATTCTTTCCCTCCCTCCTTCCTTCCTTCTTTCCTTCCTTCTTTATTCTTCCTCCTTCCCTCCCTGCCTGTTTCTTCTTTAATCCATTCCTTCTTTCCTTCCCACCTGTTCCCTCCCTTCCTCCCTTCTTTCTTTCCTTCCTCCTCTCCTTCATTTCTTCCTTCTTCAGTGCTTCCTTTATATGCATACATATTTATTCAGTACTTACTACTTACTGAACATTGTTATAGACCCACACTCCATGCATCAGATAAAATTATCACAAATTTCCCTAGATACAGTCAATCATGGACTCAAGTGTATATTTTGGCCTGAATAATGCTGCACTAAGTACCACATTTAATATCTTTCTCTTGTCTTTGCTGCTAAGTTCACTTTCTGATTATTGTTGCTTATTTGTGTATATTTTCTCATCTTCCGTGAAGCTCCACTATTACAGACATTGTTATTCTTAACTAAACTCACAAAATATTGTTGAGAATGAAACACCTTCTCTTCCACAGTAGATCCAAAGTGTTGTGCCTTCTGTATCAGCTGGAATTATTTATCTATCCTGAATGGTATTAGGTCATTTGATGAAGTAAGATCATGGAAACTTTCTTTCTCAGTCTTGGAATTTATGGGTCTGTATAGCACACTTCTCCAAGGCAGAAGATAGAGTTCTCAGACTCTGTTACTACCTATGATTCTTTGTGCCTTCTTTTCACCTCTTAGCAGACATGACCAATTTCTGTGCCTCTTAAACAAAATCACAAATGCAGTCCCAACCTTTTGTGGGGGGCTTAAACAAAATCACAAATGCAGTCCCAACCTTTTGTAGGGTGACTCATTGGTAAGGAAATTTCTGAGAAGTGGCTTTGTGGCAAAATGTAGATTTCCACTGTCTATTTTGTGTCACATAACTGATTTGCATGATTAAAAATGTTTGGTTCCACATTTCTGTTTTCATCCAGAGGGATAAAAATAGGTTTAATCTTGACCAGAATCTACAGAATGAAATCAAACATACAGATCTCCTATTTAAGAACTGACTTGCTCCTGGAATAAAACAAACCAGTCAGGAAAAGGCAAATATGTCCTCTCTCTAGCCCATCACTTGCAATGGAATCCCAAGAGTCTTTACAAAGAACGACTTCTGATTCCAGCCCAGACACCAGTTGAATTTATAATTTTAATTTTTGTTTTTTTGTTTTTTTTTTTGAGATTGAGTCTCACTGTATTTTCCAGGCTGGAGTACAGTGGTGTGATCTCTGCTCACTGCAATCTCCGCCTCCTGGGTTCAAGCAATTCTCTGCCTCAGTCCCCCAAGTAGCTGGGATTACAAGTGCCCGCCAGCATGCCCAGCGAATTTTTGTATTTTTAGTAGAGACGGGGTTTCACCATCTTGACCAGGCTGGTCTTGAACTCCTGACCTCGTGATCCACCCGCGTTGACCTCCGAAAGTGCAGGGATTGCAGGCATGAACCACTGTGCCTGATGAATTTGTAATTTTAGATTAGAGTCTCCTTTGTGTAACCTTTTTCTGTACCATCCATTGTCCTCGCTCTAATGTGAATGACACTAACAAAAAAAAACATCAAAATGCTTTTGTCTGGTAGTTGGGCCCAGACAAAATAGAGCACAGAAGCAGCAATGTCATAGCTAATAGGTAGTGATATGGCTTTCATTCTTCATAAATCAAAGATAAAATGAAGAATAAAATATATTCACATTTTAGAAGTTTTAGCTTCATATACACAATAGTAAAGAAACGGGAAGTTTTAAAAGATGAGATTTTCATATATTGAATTAACATTTATCGAATATTTAATATATTCTTATACTACACTAGGTTCTGGGAATACAAAAATGTCAACATCAAAATAAAACACAATCCTGACTGTAATGTGATGTGCATTACTATAATTTATGAATTTTTGTATCTAAATTTAAATTGCAATGTTATACTATATCTATTTTTTTAATTTCAGCATGTTTTTCTTCCAGATATGATTAATATCTCTCTTAATATTTCTTTACTCTTGACATCTTTAGGAGATAGTCAACTTCAACTGTCGGAAACTGGTGGCTACAATGCCTTTATTTGCTAATGCGGATCCTAATTTTGTGACTGCCATGCTGAGCAAGTTGAGATTTGAGGTGTTTCAACCTGGAGATTATATCATACGAGAAGGAGCCGTGGGTAAAAAAATGTATTTCATTCAACATGGTGTTGCTGGTGTCATTACAAAATCCAGTAAAGAAATGAAGCTGACAGATGGCTCTTACTTTGGAGGTTAGTAAAAAAGATGCAACTAAGATAAAATCTAAGCTGCTTGAGATTTGTGTCTTTAAGAATTTTGGAGATGTCAGCATGTCACTTTGTTGGTTTTGAATGTAAACCTGTATGTGAATTCTGATAAAAGTGTCTATAACAGTGCTTTCACATTTCAGAGTCACAGGCTCAATGTGTATGGTTTACTACTACATTGGTTGAGGTATTATTTCAACCTCTTTATCTAGAACCAAATATTAGGGGCTTCAGTCAAATGGAAAGTATGATTTTCTCCTACACAAAAGTTCCAGGAGGGTTGGCAGGCTTTCTCTACAACAGTTTTTGGTGACCTAGATTCCATCCATCCACTAAAATGTTTTGTTTCATTTTTGTCATCTCCACAAGAGGAGCTGATTCTTCTCCGCCATGTTTTGATATGGCTCTTATAATGGGGCAGGAATAATAGAAGAAATGAAAAACTAACAGCTACCGTTTGATATTCCTACTGCCCAGAAATTGCAAAAATCATTGCTATTCACATATGATTGCCCAGAATTAGTATAGGATCACCTTCAAGCCTAAGGAAGGCTGCAAAATGTAGCCTCTAGTTAGATGGCAATTTACCTTGCTAAAAATTTATGAAAATTTGTGTTGTTTCTGTATTAGCTTGTTTGCACACTGCTGATAAAGACGTACCTGAAACTGGGAACAAAAAGAGGTTTAATTGGACTTATAGTTTCACATAGCTGGGGAGGCCTCAGAATCATGGCAGAAGGTAAAAGGTACTTCTTACATGATGGCAGCAAGAGATAATGAGGAAAAGGCAAAAGCAGAAACCCCTGATGAACCCATCAGATCTCATGAGACTTATTCACTATCATGAGAATAGCATGGGGAAGACCGGTCCCTGTGATTCAATTACCTCCCCCTGGGTCCCTCCCATAACATGTGGGAATTCTCAGAAGTATAATTCAAGTTGAGATTTGAATGGTGACACAGCCAAACCATATTAATTTCCAATTTCTTATTAAAATTATATATAATACATATATATGTTTCTACACATGTACAAAAAATGCCTAGAAATTGATTTACTGGGTCAAACACTATTTGATCTTATTTTTAGACTTAGACAAATAACACCCAATTGCTTCTTTGATAAGACTGCCTGTTTGCTTTGCCAATTCAGTTTTAGTTTTGTCTTGTGTATTAGTCCATTTTTACACTACTATAAATACCTGAGACTGGATAATTTATAAAGAATATATATTTAATTATCTCACAGTTCCACATAGCTGGGGGCAGGGCACCTCAGGAAACTTAAAATCATGGCAGAAGGTGAAGGAGAGACAAGCAACTGCTTCACAAGCAGCAAGAGAGAGAAAGTGCAGGGGAAACTGCCACTTAAACCATCAGAACTCCTGAGAACTCCCTCACCACCATGAGAACAGCATGGGGGGACCTGCCACCATGATCCACATCCCCTCAGGTCCCTCTCTTAACATATGAGGATTACAATTCGAGACAAAATTTGTCGGGGGGACACAGAGCCAAAACTTATTATCTTGTTAATAAACAAAAGGACACACCCTAATTATTTGCATTTCTGTTTGCATTTTTGCTATTTCTGGGAGGTTGAGAAATTTCTTGTTAGAGTTGCTAATTGCTTGGATTTATTTTTTTGTTCCTATTCTTTGCACATGTTTCCATTCTGTTGTTTGCCTTTGTAAATCTAATTTATAGGAATGTTCCAGATATATATTTTATATGATGCAACTATTTTCTCCTAATTTGTTGCTTGTTTCTTAATTTTGTTTATAATATCTGTCATCATTTTGATCCTCATTATTGTTGATTTAAATCTGCCTATTTTTTTCTTAGGGCATTAAAGATTTTATGTTCTGTAAGTGGGTTTTACACACTGCAAACTAATGGAAATGCTTTTCTTAGCTTTCTTTCTTTTTTTTTTTTTTTAATGATAGGGTCTCCCTCTGTCACCTAGGCTGGAGTGCACTGGCATGATTATGGCTCACTGCAGGCTCAAGTGATTCTCCCACCTCAGCCTCCCTAGTAGCTGGGACCATAGGCATATGCCTCCATGCCCTGCTTTCCTATTTTTTAATTTTTTGTAGAGAGGGGGTGTCAACATGTTACCCAGGCTGGTCTCTAACTCCTGGGCTCAAACAATCTTCCTCCCTTGACCTCCCAAATTTCTGGAATTACAGGCATGGCCACCACACCTGGCTGGAATTGTTTTTCACATTTTTATGTATTTTATTTAGTTTTACTACATTTTTTCAGGACTACTTTGTTATTATAATTTATTATATTATATTATTATACATATTTTTGTTTTAGTATTAATTTAAAATGTAATTAACACATTTTTGTTTTAGTATTAACCCATCCAAAGTATATTTGTGAGTATAATGTGAAATATTCTGTATTATCCCCATTTGTTCCCCCAAAGAGACAATTTTTCCAAAATCATTGATGAAGGAGTGATTCCTTAATAATATGCTGACTTTAAGAAATGTTCCTCATTTACAGCTAAGATATATTTATTAGGAAAATTTTTGAATTTTGGTAAGTGCATTTTTTAACTGTATCAAAATAACCATGAGGTTATAACCCGTTAATCTATTATGACTGAGTGAAACATATTAACTCAAATTAATTAACTTCTTTAAATTCCTGCTCACCAATTAAAGACAATTTTGAAGTTCCATTTTGAAGCTTTCCATTTCTTCCCACTCTTCTTTCTTGTTAAAATGATTCTGTGTTGTCTCATTGGCCTCTTAGCCTTTTGTGCAGGTTATTTTAAGAAAAACACCGATTAGGAAAAACTATGAATCTAACAGGATCTGCTTTAGAAAGTACAGAGGATTAATGTTTGAATGAAGGGAAAAAAGAAAGAGAGTATTGAAGTTAGATGGGATAAGAAATGAAAGTATACAGTTGATCTTGAAAAACGTGGAGATTAGATATACCAACCCCTACTCTGTCAAAAATCTGCATATAATTTTTGACTCTGCAAAATCTTGACTAATAGTAGCCAAAATCTTGGCTACTGCCTACTGTTGGCTGGAAGCCTTACAAATAATATAAATAGTTGATTAAAACATATTTTGTATGCTGTATATATTTGATACTGTATTCTTACAATTAAGTTAGCTAAAGAATATAAAATATTTAAAAATTAATAAGAGAAAATATATTTACTGTTCATCATAATAAATAGATCATCATAATAAATGGATCATCATCAAGGTCTTCATCCTCATCATTTTTATGTTGAGTCGGATGAGGAGGAGGAGGAAGAGAAGGGGTTACTTTTACTCTCTTGCGGTGGCAGAGGCAGAAGAAAATCCACCTGTAAATGGACTTGCGTAGTTCCAACCTGTGTTAAGTAGTGAACTGTATATGTATAGGCCAGGTTTGGGGATAAATTTGTAGGAGGAAAAGTCTTTGAGTCAATTTCTGGGGATTTGATGAATATGTAGAAGAAACATTTGAAAAGAATTTTTTGAAGTGTTATTATGCACAAAGACAGGATTTGTGAAGTCGACATATGTTTTGTGAATTCAAAGGAGCTTTTAAATACCTTACAGTTAATTTGGTAATATGACTAAGGTTTTATACAAAGACTGGAATATGTTCCTCCCTGGATTTATTTGGGTAAAACTATTAGTACAGTGAATCACATCAATGAATATCTTTATGTTAAATCATAAGATCATTTCTGAGATTAAAACTATTTTTTCTTGATGTATTATTTATTTAACATAGTGTAGCATCTCTGTCCATGAGTGAGATTGGTCTACATATAATGTTGTTTTTATTGGGGTCATTTTTGCGATCTATTAGATGACTTAGGATATCAGGTTATGCTCACTTCTTAGAAAGAATAATGAAACTTTTTCAAAAAGTATTCTCTGTTTTAGAGAAGTTTAAACAATCTAGGCATTACCTGTTATTTGAAAATTTGATAGGCTTAACAAATAAAGCCACGTGCATTTGATTCCTTGTATTTTATGGTTATTAAGATACTCAGGTTTTCTATTTCTTTAGGAGTAACCATTCAGTTCATCTAATTCAATTGTTCATAATACTGAGTACACATTACTATCTCCTGGGAAGCTTTAAAAAAAATTGATGCCAATGCCAAAAAAACTACTCTATATTTTCTCATATAATTGAGTGGAGTTGAAATCCAATCACCAGTATGTTGACAAAAATACTCAGATGATTCAAAAGAATTTTTAAATTAAAAATAGATAGTTACAGAGACAGAGAGTGAGAGACATGAAGATATTGATATAGATATATGGTTCCCTTTTTACTTTTAAGGTTTTATTTCCTTTTTATTACAGGGGGTCTATATTTACAAAATTATTGCAAAGATCATACAGATAATTCCAATGTAAACACCTTGAATTACTATGGTATGTTGGTCAAAACTAATGAACCAACATTGATTCACTGTTAAAATACTTAATAAAGTGCATTTTTCCTTAAAATTTTTCCAATCTTTACCCAATGTCCTTTTTCTGTTCAGAATCCAATACATAATACCACCTGACATTTAGCAGTAATGTCTTCTTTGGCTACTTTTTATCATTAAAATTTCTTAGAATTTCCTTCTTCTTGAGTAATTTGAAGCACTGGTTAAGGTATCTTGTAGAATGTCCCTCAATTGGGATTTGTCTGATGCTTTTCTCAAGATTAGATTGGAGTAATTGTTTCAGGGAAGAAAAACAAGACTTAAAATACCATTCTCATCACATCATATTGAGAGTGCATACTATGAATATATCTTATTGCTGTTGATGTTAACCTTAATCATCTAACTTGAGTTAGGATTTGTAAGTCATCTCCATTGTAAAGTTAATTTTTCTTCCCCTCTCATTCCATACTGTACTCTTTGGAAGATAGTCATCACGCACAGCCCACAAGTCAGGAGTGGGGAGTATTGTTCCACTTCCTTAAAGGCCAAGTATGACATAAATAACTTGAAATCATTCTGAACAGGAAATTTACCTATTCCTTTTCATTATTTATTGATTTATACAATTCTTTTTGCATCAGTATGGACACTTGGATATTTATTTTGTAATTTGGGTTATAATCCAGTACTACTTTATTAATTCTGTTGCTCAGATTGTTTCATCTTTGGCTATTGGAATCTCTTTCAATTAGCCCCTATGTCCCTTTGTCCTTATTATTGTGGGTAAACTTTTTCTTATTTCCTGTCACCACAGTATGCTCCTAGCTCATCCTGAATAGTTCCTATCAGTCTAAAATTATTCATTTCTTCAAGGAGCCTTGGATTCTATAATTAGAGAATGGTAATTGAAATAAAGATCTGGAAAGCCCTGAGTTGGTGCAGGGTATCACATAGTGAGAGAGCTGAGAGTGCTCATGTGGAAGACCAAGTTCTTCTTTCTCTTTTTATAAAGCTACCAGTTATCTCTGATTATAAATCATTTATACATCAACCCATTAATCCATGAATGGATTAATCAGTTTATAAAGGCAGAGCCCTCATGATCCAGTCAACTGGTAAAGACTTCACCTCTCAATACTGCCATATTGGGTATTAAATTTCAAGGAGTTTTGAAGGTGACACATATTCAAACCATAGTAACATCTTTCCCCTAATCTTGATTTTGGGAGAAAGCATCCACCTATTACCATTAAGTATGATGCTAATTGAACAGTTTTTTTTTTTTTTTTTTTTTAGATGTTCTTAATCATGTTGGGAAAGTTATCCTTTATTCCAACTTTTCTAAGAGTTTTTTTGTTTTTTTTTTTAATCATGAATGAATGTTGGGTATTGTCAAATGTGTTTTTCTGTGCCAAATCTGTGATCATATGTTTTTTCTTCTCTAATCTGTCAATGTGGTGAATTGTTTTGATTGATTTTAATTTTAAGTGTTGAACCAGCCTTGCATGCCTAATATAACTTTTATGTCATCAAAATGTGTAAAATGTATTGGATTTGATTTTCTAATATTTCAGTCATGATTTTGTCTCTGTCTTTTTAAGATATAATATTCTGTGCATTTTTATTCATGTGTAATGTGCTTTCTGATTTTTGTATTTGGCTGATTCTCACTTCATAGAATAGATTAGAAGGTGCTCCTTCTTCTTCTATTTTCTGGAAAAGATTGTGGAGAATTGATATCATTTCTTCCTTAAAATTTTGGTAGAATTTACTGGTGACAACTTTTGGGCCTGGTGATTTATTTTTTGCAGGGTCATAGAATACTTTATCCAATTCCTTGTGGATATAAAGTTATTTAGGTTATATGGTTCTCATTATGTGAATTTTGTTAGTTTGTACTTTCCAGGAATTGTTCCACTGCATCTACTGAGTTCTTTGTAGTATGCTTTGATCGTTCTTTTAGTGTCCCCAAAATGAATAGTGATGACCCCTTTTCATTTTTGACGTTCATAATGTTTACTTTCTTTTTTCTTGGTCAGTCTTCCTAGAAAATCTTAAAAAATATATTTTCCAAGAGCTACAGTTGCATTTCATTGATTTTCTCTATTGTTTCCTGTTTTCATTTTTATTGATTTCTATCATAATTTTCATAGTATTCTTAGTTTTGGGGCTTTGAGCTTAAATTGCATTCCTTAGTCTATTTTGCTAAGATGGAAGCTTAGAATATTGATTTTTCAATCTTTTTTCTGTTCTAATATATTTGTTTAATACTATGTAGTATAAATTCCTGTCTAAGAACTTCATTTTCTACCTCCTGCAAACTTGGTGTCATATTTTAATTTTTTTTTTTTTTTTTTAATATTATCTGAGACTTTTTCCTTGTCCCATATGGTTTTTAAGTGTGTTAAATATATAGGGATTTTCTGTCTTTCTGTTGTTGGTTTCTTGGTTAGTTCATTGTGACCTGAAAATTTACCTTGTATGATTCTCATTATTTTCTGTTTCCTGAGATGTGTTTTATGGCCCTAAATCTTGACAAATGTTCCATGTAAAATGAGAAAAATAATATTCTTCCATTTTTATTTATTTAACCAAACTCACTTGAGTAAGAAATTATGTAAAATATTATTTTGTTTCCGTTCAGAGCTTTTAGCCTCATTCATATTTTCACTATGATGACATGGGGTGGCTATTGGTGGACCTCAAGGGTACCAGAAGCACAAATCTTTTATGGGCAGTTTATGGAAAAAAATAAGTTTACATTACTTTCAATATCAACATGCAGTTTTAGACATCAAAGAAGATAATGCAAGGCAGTCAAAATCTAATAGCATGTACTTATTTAATAAGCTATACATATTATACAATCCCTACCTATTTCATTATCTAATATGAAATCTTGAGATCAATAATGCCAAATTTTATATTATACTAGTTTTATATTTGTATAAGTTGAGCATGACAAGTTCATAGTATTGTTAAGCAGAAGAACCGGAGATAGGCTGAGGAATGCTCTTTTCCCTCTTCTAATATGTCTAACTAAACAAACATAATCAGTTGACAAAACATTAAACCTCAATAAAATAGAGGGCAGAATAGTAAACTAAGGAGACTTATTTAAAGAAAGATCAAATGCAAACGTTTTGAATTCTATGCATAACTTGATTTATGTCTACAATAATGGAGTATGTTTCTAGATCAGTATAATTTTTTTTGTTTTTTTTTTTTTTTGTTTGTTTGTTTTTTGTGACAGAGTCTCGCTCTGTCCCCCAGGCTGGAGTGCAGTGGCTCGATCTCGGCTCACTGCAAGCTCCACCTCCTGGGTTCCCGCCATTCACCTGCCTCAGCCTCCCGAGTAGCTGGGACCACAGGCGCCTGCCACCTCGCCCGGCTAGTTTTTTGTATTTTTTAGTAGAGACGGGGTTTCACCAGGTTAGCCAGGATGGTCTCGATCTCCTGACCTTGTGATCCACCCATCTCGGCCTCCCAAAGTGCTTGGATTACAGGCTTGAGCCACTGCGCCCGGCCGATCAGTATAATTTTTTAACTACAGAAAATTTGTTTTACTTTTTGGTGAGGCATGTGGCTCATGCACCACCATATCCTGTATTCTTAGCAGAGGTCTTACATAGTGTTGTAGCAGAAAAAGTATGAGGAAATGAACCAAAAATGAGTGTGAGACACATTCATAAGGCCTGGGGATAGAGCAGTGAGCAAAAAATACCATGCCATTCGTACTCATGGAACTTATATTTTAATGGGTGGTTATATTTTACAAAGAAGAATTTAATAAAGAAACCTGGGAATTACTAAAAATATTAAGCCACATTATAAAATGGTGACAGCCATATTGGAATTACAGTCCAGGCATGTGGATTACCTGGGAGTCCTAGGCTTCCCATTGAGAGTGATGGTGAATGGGCATAAAGAGCTCGAGGAAATTTGTCTACATAGCTTGGGCCAGATGGATGGCGAGTAAGTGTTGGGGTTGTGGTGAGTGTTGGGGTGCTCAAGGAGTGATGGTTTTGATTGTAGCAAAAGGAGTGTCTGGATTCCTGCTTAACTCCTCCTTTGAGTTAGGTTTTATAGTCTCATCATCCTTTTTTTAAATATCAGAAAAATTAGTCTCAAAGCTGTTAAACAAGAGGCCAAGGCCATGGACTTGAGAAGGGACAAACTCAGGTTTCAGACTCAGTTTGTTTCTGAACCTGAAGCCTGTGTTCTTTCCAGAATACCTAACTGCCTTGTAAGAGGAACATGATTATTCTCCATGATATCACTTCAAATCTATCCATGAAACTTTTATTTAATTTCCATGAATTCACTAAACTCTTTTGTAAGTCTATTCATATGTTCTATCTGACAATTCTATTAAGGTAATCATACCTTAAATATATTATCCACTAAGTAAAATGCCATTAACAAGCTTCATTAAAATGTCAAATAATATATCTTTGTACCACTACTTTATGATTTTAAAGAAAAGTTTGTTGTTCTAATGTAATTTATTTGATTATTGTTAATATCTCCTTTACTAATTCACCTCTTAACAATCATTTATCTTTCCACACCAAAGTGTTCTAATTGATTCAGTCTCTTGAGTTTCTTTCTTTCAAAATGTCTGTCCCATTAGTTCTTTTTATGGAATGATAATGTGAAACAAACCTATGAGAAAGGAAATATTTCTCATGACTCTTGTTAAATGCTGCTTTAATAATGGCCATTTTGCTGACTGTGAAGAGACTGGCAGATACTTTACATAGTTAATGTGTGTATTTAGGATTCTTATGACCAAAATACATTTGGGCAGATAATGATCATTTGACATTTTTAAATTTAGAGACACCAATTTGAAAAACCCACAGGCAATCCCGGTTACGGTGACTATTCATTAACTCTAAGAGGACTGAAGCATCTGCCAAATCTGCAGTTTGCAATTCACTGCACTTCTAGTACATTATATTTGTTTAAGCTCATGCTGGTTTTCTAGAAGTCATAAGAAATCTGTTGATAATTAATCAAATTAACAATTTGATTAGCTCAATTTTTTCTATTACATTTATGAGGATGAGGAAGAAGAGGCAGCAGTAGGAAAGAACAATTAATCTTCTTATGAATTTTTTTATTTATTTTTATTTTGCTTTCTCATTTGTTATCCTCTTAGATGAGGCTAAATGAAATAATTGTTTCCATGCTGGTAAGGTAACTCTGTCAGATCTTTTCTTTTCTTGTCAGGTCTTAGCTGACTTAGAAATGTCAAATAATATATAATCATAAGCTGAAGCTTTGCTAACTCATTGGGTGAGAGAGATGCTAGTCACCATCTATATCCTCACCTCACAATTCTATGTCTTTATAAAGTCATTTATAAATGAATCAATGCCAAATGTCTGACATACTTAGGAAAATTAGGATGAACATTAAGAAGAAATTTTATTTTGAAGTCAAAAGGTCTTTCTCTCTTTAATAAAATGGTAGAAAAGGATAGAGAGGGGAAGAAGGAGAAACCTAAAAAGTTCATATTACAATCCTGGGTCCTCCGATATTCCTGTGTTTGTTCACAAAGGACCACATTTAAAGAGGTCTTTGTTCTGTTTTGTTTTGTTTTGTTTCAGTAAACCATGTCTTGCTCTGTCACCCAGGCTAGAGTGCACTGGGGCAATCATGGCTCACCTTAGCCTTGATCTTCTGGGCTTAAGTGATCTTCCCGCCTAAGCCTCACAAGTAACTGGAACAACAGGTGTGTACTAACATGCCTGGCTAATATCACTGATCATTAGAGAAAGGCAAATCAAAACCGCAATGAGATACCATCTCAAACCAGTCAGAATGGCTATTATTAAAACATCACAAAATTATAGATACTGGTGAGGTTGTGGAGAAGAAGACACACTTTTACACTGTTGATGGCAGTGTGTATTAGTTCAATCATTATGGAAGACAGTGTTGTAATTCCTCAAAGACCTAAAGACAGAAATACCATTTAACCCAGCAATCCCATTACTGGGTATATACCCGAAGGAATGTAAATTGTTCTGTTATAAAGACACATACTTTCAAATGTGTTTTCATCTCTTTGTGCTGGTAATAGGTAAACTGTTTTTCTCTTTGTGCTTTCATGGCATTTAGCCTATTATTGAATTATTTCAATTATTATTTCATATGTAAACTTTAAATATTACTTAATAACTTTTCAGAGTTTAGACACTATGATTTCTTCAAATTTAACATGTAAAACCAGAGCATAGTGTGTGAACAAGCAACAACACTCAATAAGAACATTTGTAAAGAATGACTAGATGGGTACAAGAATGATGGATGAATGGATAGATATATTTTCCATTTTCACTGCTCTTAATCTTTATTTCTTCTTCTTTCTCACCAGCTCTAAACTTAGAAAAGTAGTGAAGCATCCCATTTATTTTAATATTATTCTCATTCTTTGAGAATAATATTATTTTGTTAATCTCATTCTTTATTTGAAGTTAGGAATTCTATACATATGATAATGATAAAGTACAATCTAAACTTAAACATACCAGATGATTTCTGAGAAATTTAGAGTTTATGCTCTTTAAACTGTTTTCGAATTTCAAATTAATCTCACTTTATTAGGGATCGGTTAATATAGTCCTAGAATCTAAAACAATAGAATCTGTAGAAATGATGTTTAGAAGAACTTTTTGTGGTGATGAAAATGTTCAAATTTAACACTGTTAAAAAAGCTAGCCACATCACACTACCTGACTTCAAACTATACTACAAGGCTACAGTAACCAAAACAGCATGGTACTGTAACCAAAACAGAGATATAGACCAATGGAACAGAACAGAGCCCTCAGAAATAATACCACACATGTATAATCATCTGACCTTCGACAAACCTGACAAAAACAAGAAATGGGGAAAGGATTCCCTATTTAATAAATGGTGCTGGGAAAACTGGCTAGCCATAAGTAGAAAGCTGAAACTGGATCCTTTCCTTCCTCCTTATATGAAATTTAAGTCAAGATGGATTAGAGACTAAAATGTTAGACCTAAAACCATAAAAACCCAAGAAGAAAACCTAGGCAATACCATTCAGGGCATAGGCATGGGCAAGGACTTCATGTCTAAAACACCAAAAGCAATAGCAATAGAAGCCAGAATTGACAAATAGGATCTGATTAAACTAAAGAGCTTCTGCACAGCAAAAGAAACTATCATCAGAGTGAACAGGCAACCTACAGAATGGGAGAAAATTTTTGCCATCTACTCATCTGACAAAGGGCTAATATCCAGAACCTACAAAGAACTCAAACAAATTTACAAGAAAAAAAAACCCATCAAAAAGTGGGTGAAGGATATGAACAGACACTTCTCAAAAGAAGACATTTATGCAGCCAACAGACACATGAAAGAATACTCATCATCACTGGCCATCAGAGAAATGCAAATCAAAGCCACAATGAGATACCATCTCACACCAGTTAGAATGGCAATCATTAAAAAGTCAGGAAACAACAGGTGCTGGAGAGGATGTGGAGAAATAGGAACAGTTTTACACTGTTGGTGGGACTGTAAACTAGTTCAGCCACTGTGGAAAGCAGTGTGGCGACTCCTCGAGGATCTAGAACTAGAAATACCATTTGACCCAGCCATTCCATTACTGGGTATATACCCAAAGGATTATAAATCATGCTGCTATAAAGACACATGCAAACGTATGTTTATTGTGGCACTATTCACAATAGCAAATATAAGACTTGGAATCTAACCCAAATGTCCATCAATGACAGACTGGATTAAGAAAGTGTGGCACATATATACCATGGAATACTATGCAGCCATAAAAAAGGATGAGTTCATGTCCTTTGTAGGGACATGGATGCAGCTGGAAACCATCATTCTCAGCAAACTATTGCAAGAACAGAAAACCAAACACCGCATGTTCTCACTCATAGGTGGGAATTGACCAGTGAGATCACTTGGACACAGGAAGCGGAACATCACCCACTGGGGCCTGTCGTGGGGTGCAGGGAGTGGGAGGGGATAGCATTAGGAGATATACTTATGTAAATGATGAGTTAATGGGGTGCAGCACACCAACATGGCACATGTATACATATGTAACAAACCTGCACATTGTGCACGTGTACCCTAGAACTTAAAGTATAATAATAATAAAAAAAAAGCTAGCCACTAACAATATCCAGCAGTTGAGTGTTTAAAATGTGGCTGGTGTGACTGAGGAACTGGATTAAATTAAATGTTAATAGCCATATTTGACTAGTGCCCAGCCTATTATACAAACTAGTTATCAATTGTTGTAAGATTAAGATAAAGGAGATTTGCAAGGGAATTGTATCTAGAATGGTATAAATGAAATTTGTTATTTCATGTTAAGCCCAATATATCCCTGAGTGTTCAAATAAATTACATTCCTTTCTTCTTTCCTTTTTTTTTCTTCAACAAATGGATATTGAAAATCTTCTGTGTTCCACATGGTATTCTAAATTGTTGTCATACAATAGTGAATAAAATAAGATTCTAGCATTCATGGATATTATGCACTATTGAATGGACATACAATAAACAATAGACAAATGTATACATAAAATAATTTCAAATAATATTTGATGCCATGAAAAAATAATAAAGCAAGTTACTAAAAGAATAGTTTGGGCAGAAAGCTTAATGAAAAGGGACAGCACTGAGTGTTGTGGCTTATGCCTGTAATTCCAGCACTTTGGGATACAAAGGCTGAAGGATCACTTGAGTCCAGGTGTTCAAGACAAGCCTGAGCAACATAGTGAGTCCCTGTCTCTACAAAAAATCAAAAAGTAGCTAGATGTGGTAGCACAGAAATCTACTTGGGAGGCCTGAAGTGGGAGGATCCCTTGAGGAGGTGGAGGTTGCAATGAGCCAAGACTGTACCATTGCACTCCAGCCTGGGCAACAGAGTACAAACCTGTCTCAAAATATAAATAAAATAAAAAAGAGGGAAAGCTAGTCACATAACCATCTGAGAGAGAAACATTATCAGCATGGCGAATAACAAGTGCAAAGCTCCTGAAGTGAAAACAGAGGTGGTAAGTTCCAAGAGCAGAAGGATGCCAGCTTCTCTAGACCAGAGAGAGAGGTTAAAAGATTTATAAAAGATGAGCTCAGAGTGTTGTCCAGAAAACAGAACAGGTGGGCATACACAGAACATGATATATTTATAAGGTGGTCATCTTAGTGGTAGACCAAGAACTCTAACTTAGTTCATGTGGGAAGGTAGCGAACAGTTAATAAGAAGTAGAGTTAATAAACTACAGTTCCATATGAGAGAGAAAAGATATTGGAGGTGGAGAAGTAGAATAAAGTGAGGTGGAAATACAAGAAATGATCTGAATAGAGGTTTTGGAATTAGTTAAGCTATTGATGATAATGAAGTCTAAGATATGACCATTGAAATTGTGGCCAAATAAGAACTAAAATATGGAAGATGATGATAGTGAGAAAATCAAATAATACTTAGGACATTGTGTTGTATGAAGCATTTTCAAGGTTTCTGATGGACACAATGATTATATGTCTACATTATTATGACAAGAATAATCTGTATTTCAGTGAAAGATATTTGAAACCAAATTAAAGCTGTACTTTTAAGATTATTTTTTCCTTCAAATATTATTTATACTCATTTTCTTATTTTCTCATAATCTCTTTTGTTTCTTCATGATTATCTGCAGCATTTATATAAAAGATATATGGAAACTATGAGACTATAACATTCTCATTATACTGCAGACTTGTAGAAGATCATGTTATGTTTCTGTTTGTATCGGCACCCTCAGCATAATGACTAACACATTATTTTTACTGAATAAATATTGGTGGCATTGGATCTACTTTTGGAGCCACCTTTAATTGAATAAGTTTTTATAACGTTAAATTAATTACCAAACTTTTCTCCTAATAAATGGTGTCTTTTGTGTTTTATAATTTTTTAAACATAAAAGTGTCTATTTCTTTTTGTTTTCCCTACAAATTCTTAACAGAAGTCATAAATGTAAACCAAATAATTAGACTTAGTGTTCAGTTGTATCTTACTTAGTACTTGTTATGAACTGAATGTTTTTAGTGTAATCATCTGACCTTCGACAAACCTGACAAAAACAAGAAATATGTTGAATTCATTCATACAATTCATATGTTGAAACTGTAGTCCCAAATGTGATGACATTGGAGGTCGAGTCTCTGGATGGTAATTAGGTCATGAAGATGGAGATTAGTGCCCTGTATTTGTCCATTCTCACATTGCCAATGAAGACATACCTGAGACTAGGTAATTTATAAACAAAGAGAGGTTTAATGGACTCACAGTTCCACATGGATGGGGAGTACTCAAAATCATGATGGAAGGCAAAGGAGAAACAGGGGCATGTCTTACATGGGGCAGTCAAGAGAGCATGTGCAGGGGAATTGCCCTTTATAAAAACATCAGATCTCATGAGAGTTATTCACTATCACAAGAACAGTGCAGGAAAAGCTGCCCCCGTGATTCCTCCCACCAGGTCCCTCCCACAGGACGTGGGAATTATGGGAGCTACAATTCAAGATGAGATTTGGGTGGGGACAGAGCCAAACCGTATCATGCCCCAATATAAAGAGGCAGAGAACCAGCCAACTTCTTTTCTACCATGAGAGAATACAAACAGGGTAGAATGTAACCCAGAAGAGGGCCCTCATCAGAACCTGACCATGCTGGCATCCTGATCTTGAATTTCAAGGCTCCAGAACTGTAAGAATACATTTCTGTTGTCCATAAACCACCTACTCTATAGTAATTTGTTACTGCATTTTAAATGGACTAATGAAGTGCTGAATAGAAGAGCAAGATTCCTTTGACTTCACTTCTTTTTCTGTCCCTGTATATCTGCTCTCCAGCTTCCCGTTTAACTTTTGAGTCTCACTACAACTTTGCTGAGTAAGATGTTCTTGCCCTGCTTCAGCAGATCTATTCATCCTCTGCCACACTCTGGTGTGATTAATGAACTAACATTAATAAAGTACTTTGAGTTCCTTGGATAAAGTTGTGCAAACTATTATTCTGTTGTGTTACTTTCTTTACGGATTATTATAATGCTTCATTGTATTTGTGGAGTCTAGGAGAAAAAAGTGACGTAAATGTCTCTGAGAAGGCACACTTCAACAAACTATGCAAGTACAACTGCATGAAAGCAACTAGGGTTCAAAATTTTATTTTTAATATACTTTCATTCCCCACTTACCTTTTTTATTCTGTGTTCTCAGCCCAGAGTAAAGTAAGGTGAAGTAATACCATCTTTCTGTATGAACAATAAGTTTTACATTCTGAGGCATTAAGTATACATTTGGAAACAATTTAAAAATTTTTCAGTTTCTAAGTCATATTTTTATCCCAAAGAATAGTTAATATATCTATAGGAAAGATAATGGGCTTTTTATCATTGTGAGGTATTTAGGTTTAAATATTCGTAAGGTTATATTGTACAAATGCCCCCCAAAAATACAGTTTATGAGTAAAGGACTGATCTTAGGAATCTGCTATGTGAACAGGTTCATTTGGAAGGCAATGATATCCTGCAGTTACTTCCTGTGCTTCATTGCTGGTGGACAGATGGCTGGTTTCTCACTGTGTTCTCATTTCAACCATATCTCTAGCTTGCTCCTTCCCATGTGGCCTTCCCCCTGTGCTAATAACAGAAGCTTTTTATTCTATGCCCAGGTTTTTCTTACTCTTAAATTTAGACCCTCCCTTCAATTCCAAAGTTCCAAATTGCTAGAACTGTGCAACGGTACCAGGATTCTCTCTACCAAAGTATGCACCACATGCAGCTTACAAGTTATGTCTGGGGAACCGAAGCATGATTTAATGCCTGATTCTTTCTTTCTCATAATATTGCAAATTAAATTACCAAATTATGTATTTAAAATCAAAACTATAAAAGGATTAGGAGGCAACATGATGTGGCAGTGTGCTCAACATCCACAGAGCCAGGTTCTAGTTTCCTTTCTGTAGATGGGACCTAACATATAATAGCCAGGGGCTCAGAACTATCATGTGTAAAATGAGATTATTAAGACAGACACTTTCAACAGCCCCTTTCAGATCAATGATTCTGTTAGAATGGGACTCCTGAAGGGTGTATTTTTTTTGCCAGGTTGTTTGGCATTAAACATCCAAAATGTCTTCTTGCCTATTCTAGAGTTCACAGTATTTTTAAAGAAAGGCTGCATTTCATTTGTAGTATTATCACTGTGAGTGTTTTCAAGGCCAACCACTTAGCAATTTAAAAAGAAATGGAGGTAGGTGAGATTTGTGATGATTCATGCTCTGGTGGTTAAAAAATAACTACCACTCTTTTTCATGGATAGTGAAGAAAAGTAGAAATTGTCAGACCTTGGGCTGTGAAGCTCCTTGAAATGTGGTGGGAGATGAGAGGATACTGGTTATGAAGCTGCACCCTGAGATGCTGTTGGACCTTGGGAAAGCCACAGATCTTCCCCAAGAACATTTCAAAATCTGTAAAACTGAAATAGTGGTAATTCCTACCTCACTAGGTTTGCTTAGAGGATGAAATGATTCAATATTTCTAAAATACTTTGAGCAGTACCTGGCACAGTCTGTGCCATGATGTTAGGTATTAACATAAGTGAAAGGGCCAGTGTACTATAAAGCAGTAGACGCACGTAAAAGACAGTACTGGGGCATTATTGATTCAGGGCTCATGTCAAGTGAATCAACACTGGAAATCTAATTGTCAATTTGTATTTCTCCTGACTCTATGTTAGTCTTCATCCTATAGCAAAGAAAATGACTCTATATCAATGTGTGTGTGTCAGAGAGTGGGGAAGTAGAGGTGAAATAATTAATCGTGACAGCTTGTTTAAACTAGAGATAACCTCAACTCTGAAAATTCTAATTTCCTCACTATAAGCAAAATTGAACTATGAGCACACACATAAGAAATCTTACTCTAGGATTTAGTAAAATCCAAATTCTTCAAACAACTAGTTCTTAACGTGCCAGGCATTGTACTAACTAATTCCATGTGTATTATATAACTCAGTTATATTAAAATAACTACAAGAATATATAATCTCTATCATTTTTGGTATGTTTTTCATATGCTTTACAAGTAAAATGGAAGGCATAGATTTGTCAAACACTAAATTATTCATAAACATTTTTATAAATTTAGAATTAGAGGGAGCTTATTCATTATCTAATCCTCTTATACAAATGAGGAGCCTGAGAAATGCATGAGCATTTCTCATGCATTGGTGTGACAGGGCTGGGACTTTCACTCAGAGGTAACTGCTCTTCCTACAGTAACAGGTAAATTTTCTGAACATTGTTACCAGTAATGTTAGTCTGTAACATTTCAGAAAATAAGGATTCTTCCCACTTCTATTGTATGATAAAACACATCACACACACACACACACAGACACACACACACACACAGGCACACACACACATGCACCTTCTAGCCTATTGCTAAATAATAACAATTTACTAATTCTAAGCATGCTTCAATTAAGTATGACTGTTCTGACCTATCTATTATCCATGGATACACTTCTCCTGGCTGAATTTACTTAGATGGGAAGAATAAAATTGCCAGTCAGAACAGTTCAGCAAAAAATAATAAAGTGGAAAACGTTTAGTCACTTTAAATTGTGTTTCATCACTAATTTTTCAGTGTATATTAAACTTACATTATTGGGATGTCCTTTGCAAATTTAAAATGTCAGAAGTAATTTTAAAAATGTCTTTGTACCTCATACCATATGTTACAAGTGAAACACATCAACAACATCTTAATGTGTTAATGGTATGCAACAAGTAGTTCCCTTTGCTTGGATATGTGATTGTACCCCAAAGAAATGAATGGAGTCTCAAAAGATGTGTCTAATATTTTCAGTACTAACAAGTCAGTTGATGGTCACTCACAATAATACAGTCATATTGGACATGAGTGAGAAAGATGAAGACTAAAACACATCAGACACTTCATAGAAGTAGCCTTTAAAATCTTAATTGCATTCATTTTACAATGCAGTGTATTAATTCAGTACATATTTATCCTCTTATTGTAAAGATTCAAAATATATTAAAAGTTCTTATTTTCTTGAAGTTTACAGGATATTTCTTACTACAGAGCAATCATCAATGCTTCCTGCCTCAAGAAACTGGAAATTTTTGGTCTAATACTTCTTAAATACTGAAATCATTTTTACATAATAATATTGACAGTTGTACATGTACTATTATAACCTGGAGAACAGAAAGGATTTTTTTATAATGTTTGCACTTATAATTTCTAATAAGGTATATATTTTTTAAACCATGTAAGTAGGTAAAGATAACATTATTATCATTATTAATTTGCCACTGAGAGAAGACACATAATAATACTCCCATATCTTGTCTCCTATATCTGTCCCCTTTTTCCTACGTAATGAGAAAGAGAAATTATCTAAATAAAAGTTAATTTCCAGTTTCTGAGAATCTTAGAACCATAGGTTTGTTTAGTTCCTTAACTATGAAGTTCTTTAAAAACTTAAATTTTCCTTTTGTGTATCTCCCCAAACTATAAAGAAAGTAGTTTATCAGAGAAGATGAGGAATTGATGGCAAACATCTGATGATTTGTTTATTAGATAATCATAAGGTGCTGCAGAACAAATCCTAGGTCATTTCTGAATCATTAATGTGTCACAGTTACCATGTTTTTCTATAAATGTAGACCTCTACTTCCTCCATTTCTGCTGGAGGGTATGGATAGTTTTAGAAAATATAACAAAATTCAACATTCCTGCCAGCATTAGTCAATTAAGAGCATCTTTAAGTCAAGACCTTTTTTCATTAAAATCATGAAGAGGACAGAAACTGGTGGTGATTGATCTCGGCTACATTTTTCAGATAACAATCTTGAAATTTTTCTCAGGGACCATGAAAATGAATAAGATGCCAAAATATAAATACCTTTAATAACCCAGGGCTGAAAATAGTAAAAAATGTTTAAGCAAAATACCCTTCCAAATGAGATGTATTGCTTTGAAAGTGTCTAAGTCTATAGGACCCCAGAAATACCTAAGAATAAACCTAATTCCTACCAGCTTCCAAGTGAGAAGTCTATAATGATATAAAAAGAGTGAAAATGAGGAAAGCAATGGCAGCAGAAGATGTGAAATTGTATTTCCAGCCCAGAAGATAACATTTTAGAAAGATATTTTGGATTTATTGTTCAATTATTTGCATTAACTATGTGCATTGGCCCACTTGTGCCTAAACAAAATGTTCAAGGCCCTAAGAGTACCCACCTCACTTCTGAGCTGAGTTGTAAAAATTGAACAGGATTGTGTCAAGGAAAAGTTGAGATGGAGATGGCAAATTGAAGGAAAGTGTGACCTATTTTAAAGAAAGAAATTTTATGGAGCTACTTCTACTCCTTCACCTCAAGAAACTCATTTCTGATGATCTGGAATCTCTCCAGCTCATTCCAAAGTGAAGCATCACCCTAATATGGACTTAGAAAATTGATTTTAAAGTAGCATTTCCCCCACCATTATGAAATAGAAACTTGGGGAAGTTCCACTTAGAGTTTAATAGACTTAGTATTGACCTACATTTTTTTTTCCACTTTAAATAGACCCATCTCTTATGATGCATAGGAAGGAGGAAGAAACATATAAAAAAGGGAAATAAATCTCTTGTCCATATCTCCACATTAATGACTGTGACTTCAAATGGTTCTCAGACTTAACAGTTTGATTTGAAGGTCTCTCCTCTTCTGTAAAAAGAAACTGCCATATGGTCTACGTTGTGGTCTTAACATTTACACAATTTAATATGCCTGGTTCATAATGAAATACCAGCTCCCGGGTGGGAAATTAAAGCAGTATTCAGCTCCTCTCAGCAAGAAGGCTACAGTTTGATATATTCTATAAACTGGATTCTGCAGTAGCCAAGGGAAAGAGGATTGACATAGTTAGAAAACGCAGTTGGACTTGTTAAAACAAGCGTTTCAGTGCACAGATGCTAAGTCTCCTTGGAGTTATGCATTGGATCGCTTTGCTCCTGCTTAGCTATTAACTAAATATATTTTTGTTTTCATCTTAATTTTCATCTTTACTGCAGTTTATATAAATGCAATCATTTACCTCTAAGATATTTCAAAAATGTTTGTTAGGAAAGAAAGGGGTTGCAGGGTATTAAAATATTCTCCATTTTCAATGAGTGCCATTTTTTTAAACTTTTATTTCCTTTCAGGGGTACCTGTGCAGGTTTGTTACACAGGTAAATTCATGTCATAGGAATTGGTTGTGCAGATTATTTCATCACCCAGGTACCAAGCTTAATACCCAATTGTTACCCTTTCTGCTCCTCTCCCCTACCCTCCATCCTTAAGTAGACCCCAGTATCTGTTCCTTTCTTTGTGTTCATGTGTTCTCATAATTTAGCTTCCATTTATAAGTGATAACATGCCTTATTTGGTTTTCTGTTCCTGCATTAGTTTGCTCAGGATAATAGCCCCCAGCTCCATCCATGTTCCCACAGAAGACATGGTCTCATTCATTTATATGGCTGCATAGTATTCTATGATGTCTGTGTACCACATTTTCTTTATCTAATCTGTCATTGATAGGAATTTAAGTTGATTCCACGTTTTTACTATTGTGAATAGTGCTGCAAACAACATACGCATGCATGTGTCTTTATAGTAGAATGATTTACATTCCTCTGGGTGTATACACAGTAATGGGATAGCTGGACCCAATGGTAGTTCTGTTTTTAGCTCTTTGAGGAATCACTATACTGCTTTCCACAATGGTTGAACTAATTTACACTGCGACCAACAGTGTATAAGTGTTTCCTTTTCTCCACAACCTCACCTGCATCTGTTATTTTTTTACTTTTTAATGATAGCCATTCTGACTGGTGTGAGATGGTATCTCATTATGGTTTTGATTTGTATTTCTGTAATGATCAATGATATTGAGCTTTTTTCATGATTGTTGGCCACATGTATGTCTTATTTGGAGAAGTGTCTGTTCATGTCTTTGCCCACTTTTTAATGGTGTTGTTTGTTTTTCTCTTGTAAATTTGTTTAAGTTCCTTATAGGTGCTGGATATTAGACCTTTGTCATATATACAGTTTGCAAAAATTTTCTCCCATTCTGTAGTTTGTCTGTTTACTCTATTGATAGTTTATTTTGCTGTGCAGAAACTCCTAAGTTTAATTAGATACCATTTGTCAATTTTTGTTTTTGTTGTAATTGCTTTTAGCATCTTTGTCATGAAATCTTTGCCCATTCCTATATCAAGAATAGTATTTCGTAGATTTGTTTCCAAAGTATAATATAGATTAAAGATAGAAAATGCATATGCATTTTATACTATTCTCTTTAATAATCTCTGAATGTGCTATCAAAAGTATATTTTCATCTTCATCCATGGCAATGTTCATCCTAAAGTCACATTTATTTGGGGAAAGTGGGAACTTTCTTAGGTCCAGTTCAGATATGAAGGATGCAGTACGAGTTTGTAATTACCTTTACAAAGCTTAATTTTATTTTTATTATTGATGATTTAAAAGATTACAGGTTAAGTGAAGTGATTAAAAAATAGACAAATGTGTCAACACAACTAATGTTTGATTTAAATCAGTAAATGATGATATTTAAGTATGTAGAGGACCTTAAGAATAGGGTTTCTGTAAAGAGAAATCCACACTACACACTGAAGAAAAGAATGACCAAGAGCTTTACTGGAGCTGATTGAAAGAATTACTAGTGAGACCTGTGAGGTATGTTTCCCATAACACAGAATGAAGCAAGTAGCTGGAACTAAGTAGATGCTTGCTGAATTGAAATGGAGCATTTGAGATTGTCATTAGAGACGGTACCAGTTGGAAACATTAAATCGGACCACATTATGGGAGATTTTGAAAGCCAGATTAAGGAATTTGAAATTTATTCCACTGACAGTATCATCCAAATGTGAATTGTCATGAGAAACTAACTCAAGTTTGGGAAGAACTGTCTTTACCTTGGCTAGGAAAACTAATGTACTATATCTAGCTAGACAGTAAATTAAAGAATGATTGTTTTTATGACCCAAACTTTCTTTACACTAAATCCACTCACTACACATAATTTGAATTAATACTTCTCAATGTATTTTCAAGATATTGTGTGGCAACACTCTACTCAAGATAACATATAAGAAAGCCAATAACAACAACATGTTTTATTTTACATTGATATTAGGAAAACAATTTTTAAAGCCCATTTCTTTTACACATGGAGCACAAATAAAACAATGTTGTCAATGTAACCACAAAGTAACTTTCAATGCTTTACTAAGTGATGTTCTAAAGAAATATTGAAGGAATTTCTGTTAAATTTATATACATATCATTATATGGTAAAAATATATTGCAGAATTTTTTAATGATATATGATAGTCCTATGTGACAGTACTGGACATATTTTTTCAGTTTACCACACTAAATAATCTATGTGCTTTTATACCAGTGTAAAAGTCAATAAAATTTAAACATGTGGCTCAATATGAAAGAATATCTTTGTATGTGAATCTTTTAACATTCCCCTAAACATATACTATAGCTAGCCAAAAAGAAGAGCTCTTGGCAGGGCTCAGTGGCTCATGCCTGTAATCCCAACACTTTGGGAGGCTGAGGCAGGCAGATCACAAGGGCAGGAGATCAAGACCATCCTGGCAAACATGGTGAAACCCCGTCTCTACTAAAATACAAAAAAAAAAAAAATTAGCCGGGCATGGTGGCGCGCACCTGTAGTCCCAGCTGCTCAGGAGGCTGAGGCAGGAGAATTGTTTGAACCCAGGAGGCAGAGGTTACAGTGAGACGAGATCATGCCACTGCACTCCAGCCTAACGACAGAGTGAGACTCCGTCTCCAAAAAAAAAAAAAAAAAACGAAGAGCTCTTGTATATTTTTTGTCTGCATGCTCTCAAATACTTTTTTGCCTGCACATATGTATTAGTCTGTTCTTGCCTTGCTATAAGAAACTTCCTGAGACTGGGTAATTTATGAGGAAAAGAAATTTAATTGATTCAAAGTTCTGACGACCATACAGGAAGCAAGGCTGGGGAGGCCTCAGAAAACTTATAACATGGTGAAAGGTGAAGAGGAAATAGGCACATACTATACATGGTGGAGCAGGAGAAAGAGAGAGAAGAGAGAAAGGGGAAGTTATACACACAAGCAGAAGTCTTGAGTACTCACTCATTACCACAACAGCAAGGGAGAAATCCACCCCCATGATCCAATTACCTCCCACCAGTCCCCTCCTTCAACACTGAGGATTACATTTCCCCATGAGATTTGGTTGGGGACACAGAGCCAAATCGTATCAACATACTAACAAAAATCTCCAACTGAATCAAACTTTCTCTGTCATAAACAATTTGCACATGATACTATTTATTAACAATAATTTAAATTTTATTTTTCCTTTTTTTGCATCTGAATCTAAATGCCACAGATTCTTTAGCAGAAATCTATTTTATCCTGGTTAATTAAACTAGTAAACCAACTGGAGTTACCTGACACTTGAATGGAAAAGTAAAATAGATGGAATTTTTGAATAGCATTTTTAATGTGTTTAAATAGCTATCTCTCATGAACAAGTGATTAGCATTTGTTTTACAATGTTCCAAAAAGATTATCCAAAAAAGACTGCATAATTAAAGCAAATGTCCCAAAGAGTTTATTTATAGATGCTTTGATATCTAAAACATAATTTTAAACTCCTGTTGTAAAGATGATCCAAAATTGTACAAAGACACAAAGCACTAGCATGTTTGGCAACTTGGATTATTAGAGCAGGGTTTATGAAGATAGGAGGCCAAAAATATGTCCTCATGAGCACTCCTGTCAGTCCTTATTGTGGTACTTTCAGTGTGAGGAGTTTGCTATTGGCTTAGAGTAGCTTGAGGCCAGGGAGATGAAGCTAAACATTTTACAATGCACGGGACAACTCCAGACACCAAAAAATTATCTGGCCCAAAATGTCAGTAGGGCTGAGGTTGAGAAACCCTAGTCTAGAAAGTCTCATTCAGTTTTATTTATTGGAATACAAGTGGAGAAATTAATAATAGTCAAATAGCATTCAGATCATTTCTCTTGGCATTTATTTTGTTTTTCTTCTGAGATTCTTTCAAGTCTTCCTTCATTCTCACTTGACCTCCAAAATTCCAGTTGTCTTTCATCTTTCTGTTTAGGAGTTTTTGCTAATGATAGTGATGATGATGCAAAATAGTAAGTAAAGGTATGGCTTGATAAATCAATATTCTAGGACTAGAGTATTTTAGTTATATTTTGCTAGTGCTCAACAACAGCAAAATTTTTTGTTTTTAGTTGATGCTCTAAAAATTGGCTAGTATCCCTTCTTGAAATACATGAGTAGACTTTTCTTGTCCTGATACAGTATTATAATAAATTGCATATATTTCATGTTTCAAAGCTTATTTTTAATTATTTTAAGTGTTATAGGTTCTAGAGGACATTTTTGTTTAGACTCCTCAGGAAAGTGAGGGAGTTGAGACATGACCTGCAGATAACTTCTTTACAAAATGTGTGCCTGCTTAAAAAATGTTAACACCAGCTAAATATTTGACAATGTTAAGAAATTACTATTAATTTTGGGTGTGTTATAGTGATATTATATTATTTTAAGAATATATTTTAGTGATTCATACTGAAATTTTATCTTTGAAATAATGTCTGCAATTTTTCTCAAAATAATTAGGTGGCAGTATATGAGGTACCAGTGAAACAAGCTATCAGTTGATGATCATTTAATCTGTGCAATGAACATATGAGAGTTTATTATGGTATTATGTTACACTATTTTACTAATTCATTAGACTTATACTGTACTAGTATTCTAGTAATATAGTATATTGTTATTTTATGTGTTTACAATTTTCTGCAATAAAAACATTAACAAAAATATAGGAAAAATATGCCTTTTTGTAGCTTTTATCTTTGTGGAAAGTCATTTATCATCCTTACCCTTCTCAAATATGGAAATAAAATATTGACTTTTTGAATTTCTGGTTATGTGAGGCTTCTTTGAACATGGTTTCAATAGGATGTATCACACTTCAGTTAAGCTTTGAAACAATGAGGACTTTTCTCCTGAATGAAAGCCAGACCCCTTGCTGGGTGGATTTCCTGGTGTCCTTTTTATCTGTTGACCAAATGAGTCAGAGAAAGTTTATTTTTCAAATATAAAAGATAATGTGTGGTTTGGATAAATGGTCGGACTGTTTGACCTAATTCCTCACTTCACTTTGCTTAAAATCACAAGCTAAATAGTGGCTTATACGTCTTTAGTCCACTGATTTCTATTCTTTCTAGATTTTATTTGCATATTTGTAAGGAAAAAATGTATGTAACCAAGGAGTATGCAAATATTTTTCTGTAAAAGTTCAGAAGTTCAGATAGTTAATATTTAGGCTTTGTAAGCCATATATGATTGTATACCCATCTTTCATTTTTACTTTTATTTTAACAAACATTTAAAAACATGAATCCATTTCTTAATTTTAAAAAAAGCAGTTCAATAAACCAATGTTTGGATTTGGCTATAGGACTCCAGATCTAACCCCTCTATTCAAAACAAGCCTCTTTTCCAAATTTAACTCATTCTGAATAAGATGTATAAGAAAAAACATTCTATAAAATATATTTTTCTTATCATCATCACTTTAATGTATATGCATTCTACCTTTAATGTATATGCATTCTACCTCTATCAATTAAGACATACTACTAACTAAAGTAACTACTCATGTGGATTAGTATTTCTTACCAACCCATACTTAAGCTTATACACAAACTTTTTAAATTCAAAACCTCAGTGGCATTTTTATGATTGTAGTTATTACCTTGAATTTGCTCATTAGTAGTCATATAGAATTACGTTTTTTGGAGTGGGAAAAAATCAACAGATATTTACCTCTGTTAGGATTGATTTGTAAGTGTGAATGTTTTCTTGATTGGGCAGTGGTAATAGTATTGCTTTATTTGCCTGATAAATTTTTTCTGTTATCTTGCACAAAGATGGATTCCCATTTGTCCTCTATGAATACTTCAAATTCCTGAAAAGTAGAAAATGAAAACTCTATAGGTAGGATATTAGTTTTCTACTTACGTCATTACCTCTCTGTGGCTACTCATATACTGAACTTGAAGAACTCATTGTAATCTATCAAGTGAAGGAAATAAAGGAAAAGGTAGAGGCTCTTAACAAAATGGACTGGTATGAACTTCAAGACCTGAAAGAGGTCACAAGTGGAGATGTGTATGAGTCAGGCACTCAGGGGGATGACACAAGTAACGATCAGATTAACTGATGATAGAGTGCATTGTAAGGGAGCACAGTAAGAGATTTGTATGAGTCAGGCACTCAGGGGGATGACACAAGTAAAGATCAGATTAACTGATGATAGAGTACATTTTAAGGGAGTACAGGAAGAAGCGAAGCACGGGAAATCATCTCAGGAGTATTAGAGGCAGACTTTATGGCAAGTGAGATTGTCCATCAGGAAACCACAGTGATGCCAGTGGCCCAACACCACTTTGGGGATTTATCATTCTCACAACTCATGCACTCTGACTCTTCTAGCTTATTCATTGTTTACTTTAAATCTCCCCAACAATAGGTATGATTAAGTCTATTAGTCACAGCCTGATTGAAGCATCCCCATCGAAAGAGATCTCCAGCCAGATCATCATATGGGCTGCTACCTGAGTTATAGATGACCATCTTTGGAGTAAGCATCAATCCTGGTTGAACCAGTTATCAGAGATTTTTAAAGTCACATGAGAAAAGCTTACCAATTTGTACAAAACACACACACACAAATACTGCTTTCATTTTTTAACAAAGGAATAACTAGATTAATGTGAGAAAGAGTTTCATGAAATTAGATTTTTTTATGCAAAAGTTTTGCTTTATTTGTTCCCAAAACAACCTTTTATCTTATGTTCACTCCCAGGACAGACACAGCCTAGCGTTTTTTTTTTTTGTCTTTTGTTTTTGTTTTTGTTTGTTTTTTGTTTTGTTTTGTTTTATGTTTAGGTTTAAAATTGTGGATGCCTCATCCCCTTTCAAGCTCTGTTGAAGTTTCATTTTACAGGGATTATTTAGAGAGACCACTTCTGTTCTCAGTGCTGCAGCTTTAGATCAATCAATTCCCCAAAATTATTATCAAAACTTCTTCACAATTCTTTACTAAAAACTTCCCTTCCAGTTCATTTGGCAAACTGATTGTAGATAAATACGCCTGCATCATAAAGCAAAAGATTTGAGAGAGCAAACTTACCTGTTGGAGAAAGAGAGGCTAAGTGTCTTTCCCATTAATGGCAAGATACGTAGGAGCTAGGACTCTCCACTCTATTTCATATAAGTTAATTTCTTAAAATAGTATTTTACAAACAAAGTTTTTTTCCTGAAGAGCCCTGCAATAATAGTGTAGATCAAGTTTAACTTTCTTATCCATGGAAAAATATTCTCTATGCCTAACCAAATACTTATGATCCTGTCAAGCTGCTCTTCCTAAAATTTCATAAAAATTACCTTCCAAACCCTTCTCTGAACTATGTCATGATACTGTTTCATTCTAATGTTTTCTCTCCCCTCCTGTTCCTTTTCTCTTGTCCTCTTCATCCCCATTGTCTGTGTAGTTTCTGCACTTTTTTGAAGTCTAACCAAGACCCTTCATGTCACCAGTGATGTACAGAATTACTCTATGATGAACGACGTATTATTTGAATTTACATAAGGTCACTAGTAGGTTGTTTAGCCTTGGAATTAATGCTCACATCTTTTTTTGTATTATGCTTGAATTTATATTCTCAACACTTTCAGTCAGGATCAATGTCATATACTTATTTTGTGTTCTCCACAGTTGCCTAAGGTGCAGGTTACAGGGAAAATGGTGGTTAACTTGAATTCATGTTATCTTTAATTTCCATTCCTTTTGTTTACCTTTTCCAACTTCTTCTAAATGAGGAACCCTTTTTTAATTATAAATCTGAAAGCTATATGAACTCATTACCCAAAAGAAGCTTATCAGTAGTAACACCTATCCCTTGTTAGAATTGCAGATTCTTTCATCCCACTCCAGACTTACTAAATCCTAACCTGTTTTGCAGTAAGACAACCCAGGTGTTTCTTAAACATATTAAAGTGTGACAAACACTGCACTAATGAATCCATTCTGAATGAACTGAATTAATTTTTGCATTAAACAAATAGAGGAAATTAGTGTTTAAATGTTTATTTTATCATGTGTGCATGTGGTGTGTGTGTGTGTGTGTGTGTGTGAGAGAGAGAGAGAGAGACAGACAGAGAGAGACAGACAGAGAGAAAGCATCAAGGGAAATATTTTGGAGACAAATAACCTTTTAGGCTGCAGTAGACTTGCCTCATAAATATCTTGTTAATATATTTCCTGTGGAGACTATTATTTCTGCCATATGCTTTTTTCATTTTGTAGAAGCATATTAAGCCACATAGGAAAACAGGGCTGTCAGGATATTACTTCAAAAACACATTGGAAGTACCTAAGAGCCAAAAATCATTTGAGGAATTTTTAAAAGCTGGCTGCATTTTAAAGGCATTTATAATTCAAGGTGTTTGATTAACTTTTGACGAGTTGAGTGTTGCTAGATTTAAAGATCGAAAGGAACAATTTGGAATGGTCTGGTGAATTTTTAAAGATAGAGAAAAGCAGAAAAATTGTGATTTTACCCTTCTTAGCTTTGATATTTTTATGTTATTTTTGTTACAATCACAAAACAGAACCCCTTTAATCTGTTTATGTCACATGGGCTAACATGGGGCTACCCAGGATTGCTTCCTACCCATGTAACATATCTGTAGTATCAGTAATATCCATTAGGTATTTTAACTTACCAAAGACAGGTAGTACAAATATATATTCAATATAAGTTTACAAACAGTCTTATGTAAAACTGATTTTATGCAAACTGAAGGAGTTTATGATGGAAATGAAAGACAGATAAAGAAGAGGAAAGGGAGAGAAGTTAAGGAGTGGAGAGTGTAAACCTTAATTTCAAAAATTCACATATACAACAAAATCAAACAATCATGTTACTAACATGTTTATGATCAGTAGGAACCAGACGACAGCCTCATATTATAACTTCTGTCAATTGGAGCCAAAGCTTCACAAAAAGATTTGCCTATTTGGAATATTGTGTTCAAATGTGAGCACCTTGTTTTATGAAGAATATTTTTAATCTGATGTAAGCCATTTTCAGTTATTGATTGATTCACTTATTCCTTTTTTTTTTTTTTTTTTTCCTGAGACAGAGTCTCACTCCATCACCCAGGCTGTAGCGCAGTGGCGCGATCTTGGCTCACTGCAACCTCCATATCCTGGGTTCAAACGATTCTCCTGCCTCAGCCTCCCATGTAGCTAGAATTTCAGGTGCCTGCCAACATACTCACTAATTTTTTGTATTTTTAGTAGAGACAGGGTTTCACCATGTTGACGAGGCTGGTCTTAAACTCCTGACCTCAAGTGATCTGCCCACCTCGGCCTCCCAACATTCCATATTTCTTGAACCAAATAATATATGAGAATGTTTGGTAAGTGATGACATTGCAAATGTGATCATTGCACTTCCTTTTAAAGACCTTATAGTTTAGTATAAAGAATATAAACAAGTAAGTCCAATAATGTGTTGTAGGAACTAAGACTCAAGATGATCAAGATACAGAGGAAGTACAAAGATAAATTCTCCCTGGGACAATTAAGAAAGAGTATTAGTGGATGTAAAACCGTCTTCCTCAAGACACAGTCTAAGGAATTTGTATGATTAGTTTATGAACAAATTGTTTACAAGAGGGTGAAAGATGATAGTTATATATCACAAATTTGGAGAGCTACTTGATGTATGAAGCATTACTTTTATTTGCTTCTAGCAGGTACCGTCAAAATCATAAGGAAAAATTATGAGAAGAAAATGAAATGGGGAAAAAGGAAGGAAACTAATGTTTTACGAGTGCCTACAATGTGCCAGGCTTGTGGTGGGCTCTTTATAGGCACTGTTTTAGTTAACCACCTAACAGCTTTGTCAACGAATAACTTTGCTAACACGTAGCTTGTCTGAGGAGTTGCTACTAGGTCAATATTCAGAGGCCCTGGTGATCACTCTAATTTTTATGTTTTAAGAGAGAAGATTTGCTCCAACTTGGAGCTAAGATTTGACAAAGCAATAACTTTATTTGATCTAAATAACCATAAATAACATGGCATGAGTAGTAGAAGAGGACACAAATAATTGTGCAGTTAGGAATGTATCTGTGTGATTTGAAATGACCAGTTATACCTTTAGTAAAATGAAAAATTGGGTATTCTGGTTATTAGAACATATCTATACATGAATAATACCTTCTTTATAATATCTATATTTAGAAATGTATTGTATTCAATGTCTGTTTCAGAAGATTGTACAAAATGTGAAATGCGTTAAAATACTATACTAAAAAAATCAATCAAATACTAAAAAATTTGCATCTATTTAATGTTCTATCCTAGTCTAAACTTCTTTTGATTTCTATTAAAATCTATTTGATACCCAGAGTACTTCTACCAGTCAAACATGATATGCAAAATGATTTAAGCCAGATGTTATCATCTCCTATGCCATACAGAGGCAGTGTTTTACTAGTTCACTAGTATAAATACAGAAAGTCTACAAAGACAAAAAGAAACAAAAAAGTGACATTTTCTCCTGCACATTATTATGAAACAGTGAATTAGAAATCTAAATAATTTATAGGAAATTAGTATTTTGATGCACAGCAGAGAATTACTTTTATTTCATGGTATCAGTTACTGAAGAAGGAAGCAGCTTTTGTTTATGAGAAGCTAAGTACAGTTTTGCCCATAAATTCTAGAAGCTCAGGTTAAGCACATTACTTTAGACACTTCTGTCATGAGTTCTTGATTAGCTCTGTGTCACTGCAATGTCAAGTTCAGTTTTAGAGGTCAGGAAAATATTTCTGAGTTGCAAAACGTTTGAAGCCATTTGCCCTACCTTATACAAATGACTGTTTATATAGGTGACAGTAATGTCAGGTGGACTTACATGTTTATAATCAGGGCTAGCTAATGTCAGCAAAAATAGCATTGAGAAGTTGATGTGTCTCATACCCTAAGGATTATTAAAGGTATACAATTAATGTGCTAGGCCAAATTGAAATTGGAAACAGAGTTGTCTTTGTTCCTATGACAGGATGCATTACCAATAGTTTTCATCTTAACTAGGTGAAATAACTACTTAGCCATTCATAAATGCCCTATAAAGAAAACTAGGAAAATTCTACCAAATTAAAATTAATATGCTAAGTCCCCATTACTTTTACAATTTATTATAATATGTAAATATGCATCCAGATGAAGGGACCTATTACCCAAGTAAATTTGCACCAAGATTCTTAAAACATTTATGACACCACTAGGAAGTTCTTAGTTGAGCTCTCAGAGAGTATACAAACAAGAAAAAAGCAGAAAGGCTGGAACAGACAGATTCTAGAAAGTATGCCAAGACAATCTTTAAAAAGCTTGTATCTGTAAACTGCACTCAATTTGTTCTTTGGGAGTCCAATTTTATTTTATTTTGTATTTAACTTTATTTGCTTCATGAAATCAACATGGGTAGTTAATTTCTGCCTGATGAGTAAAGGCATGTCTACATTGAAAAAAAAATGACCAAATCTTCTAAATAATTTTCTTTATTATAAACATTGCACAAAACCTTAGAGATATATTATGTTCCTAAAAGAAGGTACATAAAATATTTGGCAAGTTCTATTACCATGGGAAGATGCCGAGCAGGGGAACCAATATTGTATCATCCAAAACTTAAGAAGATAACTTAGTGTGGGTTTTATCTTTATTCACTGTAATTGATGTATGCATAAGCACTTTTAAATCATTTTGCCTGGGCTGGAAACTCAATGTAGCAGGCACTATGAGGGATATTATAAGGTAACTGTACCGTTTCTGTCTTTAACATGTCTTAAACCAGCTAGAGTGATAAACCCATTATTTAGGAAATAGAAATTCAGTAGAATAAAATAAAATGAAATAGTGATAAACTAATACATACATAATTTCTAAGGTACCTACGATAGTATGAGCTACAGATAACTAAATTGTTTTTTTCCCTATATGTCCTTTATTTAAACACCACCCATCCCCACCAAAGATACACATACACACAGACATGGCAAATACACAAAACCTCTGTAACACCTAACAAAGGGCTGTGTTTACTCAATAAGTGGATTTTCAAAATAATACTGTATCAAGAGAAAATCGTTTCACAGAGAAGCACCTGCTCTATGGATACTGAATCTGGACATTCAATTCATGAAATTTAAGGCTCTATGATAAGAAAGTTTACTCTTTTTTCATTGCTAGGGGTGTGCCATTTCTTAATTCTGTTATTCATACTAGAAACAGAGTATGGAGGCTTTAAAAGAAGAGATTATTTTAAGTGCTTTTCATACTTCCCAATGGCTATTTCTCTTCTCATGAATAACCTTCAGTTGTTCTTTTTCTCACTAAGAAATTATTGAGGACATGCAGCAAGGTAATGACTGATGAGTTTTGACTTGGTAATGAACAAAGTTGTTTATATAACTTTTGAAGGCACTTTGTTGTGCAAGTCTATATTTAGCCCGTAGTTTCTCCATAGGGGAATATGTCACATTAAGTACAAAGGGAATTTTTGTAGGTGATTAAATCATTTATTTCATCAAGCATGTTGCTATTTGATTCAATTATTCAAGTCAGCTAACTTTAAGCACCTACTATCTATCATGTAGGCACTGGAGATACAAAGATTAATGAGACTTCAGAGAAAAAATATTGAATGAAGTCTAAGTTAGTTACAGAGTTAAGGACAACAAAACTCTAGAGACATAACTGAGTTTTACATTTCACTGATAAATAAAGTCCACAGAATATAAATATGTGTCTAATTCTCACAAACAAGAGCAAGTTGACTGAGACTAACACAGGACTCTAAATCCCCAGGTCAATACTACACCAAAAAAAAATCTCTAAAATAGCCCAAGCAACTCTGTGTGTGTGTGTGTGTGTGTGTGTGTGTGTGTGTGTGTACCTGAATCAGCAGGAAACCAAACATTACTGCTACAGACAATGCCCCAAATAGCACTCTACCTCATTTACTTGCAAGACAGAGCAAATTAGAATATCAGTGTTGATCCCACAAACTACAAAAGGTAAAATAAGAACATTATCTTTTTAAACAAAATGTAATGAAGAGATAAGATTTGCTGAGCAATATAAAAAACCTTTGGGTTAAGAGCTCATAACACATATACACATTTCTTCATGTAGACTTTAAACAGTATTTTAAAAGCATCCTCTTTGAATAATTTGTTTTCTTACCAATGGTAATATTTAACTGATTCAAGCCATGATTACTTAGTAATGCGTACCTATACTGTGTAACATATGCTACATATGTTATATATTCATTATATGAGATCATCAGATGACAGGGGCCAGAAAATAATTTGTAAATAATGGTTTAGAAAAAATATGAATAAACTTATATCTAAGCTCCAGTAAATCTGTTTTTAACATATCTCTAAAATGACTTCATACTCAGAATAGCTATATTCTTATTTCTAATTTTTAAATTTGTTTTTAAAAACTAAAAATAGTATATAAACACATGCCCATTGTAAAAATAAATCCAAATAATTTCTAAGCATAAGACAAATACATTTCTTATTTAAGATGATTCCCAGGACATGCCTTTATCTCTTCCTGCTACAGAGACCCAATTAATAATAGTAAAAGAATAAAATGCAAACTCAACCACAAAGTAACCTGATGCATGAATTCATATTTGGGAGCAACCAGGAGATGAGACAGAGGGACATGTTTCTAGAAGACAGAAAATAGATATGAGTGAAGTGCCAGATAACATGGGTTCTGTAGCCAGCAACCATGGACCTTTCTTGTTAATAAAATCTTGTATGGCTGGCATCATATACTACTTCAGGGATTAAACCAGTATTTACCTAATTCAATGACTAACAGTAGTTACCTTATTCTGATTTACCAAATATTCAGTTTTAAATCCTTTCTTGCAGCTAAGGCTGGCCACGTGATGCAGTTCTGATAATAAAATGCTAGAGAAAGTAAGTTAGGGAACTGTAGCACAACTTTTGCCTTCACAATAAAAAGAAAGAAATATATGAAGAAAGTCTTTCGCTGTCTCCCTACTTTGGATGCTGTCGTGTGAGTATATGAATGTGTGTAGTTTTTGCCATCAACTTGTGATCATGAGAAGAAGACCAAAGAAAACAAAGTATTGCGGGCACAGTGCCTTGGCATCACTGAAGTGCTGAACAAATGCTGGCCTTGCCTACTCCCTAATTTTGTTTTGTAATATAATGACATTAATGTATTGAATAAACCAATGCTATTCAGGTATTTTGTAGCCTGCAGTTAAATGTATGCTGGTGGTTACTGATGAGCCTTGAAGGGAAAGCAGAGGGAACATGGAGTATATGTACAAAAAACAGGAGACAAGGAAACAGCAGGTATCCTGGAAGAATACTAAATAGGCTCTTAGTTAAGAAACAACAGGACCACAGAAGACAGAACAGAAAGTGAGTGACTTATGCTGATGGTAGGTATGAGACATCCCTCCCTCCATGTTGCAGAATAGTCTGTAGCCAACCATGTATCTGAGGATGGTGGAGGGAAATGTCAGTGGTTCTTTTATAAGGCAATTGAATGAGAGGGAGAACTAGGACAGTTAAGAGAGATGTCAGTGGCCTAAAGTAAAGCCCTCCTCATTCTGGTATTTAGAGAAATATGAGGACAAGCTCCCCACCTATTTACCCTAAAGAAAAACTTTAAATTAACAAATTCTGCAACATTACCAGAGTTTCTTGTCTTTAAATGTGATTGGACATCAATAGATTACCGAAAGAAAACATTCAACGCACCAGAGAAAGACTTAGAAAAAGAGATAAAACAATGATTCCACAGTAAAGAGTTCAGAAAAGAGAAAATAAATTCAAATAAAAATTTAATAAGTATAAAGATAAAAAATAAAAACAAAACTAGTTTTTCTTTTCACTTTGTATAGCTGTAATATGACGTATTTTACACATATAATTCATTAAAGTGTACAATTCAAATACCTTTAAGTAAATTTACCAAGTATGAAACCATCGCCACAAATCAGGTTTCAGAATATTTTCATCACCCAGATAAGGTTCCTGTGCCCACTTACTGTTAATTCCCTTTTCCATCTTTTGCCTCAGGCAAACACTAACCTGTTATCTGTCTCTGCAGATTTGTATTTTCTGGATATTTTACATAAATGGAATCACACAGTGTGTGGCTTCTCATGTCTTACTTCTTTCATTTAACGTTCTACACAATATTTGAAACTGACACTTAGATTTGTTTGCCATAATATGGCAATCATAAATTATAATAATATGGCATTAGTACTTTAGGAATTTAATTTTGGAGTAGTATTCAAAGTGCTTCTTTTAATTACCTTGTTTATATTATAGTAGCAGGTAAATTTCATGGTATGGTAATTTGCTTTAAAATTGACCAAAATAGATTTGTTTTCCTACACAAACACACACACACACACATTCAGGTACAAAAACAGGAGACAAGGAAACAGCAGGTATCCTGGAAGAATACTAAATAGGCTCTTAGTTAAGAAACAACAGGACCACAGAAGACAGAACAGAAAGTGAGTGACTTATGCTGATGGTAGGTATGAGACATCCCTCCCTCCATGTTGCAGAATAGTCTGTAGCCAACCATGTATCTGAGGATGGTGGAGGGAAATGTCAGTGGTTCTTTTATAAGGCAATTGAATGAGAGGAGAACTAGGACAGTTAAGAGAGATGTCAGTGGCCTAAAGTAAAGCCCTCCTCATTCTGGTATTTAGAGAAATATGAGGACAAGCTCCCCACCTATTTACCCTAAAGAAAAACTTTAAATTAACAAATTCTGCAACATTACCAGAGTTTCTTGTCTTTAAATGTGATTGGACATCAATAGATTACCGAAGAAAACATTCAACGCACCAGAGAAAGACTTAGAAAAGAGATAAAACAATGATTCCACAGTAAAGAGTTCAGAAAAGAGAAAATAAATTCAAATAAAAATTTAATAAGTATAAAGATAAAAATAAAAACAAAACTAGTTTTTCTTTTCACTTTGTATAGCTGTAATATGACGTATTTTACACATATAATTCATTAAAGTGTACAATTCAAATACCTTTAAGTAAATTTACCAAGTATGAAACCATCGCCACAAATCAGGTTTCAGAATATTTTCATCACCCAGATAAGGTTCCTGTGCCCACTTACTGTTAATTCCTTTTCCATCTTTTGCCTCAGGCAAACACTAACCTGTTATCTGTCTCTGCAGATTTGTATTTTCTGGATATTTTACATAAATGGAATCACACAGTGTGTGGCTTCTCATGTCTTACTTCTTTCATTTAACGTTCTACACAATATTTGAAACTGACACTTAGATTTGTTTGCCATAATATGGCAATCATAAATTATAATAATATGGCATTAGTACTTTAGGAATTTAATTTTGGAGTAGTATTCAAAGTGCTTCTTTTAATTACCTTGTTTATATTATAGTAGCAGGTAAATTTCATGGTATGGTAATTTGCTTTAAAATTGACCAAAATAGATTTGTTTTCCTACACAAACACACACACACACACATTCAGGCACAAAAACATGCAAACATGCAGACTCCACAATATTATTTAGCAGGTTTACAACATTACAATCTCGACATGAATGACAGCAGACAGCATAATTGATGGCTTAGGTGACATTTCCTAAAATGCTCTCTATCTTCCCAGACTGGTTCACATGCCCTTCTCTAGTATTCTTGGAGTTTGCATATATGTGACATTGTTCTTACCAGATTGTATTCAAATGAACTCTGTATTAAGATAATGCCTCTGTTTACTATCAGAATGTCATATAAAAGTAGATATGTTAGATTCATATTTTCAGTTCTAACATAAATCAAGTGCATAGTGTCTACAGCATGATTTATTCACAATGTTCATCAACATAAATAGGACTTCTTTAAATTAGCTCAAGAGTGTGAATTTAGACATTTAATATTATATTTACTGTATTTCCTTTTGTTAGGTGACTGTAAATTGTAGAAATACTTCTATCATTTCTTTTTTCAAATTTGTTATTTTGAAGCTAAATGTTTAAATTATTTCCAAATTAAAAATAATCAAAGCCTACGGTAGTTCAAATCGTAATTTTTGGAAAACAAAATGGAAAATTATCTCTATAGCTATATAGCTTCAGCTGGCCAATAATGAAATCCAAATTTGCAAATGTTTGTTTACCATATTTTGGAAATCTAAATTTCAGTAAGGAATTACCCTTAAAAGTCATTTAAATAGAGAGTCCTTCTGTACATGTGGAATATCATTTTCTTCATACTGATCTCATTGGGAATATACAAACTACATTAGACATGCCTATAATATATCTAAACCTCTGGTCTAGCTTTGTTTGATCATAGGACTTTGTAAGCCAATATTTGGATTCATTTTGGCTTCTGTCTAGACTATACCGTCTGTTTTCTGCCTTCCAGAATTCATAAAATCTTCTTTCTAATCATTACCCCTTTCTTTTTTCAACTCCTTTGCGGATGGTTTATTCCATTTTCTGCATCTCTTTTGTTTCTTTTTTATTTCTTATTTCAGAGAATTGTAGTGGGAAGGAAAAGGTATACTGTGTTTCGGCCTTCCATTTAAACCAAAAGTCTCAACTGTTTTTTTGCTTTGTTTTGTTTTTTATTTTGTTTTGTTTTTTGTTTGTTTGTTTGTTTTGAGATGGAGTCTCTGTCACCAGGCTGGAGTGTAGTGGCGCAATCTTAGCTCACTGCAACCTCTGCCTCCTGGGTCCAAGCGATTCTCCCGCCTCAGCCTCCCTAGTAACTGGGACTACAGGCACCTGCCACCACACCCAGCTAATTTTTGTATTTTTAGTAGAGACAGGGTTTCACCATATTAGCTAGGATGGTCTCGATCTCTTGACCTGGTGATTCACCCACCTCGGCCTCCCAAAGTGCTAGGATTACAAGTGTGAGCCACCACAGCTGGCTGTCTCAACTGTTTTTTAAAAAAAGAATATTATTTTAAGATTGAGTGTTGTCAGTTGGATACTTTTAATTGTCAGAAGGAATTTGCTGATATAATAGAAAATGCTGCTAATAATTGTTTTTTCACACCATGAGACTTGTCTTAAGTTGTGGGAAGCCTTAATGGCTTTTAAAAGAAAATGATCAAACAAGTCATTCTTCTTTGTTGTTTTTATAGAGATTTGCCTGCTGACCAAAGGACGTCGTACTGCCAGTGTTCGAGCTGATACATATTGTCGTCTTTACTCACTTTCTGTGGACAATTTCAACGAGGTCCTGGAGGAATATCCAATGATGAGGAGAGCCTTTGAGACAGTTGCCATTGACCGACTAGATCGAATAGGTACTCTAGTTTTCTACCTTCTTTATATAAAATTTAGTTTTAATCTCATGGCATAATATAGGTTTGCAATTGTAAGTCCCAAATGCGGCCAGGAGTGGTGACTCATACCTGTAATGACATCACTTTGGGAGGCCAAGGCAGGTGGATCATTTGAGGTCAGGAGTTCGAGACCAGCCTGGCCAACATGGGGAAACCCTGTTTCTACTAAAAATACAAAAATTAACCGGGTGTGATGGCGTGCGCCTGTAATCCCAGTCACTCAGGAGGCTGAGGCAGAATTGCTTGAGCCTGAAAGGTGGAGGTTGCCGTGAACCAAGATGGTACCACTGCACTCCTGTCTGGGAGAGAGAGTGAAATCTTGTCTCAGAAAAAAGCAAAAAAAGTCCAATATGCCAGTTTATAGCTTGCTTGTTAATTTGTATAGAAATAGCAATTAGCTGTAGCCATATTTCTTGAGAGATCTGGGTCCCTATCTATCTCTTCTAAGTATTCTAGGTTTATTTATTAATGGCTATTTTTGCTAGCTAAACAAACTGATTTCCTGACTGAAGCCAAAACAGTTTGAAACTTCAGGTAAAAAGCAATGATAAAAATTCTAGATAGCATTGAAATAGAACTAAAAATATGATAATATTAGTCTATGTTGCAAACTAAGTTTTATCACTTTTTTTGTATTTTGGGGTCAACTTTACATTTTATCTTTATATTAGGAATTGAAAATTTGCACATTTAAATTAGTCTCAGCAGAGACATAGTAAAATGTTTGTAACACAGGCTGAAGCAGAAAAAAAAAAGCCTTGATAGAAATGCCCTACATAGATGCTTTACCTCACAAACATCAACATATTTTAAAGTCTTTTCTGCTACCATATATATATATATATATATGCTATTATATATATATATATATATATATATATATAAATATATACTTCCAGCTAATATTTTGTATTTTTAGTAGAGATGGGATTTCACCATGTTGGCCAGGATGGTCTTGATCTCCTGACCTCATCATCCATCCGTCTCAGCCTCCCAAAGTTCTGGGATTACAGACATGAGCCACCCCAGCCTGCAGTTAATTTTTATAACAATATTTACATGAAATTGTTTGTAATCAATACTGGCGAAGTAATTTCTAATAAGCACAAAAAAATTGAATTTTTGATCTTTATAAAATTGTAAGAGTGTATTAAAAGTTACATTATTTTTCCCAAGGTTAAAGATACTTAGATTAAGATATTTTGACTAATCACGAAATTAGAAAGAAACATTATGCTTCTCGGTTTTGTGGCCATTGCATATAGAGGTATGCTGCAGTTAGTTAAGCAAATATGCTAAATAGTATTTATGTTTATTACTAATGTAGGAGGTTTTGTTCTTTGGGAAATTAGGACAGTCTGTAAGTAGGGAGAGGTAACTATTTATTCTGGCAGTCATTTAAAATGATTGCATTCCCAGCAGTCAATGAAATTACAACATATATTTATTTTCAAAAATATACTGTTACTTTTAATGTGTTACTTTATTTAGCAGTATTGCAAATTGATTCACTTTTCAGTTACCATATTCACTTGGGTATTAGTGTATCAGTGATGCTATAGAAAAGTCACTACTTTCCTCTTCTTTCACCAATCTACTATTGATTGTAATCATTATTATGCCAGAGACTGTCTAGTATTGCAAACCACTCAGAAGGTGATGGCAGGAAGAGCTAAAATGTATTGAGTTATTAGAGGGAGCCTGCAATGCACTTAGTCCTCACAACAACCATTCAGAAGAGGAAAGATCATAAAGTCGGTCTCAATCTTGGCTGCATTTAAGAATTCCCTGGGGAGGCCAGGCGCGTTGGCTCACGCCTGTAATCTCAGCACTTTGGGAGCACAAGGCGGGTGGATCACAAGGTCATGAGATCGAGACCATCCTGGCTAACAAGGTGAAACCCCATCTCTATTAAAAATACAAAAAATTAGCGGGGCATGATGGCGGACGCCTATAGTCCCAGCTACTCAGGAGGTTGAGGCAGGAGAATGGTGTGAACCCGGGAGGCGGAGCTTGCAGTGAGCCAAGATCACGCCACTGCAACTCCAGTCTGGGCAACAGAGCGACACTCTGTCTCAAAAATGAAAAAATAAAAATAAAAATTTTTTTTAAATAAAAAAAAAAAAAGAATTCCCTGGGGAAATTTGCTTTTAAACTACTGAAATCCAGAGCCCATGTCTGATTATTTAGATTTAATTGGTAGGGAACAAGCGGATGTTAGTGTTCTTTAAAGCTCCAGAGATAAGAAAAATACCCAGCTAGGACTGAGAAGGACTGGTGTAGGATACTGGGTCGAAAGCAAAGAGGGCCCTGATACAGTCCGCCTCAGATTTGTATTTGGGAATCACCTGCAGATCTTGGTAAAATGCAGCATCTGATTCAGCGAGTGGAGTCAGGCCCAGGAGGCTGAGTTTCTAGCAAGCACCCAGATGAGACAGAGGCAGTTGGTTCATTTTCCATAGCAAGGATGTGCTATCACTTTTTTGTGTGTATGGTCTTTCTCAGCCCTGTTAACCTGCCAACCATGTTTTCTTTGTTTTCTTGGGCACTGTTCTTATTCTTCTCATGTCCTGATATCCTTTCAGGTAAAATGAGATTATGAACACACCTATCTGACAGGGTTGCAGGTTACATAAAATCATCTACCTAAGGTCTTTTGTAGAGTGCCTATCACACAGTAAGTGTTGAAATGTTCTTGCTTATATCTCCATGGTCCTTTCTTGAAAAAGTAACTTTAAAATCAAATGTTGATTCCAAGCCCATCTTATTCCAAAAGCCCTTTCTTCCCCCATTCTTCAAGGTGGCTCTCATATTAAGTATCTCCGTGTCTTCTGTAAAGTGGCTCTTTGCCATATTACAGGCCGTTCAACTTGAGTAGAAGGTTAGAGTTCCCAGAGAAATATAGGAAGTGTGAAAGGTAGGAACCACATTGGTATTTGGTGTGTAAGGGTGAGTGACTGGCTTTTTAAACCTCTCCTGCGAAGCACAGCTAGACTTTTGTTTTCAGGAGCCACTCTTACTTGGCATTGTCTTCAGTCATTGGTAGGCTTTCTAAGTTCCTATCTTTCTTTTGCTGACAGGAAAGAAAAATTCAATTCTTCTGCAAAAGTTCCAGAAGGATCTGAACACTGGTGTTTTCAACAATCAGGAGAACGAAATCCTCAAGCAGATTGTGAAACATGACAGGGAGATGGTGCAGGCAATCGCTCCCATCAATTATCCTCAAATGACAACCCTGAATTCCACATCGTCAACTACGACCCCGACCTCCCGCATGAGGACACAATCTCCACCGGTGTACACAGCGACCAGCCTGTCTCACAGCAACCTGCATTCCCCCAGTCCCAGCACACAGACCCCCCAGCCATCAGCCATCCTTTCACCCTGCTCCTACACCACCGCGGTCTGCAGCCCTCCTGTACAGAGCCCTCTGACCGCTCGAACTTTCCACTATGCCTCCCCCACCGCCTCCCAGCTGTCACTCATGCAACAGCAGCCTCAGCAGCAGGTACAGCAGTCCCAGCCGCCGCAGACTCAGCCACAGCAGCTGTCCCCGCAGCCACAGACACCTGGCAGCTCCACGCCGAAAAACGAAGTGCACAAGAGCACGCAGGCGCTTCACAACACCAACCTGACCCGGGAAGTCAGGCCCCTCTCCGCCTCTCAGCCCTCGCTGCCCCATGAGGTGTCCACTCTGATTTCCAAACCTCATCCCACTGTGGGCGAGTCCCTGGCCTCCATCCCTCAACCCGTGACGGCGGTCCCCGGAACGGGCCTTCAGGCAGGGGGCAGGAGCACTGTCCCGCAGCGTGTCACCCTCTTCCGACAGATGTCGTCGGGAGCCATCCCCCCCAACCGAGGAGTCCCTCCAGCACCCCCTCCACCAGCAGCTGCTCTTCCGAGAGAGTCTTCCTCAGTCTTAAACACAGACCCAGACGCAGAAAAGCCACGATTTGCTTCAAATTTATGATCCCTGCTGATTGTCAAAGCAGAAAGAAATACTCTCATAAACTGAGACTATACTCAGATCTTATTTTATTCTATCTCCTGATAGATCCCTCTAGCCTACTATGAAGAGATATTTTAGACTGCTCTGGCCTACACATGAAATGTAAAATATATATACATATACTATAAAATATATATTTAAATTCTCAAGAGAGGGTCAAAAGACCTGTTTAGCATTCAGTGTTATATGTCTTCCTTTCTTTAAATCATTAGAGGATTTAAAATGTTGTTGTAAGATTATTTATTTCTAACCTACTTTTACTTAAGTCCTTTGATAAGTATATTTCTCTATTTTATGAAGAGTTCTTGGATTCAATGGAAACAAAACTGATTTTAAAAGGCAACTCAAATGAGCTAGCAAATAGCACCAATCAAAACTTTCGTTCATTAGCTGTAACTGTGCATCTAAATTGTTAATCATTAATCATGAAGAATTAAATAACAAATCCTATTTTATAGATCTAAATTGTATTTCGGTGCTTTCAATTTCGAATTAGGTTAAAGACTGCACTACTTGCTTGGCCGCTGTAGGAGACTAGCATTGCCACTGTTAAGAATATCACTAACCTCCTACTTCGGAGGCTGAGGCAGGAGAATGGCTTGAACCCAGGAGGCGGAGCTTGCAGTGAGCCGAGATAGCGCCACTGCACTCGAGCCTGGGCAACAGAGCGAGACTCCGTCTCAAAAAAAAAAAAAAAAAAAAGAAAAGAATATCACTAACCTCAAACATGTTCATTGATCTTTCAGAAAGCTGAGGGAAAATTAATATTTGTCTTCATGTGTTATCGGACTTTTACCAAGACTCGATCAATGTTAGTTGTAAATAACTTTTTCAACCCAAATAAAAATAGCTATTCTGTGTTGTATGAAGGTAAAAGTCATTGTTTAAGAATTTAGTTTTATTGCTTCACTTCAAAACTTAGAGTTTTAAATTTTACAAAATCTGATTGTGAGAATTATTCAATTGTAATGCAATGGCTTGAAACCTACAATATTATTTTAACCTGCAATGTTTTATGCAAAATTGTATGCTCGAATCTACAACTTGCTTGTATTACACCAAAAATCATTATTTTTCTTTCTTCTTGCCATAATCAAGCATCTGAAAATAGTCCCTGCATGCTTCTGGGGAAAAAAAAACATAGGTTCAAATCAGTCATTGTAGGGAAAGGCTTACAGTATTTCTCGTTTCTAGAAAAGCATAACAATTCATTAATTGCCTATCTTATAATTCCTATAAGGCTGACTTGGATCTCTGACTTAAGTCTAGAAGTGAGGTTTTCACTTTTATTTAATATTATTGCTATTATTATTTAAATAATTATTTGTAAACCACAGCTTGATTTGGAGTTAAGTGTTGTCTGTGTCTTCACTGTAGCTGGTAATTTACTATGATGTTAATTTTAAGAAATAAATTAAATACAGCATCACATCTGTTTGAGAACACACATTTTGCTCTATGTATATTGTAACTAAATGGTTAGTAAACTTTAAGGCATGTGGTGACTAATGTAGCCCTTAGATAGGAGGTTTGTCATTTTTAATGTGTTGAAAATAGTACAGACATGGTGGCAGAAAGCAGGGGTAAAGTTGAATGTCTGTGAGCATTGTTTGTCTGTTTTCTTAACTCTTTCCATGATCTGTGAGCACCTGCTTCTTCTCAAAGAACTCCCTTAGTAATCATTTGTGCCTAATGCATCCCACACATGTGGAGTATGACTGGAACACAATTGAAAGATACCTAATAACTGGCTTCTGTAAATAACCCAAGTTAACAGCATGACCTAAAGTGTAGGTCTTCAGTATCTCTGTCATTGGCAATACATTTAAGAACATACAGAGATTACACATTATATGGGGCAGGGCCTACAGGTAGACTTGAGGACAGAAAACAAAAACAAAAGCAAAAACTCTAAAGTGAATCCTTGCTGCCTGTTATGCCTTTTGCAGATATGATACCTATAATACCCAAATGAGTTGTTATGTTTAATTTCTAAACAAATACCAACTTGTGTGGAAGTAATTAACAATGCTAGTTGATGTAATGTAATCATCAGTATGCTGGTGACATATGATGGCATGTCAGGAATACTGTTGTAAGAAAGGGATTGTTCAGTCTACCTAGAACCTATGGGAAAGCTGCAAGACCATTTACATATCAGTACAAAACTACTTTATTTTATTAAAATATGAGAGTTAACTTCAATTTATTAAGAGTATGTATTGGTCCTTTAAATTATTAAAGGTTTACATTTGATAGGATTAATGGATTTGGTAGTGAAATATTTTTATATATATAAATGTTTGGTTTTTTATTTTGAGCACTATTGGGAAAAATAAGCAAAATTGAAATGCATGGTCTTTCAGTGCAACCATACAATTTTTATTCACTTTGTAATAGAATGGACAAAAAAATCTAAGGTTTATATGTTAAACTAATAAAATGGTACAGGGTAAATTATATACATATATGTATGAATGTATATATACTTAGATTAAGAAAAAAAATGACTCACATTCCTGTAATATAAAGGTCCATTGCTAGTTGAAAAGTGACCTCTTTTCTCTGTACATAGTGAAGCCTGTACGTATGGAGTTTTAATCTGTACAGAAAGAAATGTATTATTGATTGGTCTTTCTCCTGCTGGGAAGATAATAGAATAGCTTATTCTTACAACAATTGTATGATCAGGGATGAGTTAGAGTATTTCTTTTGTCTTTGCTCAAAGCCATACATATATAAATATATATAAAGATTATTAATAAATTCAACAAAAAATAAACTACAATCATGAACATTTTATTTTATCAATATATGCTAATCAAATGTTTTATTTTATTAACGAGTATAGCTTTGCCTCTATCTTTACATCGCAAAATTTCCAAGAGCTTATACTTGATAATCACATAAAATCAATTATATTCTATAATTCTGGAATAAGAGCACTTTAAATAGAACATGGATTTTTCAACCACTTCTTTGTTTCACCTTTTCCATACAGTAAAATATGAACTTACTTTCTTTTTCGCTCTGTGCCTTTTTAGAATATGGTTGTTCTCCAACTTCAAAACACAGCCATTTCATGTAATTATTGGATATACGGATGAGAAATAATTTTCCTGTAATAGTAAATAATTGTCCTGTAATATATTTATACAAACCTATTTTGTTATAATAGTTCTATAACATACCAATTTTGTTATAATAGTTTTATAACATACCTATTTTATTATAATAGGGCCTTGGGCTCTATTATAACAAAATAGGTTTGTATAAATATATTCATATTTATAGCCTTAAACAAAATAGGTTTGTATAGTATACCCAAAGCCCTATTATAACAAAATAGGTTTGTATAAATATATTCATATTTATAGCCTTGGGCCCTGCAAAGGTATTTGGATAGTGATAGAACTTCCCCATACAAGTGTGTTTTAAATGATACCTAAAAGCCTGAGATAGAGTTTATCATAATGAGAATAAGTAGTGAAGCATTCCTGAAAACAAGGATAACAAATAGTAGCAATGGCAATATATTCTATTCACCAAAAAAAATAGCTTGTCTCCAGGTCTGGATGACCTCTTCATAAGTGAATGATTCCCTGATGAATGCTGTTCCACTTTAAAGAGATGGTTATTTTGCGATTTATAAACTTAAATGAGCATACTATTTTCAGGACACTACAGAGTACATAGGCAAGTTATCATCGTCATTCCTATAGGACATGGAATGATTTAAACAATATGGCACATTTACAATTTTAGGAGATTTATTTCAAATCCTGAATTATGTGTACTTCAAATTATGAGCAATCTCTATTATCTTTCAAGACTATTTAAAAAATCTCCATACCTCCTCTTTCAGCTTAGGTTTTTATATTTGTTAATTTTACTATGTCACTTTGCTTCTATGGCCCTCACTTGCACCATTTATAAAGTTAAGTTGTTTGAATGAGATATCTCTCCATTATATCTTTATCTTTTTAGAACATGTGCCATAAAACCCATGTGGTTATTTTGTTCATATGTACTACAACTAGCAAACTTTTATTATATGTTCACCTACTTTAAAAATTACTTATACTGTACCATGGGAAAGAAACATGGTCCTTATAGAATTGAATGCTGAGCTATTTTGAGTCCTGAAAAGAATGGCCAAAAATTTAAGGAACTGTGATTGCTGCATGCACCAAATTGTAGCACATTTCTATAACTGTATTCAATATGGTTATTTTCAAGGAAAACTAGGATAGAAATTTTCTTTGAAAGATTTGCTGTTGTACTTAGGTAAGTATATCTGCTTTTACCACTCAAAAAAATTACTTTCCTAAGCAATTTCATTTTTTTCCTTTTTAACAACCCTGCACTTGCACAACCTTGCCTCTCTTGCCTCACCCTAATCCTGACCCTGCTTTCAATTCAGGCTTTGACAGGGACCAATGGAGATTTTAAGGTTTTTAATGAGAGAAGCCTTGCTGACATTCCCCGTCCCATCTTGAAAATTGCTTAAAGATGATCTTAAAAGAACCTACAGATAATGCTCTGAATTTGTTTCCAAGGTCCTTGATGTGGAGAGAATGAGTAATACATTAAATGCTGGAGAAAGAATTATCATTTAGTGAAAAATTAAACATGCTTTTCTAAAATGTGGATGTTTAACAGAGCACAGCTGATTGGGAACACAGGCAGTTCAGTGCAGCTGGAGTGTCTCACAGGGTGAAGAGGAACCCAGATCAAGTGGGGAATAGGGATTTCAAAAACCTTCTGAAAGGCTTTTAACATCAGGGCAAAAGTTTTACAGTGTTATACTTTATATTCTTAATTTAAACTCATCAGCGGGAAGGATTCACATTGAAATGTCTGTTTTGCTCATGTAACAAGGAATAAAATAATTTATTTTATTATTTAAAATAATAAATAAGAACAAAAACTGGGGGCTATTTACAATCTCACCCTGTCTTGTGAAGATGCTGGGTCTTAAGGAAGGTCCTAGGATTGCTAAATAGAGTAATGGGAATAGGAAACTGAAAGTTTACTTGCTTTGCATAAGATAAGGAATATATTGCAGCAGGGTAGAGGTACAAGAAGATAAGAGCTAGAAGAACCTGTGAGAAGGGAAAGAAGTGACAAACTAATTTTGACTAAAATAAAGCGAGTTCTCAGGTCAGGCGTGGTGGCTCATGCCTGTAATACCAAAACTTTGGGAGGCCAAAGTGGGAGGAATGCTTGAGGCCAGTAATTGGAGACCAACCAGTATATTGGAGACCAACAAATCAGTATATAATTGACCAGTATATACCTATATACCTGCAGTGTTTAGAAAGCCTGACTACAGGTGGTGTACTCCTGTAGTCCTAGTTACTCAGAAAGTTAAGGCAGGAGGATTGGTTGAACTCAGGAGGTCAAGGCTGCAGTGAGCCCTCTTTATGCCACTGCACCCCAGCTAGGGGGACAGAGCAAGACCCTTTCTCAAAAAAAACCAAACAAAAAAGTAAAGCAAGTTCTTTAATTTCTATTGGAGATATCACACACTCCAAAGACTGGCAAAGGTGAACAGTCTTTGGAGCTATTTTATTTCTAATTTAATATCACTGGCCATATACTCCCAAAGTAAAATATCTTTTTTTTTTTTTTTTTTTTAAGATGGAGTCTGGCTCTGTCATGCAGGTGGGAGTGCAATGGCAGGATCTTGGCTCACTGCAACCTCAGCCTCCCAGGTTTAAGCAATTCTCCTGTATCAGCCTCCCGAGTAGCTGGGATTACAGGTGCTTGCCACCCACCATGGCTGGCTAAATTCTTGTAATTTTTAGTAGAGACAGGGTTTCACCATGTAGGCCAGGACAGTCTTGAATCCCTAAACTCAAATGATCTGCCCACCTCATCCTCCCAAAGTGCTGGGATTACAGGCCTAAGCCACCGCACCTGGCCCTTCTATTTTTTTCTGCATAGTTGTTCCAATAATACCATATAAGCAAATAATACTATTTACTTATTCAATTGAAGAAATCTGAATAAATTAGTAACTATAACAATTCTTCAAAAGAGAAGGACCATTTTATGTTTCCAATATATTATATAATTGAATTCAAGTAACACAGAGTTATTCAGATTTTTTTTTTTTTTTTTAATAATGGAATTTTGGGGGCGGAGCAAGATGGCGAAATAGGAACAGCTCCAGTCTCCAACTCCCAGCGCGAAGGACACAGAAGACCGGTGATTTCTGCATTTTCAACTGAGGTACTGGGGTCATCTCACTAGTGAGTGCCGGACAATCGGTGCTGGTCAGCTGTTGCAGCCCGACCAGCGAGAGCTGAAGCAGGGTGAGGCATCGCCTCACCTGGGAAGCGCAAGGGGAAGGGAATCCTTTTCCCAACCAGGGAACTGAGACACACAACACCTGGAAAATCGGGTAACTCCCACCCCAATACTGCGCTGTAGGCTAACGGGCACACCAGGAGAATATACCCCACGCCTGGCCGGGAGGGTCCCACGCCCCCGGAGCCTCCCTCCTTGCTAACACAGCAGTCTGCCATGATCTAACCACAGGGCAGCAGCGAGGCTGGGGAGGCGCCCGCCATTGCTGAGGCTTAAGTAGGTAAACAAAGCTGCTGGGAAGCTCCAACTGGGTGGAGCTCACAGCAGCTCAAGGAAACCTGCCTGTCTCTGTAGACTCCGCCTCTGGGGACAGGGCTCAGCTAAAAATAACAGGGAAGCAGCAGAGACCTGTGCAGGCGTGAACGACTCTGTCTGACAACTTTGAAGAGAGCAGTGGATCTCCCAACACGGAGGTTGAGATCTGAGAAGGGACAGACTGCCTGCTCAAGTGGGTCCCTGACCCCTGAGTAGCCTAACTGGGAGACATCCCCACTAGGGGCAGTCTGACACCCCACACCTCACAGGGTGGAGTACACCCCTGAGAGGAAGCTTCCAAAGTAAGAATCAGACAGGTACACTCGCTGTTCAGCAATATTCTATCTTCTGCAACCTCTGCTGCTGATACCCAGGCAAACAGGGTCTGGAGTGGACCTCAAGCAATCTCCAACAGACCTATAGCTGAGGGTTCTGACTGGCAGAAGGAAAACTATCAAACAGGAAGGACACCTATACCAAAACCCCATCAGTGCGTCACCATCATCAAAGACCAGAGACAGATAAAACCACAAAGATGGGGAAAAGCAGGGCAGAAAAGCTGGGAATTCAAAAATAAGAGCGCATCTCCCTGCAAAGGAGCGCAGCCCATCGCCAGCAACGGATCAAAGCTGGTCAGAGAATGACTTTGACGAAGAGAGAAGAAGGCTTCAGTCCATCAAACTTCTCAGAGCTAAAGGAGGAATTACGTACCCAGCGCAAAGAAACTAAAAATCTTGAAAAAGAGTGGAAGAATTGACAGCTAGACTAATTAATGCAGAGAAGGTCATAAACGACATGACAGAGATGAAAACCATGACACGAGAAATACGTGACAAATGCACAAGCTTCAGTAACCGACTCGATCAACTGGAAGAAAGAGTATCAGCGATTGAGGATCAAATGAATGAAATGAAGCGAGAAGAGAAACCAAAAGAAAAAGAAGAAAAGAAATGAACAAAGCCGTAGCTGGGATTACAGGTGCTTGCCACCCACCATGGCTGGCTAAATTCTTGTAATTTTTAGTAGAGACAGGGTTTCACCATGTAGGCCAGGACAGTCTTGAATCCCTAAACTCAAATGATCTGCCCACCTCATCCTCCCAAAGTGCTGGGATTACAGGCCTAAGCCACCGCACCTGGCCCTTCTATTTTTTTCTGCATAGTTGTTCCAATAATACCATATAGCAAATAATACTATTTACTTATTCAATTGAAGAAATCTGAATAAATTAGTAACTATAACAATTCTTCAAAAGAGAAGGACCATTTTATGTTTCCAATATATTATATAATTGAATTCAAGTAACACAGAGTTATTCAGATTTTTTTTTTTTTAAATAATGGAATTTTGGGGGCGGAGCAAGATGGCGAAATAGGAACAGCTCAGTCTCCAACTCCCAGCGAAGGACACAGAAGACCGGTGATTTCTGCATTTTCAACTGAGGTACTGGGGTCATCTCACTAGTGAGTGCGGACAATCGGTGCTGGTCAGCTGTTGCAGCCCGACCAGCGAGAGTTGAAGCAGGGTGAGGCATCGCCTCACCTGGGAAGCGCAAGGGGAAGGGAATCCTTTTCCTAACCAGGGAACTGAGACACACAACACCTGGAAAATCGGGTAACTCCCACCCCAATACTGCGCTGTAGGCTAACGGGCACACCAGGAGAATATACCCCACGCCTGGCCGGGAGGGTCCCACGCCCCCGGAGCCTCCCTCCTTGCTAACACAGCAGTCTGCCATGATCTAACCACAGGGCAGCAGCGAGGCTGAGGGAGGGGCGCCCGCCATTGCTGAGGCTTAAGTAGGTAAACAAAGCTGCTGGGAAGCTCCAACTGGGTGGAGCTCATAGCAGCTCAAGGAAACCTGCCTGTCTCTGTAGACTCCGCCTCTGGGGACAGGGCTCAGCTAAAAAATAACAGGGGAAGCAGCAGAGACCTGTGCAGGCGTGAACGACTCTGTCTGACAACTTTGAAGAGAGCAGTGGATCTCCCAACACGGAGGTTGAGATCTGAGAAGGGACAGACTGCCTGCTCAAGTGGGTCCCTGACCCTGAGTAGCCTAACTGGGAGACATCCCCACTAGGGGCAGTCTGACACCCACACCTCACAGGGTGGAGTACACCCCTGAGAGGAAGCTTCCAAAGTAAGAATCAGACAGGTACACTCGCTGTTCAGCAATATTCTATCTTCTGCAACCTCTGCTGCTGATACCCAGGCAAACAGGGTCTGGAGTGGACCTCAAGCAATCTCCAACAGACCTATAGCTGAGGGTTCTGACTGTCAGAAGGAAAACTATCAAACAGGAAGGACACCTATACCAAAACCCCATCAGTGCGTCACCATCATCAAAGACCAGAGACAGATAAAACCACAAAGATGGGGAAAAAGCAGGGCAGAAAAGCTGGGAATTCAAAAATAAGAGCGCATCTCCCTGCAAAGGAGCGCAGCCCATCGCCAGCAACGGATCAAAGCTGGTCAGAGAATGACTTTGACGAGAAGAGAGAAGAAGGCTTCAGTCCATCAAACTTCTCAGAGCTAAAGGAGGAATTACGTACCCAGCGCAAAGAAACTAAAAATCTTGAAAAAGAGTGGAAGAATTGACAGCTAGACTAATTAATGCAGAGAAGGTCATAAACGACATGACAGAGATGAAAACCATGACACGAGAAATACGTGACAAATGCACAAGCTTCAGTAACCGACTCGATCAACTGGAAGAAAGAGTATCAGCGATTGAGGATCAAATGAATGAAATGAAGCGAGAAGAGAAACCAAAAGAAAAAGAAGAAAAAGAAATGAACAAAGCCTGCAAGAAGTATGGGATTATGTAAAAGACCAAATCTACGTCTGATTGGGGTGCCTGAAAGTGAGGGGAGAATGGAAACAAGTTGGAAAACACTCTTCAGGATATCATCCAGGAGAACTTCCCCAACCTAGTAGGGCAGGCCAACATTCAAATTCAGGAAATACAGAGCATACAAAGATACTCCTCCAGAAGGGCAACTCCAAGACACATAATTGCCAGATTCACCAAAGTTGAAATGAAGGAAAAAATCTTAAGGGCAGCCAGAGAGAAGGTCGGGTTACCCACAAAGGGAAGCCCATCAGACTAACAGCAGATCTCTCGGCAGAAACTCTACAAGCCAGAAGAGAGTGGGGGCCAATATTCAACGTTCTTAAAGAAAAGAATTTTAAACCCAGAATTTCATATCCAGCCAAACTAAGTTTCATCAGTGAAGGAGAAATAAAATCCTTTACAGATAAGCAAATGCTTAGAGATTTTGTCACCACCAGGCCTGCCTTACAAGAGACCCTGAAGGAAGCCCTAAACATGGAAAGGAACAACGGTACCAGCCATTGCAAAAACAAGCCAAAATGTAAATCAACTAATGAGCAAAATAACCAGTTAATATCATAATGGCAGGATCAAGTTCACACATAACAATATTAACCTTAAATGTTAATGGACTAAATGCTCCAATTAAAAGACACAGACTGGCAAACTGGATCAAGCGTCAAGACCCATCAGTCTGCTGTATTCAGGAGACCCATCTCACATGCAGAGACATACATAGGCTCAAAATAAAGGGATGGAGGAAGATCTACCAAGCAAATGGAGAACAAAAAAAGCAGGGGTTGCAATCCTAGTCTCTGATAAAATAGACTTTAAACCATCAAAGATCAAAAGAGACAAAGAAGGCCATTACATAATGGTAAAGGGATCAATTCAACAGGAAGAGCTAACTATCCTAAATATATATGCACCCAATACAGGAGCACCCAGATTCATAAAGCAAGTCCTTGAGACTTACAAAGAGACTTAGACTCCCATACAATAATAATGGGAGACTTCAACACTCCACTGTCAACATTAGACAGATCAACGAGACAGAAAGTTAACAAGGATATCCAGGAATTGAACTCATCTCTGCACCAAGCAGACCTGATAGACATCTATAGAACTCTCCACCCCAAATCAACAGAATATACATTCTTCTCAGCACCACATCGCACTTATTCCAAAATTGACCACATAATTGGAAGTAAAGCACTCCTCAGCAAATGTAAAAGAACAGAAATTATAACAAACTGTCTCTCAGACCACAGTGCAATCAAACTAGAACTCAGGACTAAGAAACTCAATCAAAACCGCTCAACTACATGGAAACTGAACAACCTGCTCCTGAATGACTACTGGGTACATAACGAAATGAAAGCAGAAATAAAGATGTTCTTTGAAACCAATGAGAACAAAGATACAACATACCAGAATCTCTGGGACACATTTAAAGCAGTGTGTAGAGGAAATTTATAGCACTAAATGCCCACAAGAGAAAGCAGGAAACATCTAAAATTAACACTCTAACATCACAATTAAAAGAACTAGAGAGGCAAGAGCAAACACATTCAAAAGCTAGCAGAAGGCAAGAAATAACTAAGATCAGAGCAGAACTGAAGGAGATAGAGACACAAAAACCCTCCAAAAATCAATGAATCCAGGAGTTGGTTTTTTAGAAGATTGAGAAAATTGACAGACTGCTAGCAAGACTAACAAAGAAGAAAAGAGATAAGTATCAAATAGATGCAATAAAAAATGATAAAGGGGATATCACCACCGACCCCACAGAAATACAAACTGACGAGTTAATGGGTGCAGCACACCAACATGGCACAAGTATACATATGTAACAAACCTGCACGTTATGCATATGTACCCTAGAACTTAAAGTATAATAAAAAAATAAAAATAAAAATTAAATTAAATTAAATTAAATATTGTTTGCCTAACTCTTCTAACATCTATTACCAACCTATCCTATTACAATTCTGTTTAAAATGTACAGTTCTAAATGTCCTTGCGTGCCTCACTATGAAAAGTGTGGTGCATATAACTGCAGCATCAGTATCACCCAGAAGTTTGTAAGAAGTGCAGAGTCCTTGGCCTTACCCTGCACCTACAGAAGTCTGCTTTTGGGCAAGATCCCCAGATGATTCATATGTGTGTTAGTATAGAAAAGAGTGAAACTAGTAAGGCCTACAAGAGGTAAATTTTAAGGGTTTAAGGGCTTTTTAAGGGAACTTCCAAGTGTGAAGACATTTCTGGAGATGATAAGTCAACATAGCATGGGATCTTGGCTAAACAAGGAAAGCGAGAGAACAATAAATAAGCAGAAGTAACCTGAAAGCAGCGACAAACCACCTATGTCATAATTTTATCCTGGACCATCCATAGTTTACTCTTGGTCATGCTGTCTAATGCAGCCTGCCTCCTGGCACTTGCTAGTTAGAAACAGAGAAGAGAAAACTAATATGAGTTAGGTATTATAATTTCCTTATGTCAGATAAGTTTTGGTGCCATAGCTAGCAATGTTTCTTAATATCACATCAGTGCAATGTGTCCATTGCTTTCTGTAACATTTTTAATGCTATCAATAATACATTGACATTGTAAAAATAAATGAATGTGGTCAATATTTTGTAAATGAGCTTCTCTTCATCAGCTATGTCTGTATACCTGCAGTGTTTAGAAAGTCTGACTACAAAAACTGGCTCTACTGCCTATGACTTGTGTACCCATGGTAGAATTATATAGTCATATTGTGTCTGGAGTTGGTTCCTCATGGTGGGTTCGTGGCCTCACTAACTTCAAGAATGGAGCTGTGAACCTTCAGGGTGTTACAGCTCTTATAGATGGCACAGACCCAAAGAGTGAGCAGCAGCAAGAGCGAAAGAACCAACCTTCCACAGCGTGGAAGGAAACCCCAGCGGCTTGCTGCTGCCAGCTGGGGGTGGCCAGCTTTTTATTCCCTTATTTGTCCCCTCCCATGTTCCATTTTTGTCCTATCACAGTGCCCTTTTTCAGTCCTCCCTGCGATTGGCTACTTTTAGACTCCAGTTGATTGGCATGTTTTACAGAGCACTGATTAGTGCATTTCACAGAGCACAGGTTGGTGCATTTTACAATCCTCTTGCTAACTACAGAGCACTGATTTGTGTGATTTACAGTCCTAGCTACAGAGTGCTAATTGGTGCATTTTACAAACCACTTCCTAACTACAGAACTCTGATTGTTGCGTTTTACAATCTTAGCTACAGAACGCTGATTGGTGTGTTTTACAACCCTAGCTACAGAGTGCTGATTGGTGCATTTTACAATCCTCTTGTAAGACAGAAAATTTCTCCAAGTCCCCACTCAACCCAGTAAGTCCAGCTGGCTTCACCTCTCAATATTACACCTGCTTTCATGCCTGGAAAATGGAGATTGGAATAGTTTCTACTTTATAAGGTGGTTATGAAGATTAAATGAGATAAATTTTACAAAAAGTTTATTCCAGCTCTTGGCCCCCATTAAACATTCTAAGATCAATGAGCAGAATTTTCTAAGTCACCCCAGGCTACCTGAGCAATAACTTCTTAGGTGGGAATGACCTCTCACACCTTCCCAGTGGAAGGGACTGTGCATGCAATTCCAACTGCACAGAAGAAGCAGGCTTCCACCCACTGACATTCCTCCTAGCCCATGATCTCCAGGTGTTTGGCAGCTAGTATTTCTAAATGACTTCTGTGAACAGCTGACACTCTATGTCCAGTTTTCTTGGTGCCAATTAATCTTGATGACTGATGAGGCTGGTTTTTCCTCTCTGTCCTGTAAATGGTAAAATATCAGGAGGCCAGTATCCTCAACTAGCACCTCAGCCCCACCAAGTTTCTCCATGAAAAGAGAGGGTTGTATAATGAACCTACTTCCTAACATATATCACATGACAGTAAAATTTGTCCTGAAGCCTAATGCAAGAGAAGTTTAGGTCTAAGTAGGACATAATGTATGACATGCTGGATGTCATGCATGTCATACTATAGCATCTATGGCATGCTATATTAAACATTATTATAATCATATCTTTTGAAAAATTAGAATCTGCAATTGAGTGCAATATGTAAAATCTACAATTTATATTTTAGCTTGTCATTTGTAAAGTTGATAATGATAAAATATAAACATGTGTGCGCGCGCACACACACACACACGCTTGCATTTGGTTACACACAGAGAGCCTTGTCTTATATATAGCTTATTTAGGTAGGGACAGGTTTCTGAAAGGTGTCACATGCAAATGCTTTCCTTTTTGTTTGAGATACAGATCCCATTAAAGAGCCAAATGCCAATATGATGCCCTGAGAGAGATGGCAGCTGTGTAATTGTTCCTTAGATGTCTTTCTAAGTGTAGTCAAACTCTTCTGGCTTGCAGCAATCATCCTGCCCCTAGAAATTTGACCTTTCTGCACCGTATTTTAAATTCAGCCTCACTGCTTCATTGCTACAAAGCAAGAAGATAAGGAGGTGATGCAAGATCTTCTTTTTTTTTTTTTTTTTAGAACTTATACTTTAAAATCTCCTACTACAATTACAGAATCAAAAAAACTTTGGGCTGCTAGGCTCCACAGGAGATCATCTGGACTCAGTTCTCATTTTTTTATTTTTTTTTTATTATACTTTAAGTTCTAGGGTACATGTGCATAACGTGCAGGTTTGTTACATATGTATACTTGTGCCATGTTGGTGTGCTGCACCCATCAACTCATCAACACCCATCAACTCATCATTTATATCAGGTATAACTCCCCAATGCAATCCCTCCCCCCTTCCCTCCTCCCCATGATAAGCCCCCAGTGTGTGATGTTCCCCTTCCCGAGTCCAAGTGATCTCATTGTTCAGTTCCCACCTATGAGTGAGAACATACGGTGTTTGGTTTTCTTCTTGTGATAGTTTGCTAAGAATGATGGTTTCCAGCTGCATCCATGTCCCTACAAAGGACGCAACTCATCCTTTTTATGGCTGCATAGTATTCCATGGTGTATATGTGCCACATTTTCTTTTTCTTTTATTATTATACTTCCAAGTTCTAGGGTACATGTGCATAACGTGCAGGTTTGTTACATATGTATACTTGTGCCATGTTGGTGTGCTGCACCCATCAACTCATCAGCACCCATCAACTCATCATTTATATCAGGTATAACTCCCCAATGCAATCCCTCCCCCTCCCTCCTCCCCATGATAAGCCCCCAGTGTGTGATGTTCCCCTTCCCAGTGGAAGGGACTGTGCATGCAATTCCAACTGCACAGAAGAAGCAGGCTTCCACCCACTGACATTCCTCCTAGCCCATGATCTCCAGGTGTTTGGCAGCTAGTATTTCTAAATGACTTCTGTGAACAGCTGACACTCTATGTCCAGTTTTCTTGGTGCCAATTAATCTTGATGACTGATGAGGCTGGTTTTCCTCTGTCCTGTAAGTGGTAAAATATCAGGAGGCCAGTATCCTCAACTAGCACCTCAGCCCCACCAAGTTTCTCCATGAAAAGAGAGGTTGTATAATGAACCTACTTCCTAACATATATATGACAGTAAAATTTGTCCTGAAGCCTAATGCAAGAGAAGTTTAGGTCTAAGTACATAATGTATGACATGCTGGATGTCATGCATGTCATACTATAGCATCTATGGCATGCTATATTAAACATTATTATAATCATATCTTTTGAAAAATTAGAATCTGCAATTGAGTGCAATATGTAAAATCTACAATTTATATTTTAGCTTGTCATTTGTAAAGTTGATAATGATAAAATATAAACATGTTCTCACCATACACACAATGAGATCACTTACTGCATTTGGTTACACACAGAGAGCCTTGTCTTATATGGCTTATTTAGGTAGTGACAGGTTTCTGAAAGGTGTCACATGCAAATGCTTTCCTGTTTGAGATACAGATCCCATTAAAGAGCCAAATGCCAATATGATGCCCTGAGAGAGATGGCAGCTGTGTAATTGTTCCTTAGATGTCTTTCTAAGTGTAGTCAAACTCTTCTGGCTTGCAGCAATCATCCTGCCCCTAGAAATTTGACCTTTCTGCACCGTGACTTTAAATTCAGCCTCACTGCTTCATTGCTACAAAGCAAGAAGATAAGGAGGTGATGCAAGATCTTCTTTTTTTTTTTTTTTTTTTTTAGAACTTATACTAAAATCTCCTACACAATTACAGAATCAAAAAACTTTGGGCTGCTAGGCTCCACAGGAGATCATCTGGACTCAGTTCTCATTTTTTTTTTATTTTTTTTATTATACTTTAAGTTCTAGGGTACATGTGCATAACGTGCAGGTTTGTTACATATGTATACTTGTGCCATGTTGGTGTGCTGCAATCATAATCAGCACCCATCAACTCATCATTTATATCAGGTATAACTCCCCAATGCAATCCCCCCTTCCCTCCTCCCCATGATAAGCCCCAGTGTGTGATGTTCCCCTTCCGAGTCCAAGTGATCTCATTGTTCAGTTCCCACCTATGAGTGAGAACATGGTGTTTGGTTTTCTTCTTGTGATAGTTTGCTAAGAATGATGGTTTCCAGCTGCATCCATGTCCCTACAAAGGACGAAACTCATCCTTTTTATGGCTGCATAGTATTCCATGGTGTATATGTGCCATTTTCTTAATCCAGTCTGTCACAGATGGACATTTGGGTTGATTCCAAGTCTTTGCTATTGTGAATAGTGCCACAATAAACATACGTCCATGTGTCTTTGTAGTAGAATAATTTATAATCCTTTGGGTATATACCCAGTAGTGGATGGCTGGGTCATATGGTACATCTAGTTCTAGATCCTTGAGGAATCGCCATACTGTTTTCCATAATGTTGAACTAGTTTACAATCCCACCAACAGTGTAAAAGTGTTCCTATTTCATCCTCTCCAACACCTGTTGTTTCCTGATTTTTAATGATGGCCATTCTACCAGGTGTGAGATGGTATCTCATTGTAGTTTTGATTTGCATTTCTCTGATGGCGAGTGATGATGAGCATTTTTTCATGTGTCTGTTGGCTGTATGAATGTCTTCTTTTGAGAAATGTCTGTTCATATCCTTTGCCCACTTTTTGATGGGGTTGTTTGTTTTTTTGTATATTTGTTTGAGTTCTTTGTAGATTCTGGATATTAGCCTTTGTCAGATGAGTAGATTGCAAAAATTTTCTCCCATTCTGTAGGTTGCCTGTTCACTCTGATGGTAGTTTCTTTTGCTGTGCAGAAGCTCTTTAGTTTAATGAGATCCCATTTGTCAATTTTGGCTTTTGCTGCCGTTGCTTTTGGTGTTTTAGACATGAAGTCCTTGCCCATGCCTATGTCCTGAATGGTACTACCTAGATTTTCTTCTAGGGTTTTTATGGTATTAGGTCTAACATTTAAGTCTCTAATCCATCTTGAATTAATCTTCGTATAAGGAGTAAGGAATGGGCTGCGCTCCTTTGCAGGGGGTGATGCGCTCTTATTTTTTGAATTCCCAGCTTTTCTGCCCTGCTTTTTCCCCATCTTTGTGGTTTTATCTGTCTCTGGTCTTTGATGATGGTGATGCATTGATGGGGTTTCGGTATAGGTGTCCTTCCTGTTTGATAGTTTTCCTTCTGACAGTCAGAACCCTCAGCTATAGGTCTGTTGGAGATTGCTTGAGGTCCACTCCAGACCCTGTTTGCCTGGGTATCAGCAGCAGAGGTTGCAGAAGATAGAATATTACTGAACAGCGAGTGTACCTGTCTGATTCTTACTTTGGAAGCTTCCTCTCAGGGGTGTACTCCACCCTGTGAGGTGTGGGTGTCAGACTGCCCCTAGTGGGGATGTCTCCCAGTTAGGCTACTCAGGGGTCAGGGACCCACTTGAGCAGGCAGTCTGACACCCCACACCTCACAGGGTGGAGTACACCCCTGAGAGGAAGCTTCCAAAGTAAGAATCAGACAGGTACACTTGCTGTTCAGCAATATTCTATCTTCTGCAACCTCTGCTGCTGATACCCAGGCAAACAGGGTCTGAGGACCTCAAGCAATCTCCAACAGACCTATAGCTGAGGGTTCTGACTGGCAGAAGGAAAACTATCAAACAGGAAGGACACTATACCAAAACCCCATCAGTGCGCCACCATCATCAAAGACCAGAGACAGATAAAACCACAAAGATGGGGAAAAAGCAGGGCAGAAAAGCTGGGAATTCAAAAATAAGAGCGCATCTCCCTGCAAAGGAGCGCAGCCCATCGCCAGCAACGGATCAAAGCTGGTCAGAGAATGACTTTGACGAGAAGAGAGAAGAAGGCTTCAGTCCATCAAACTTCTCAGAGCTAAAGGAGGAATTACGTACCCAGCGCAAAGAAAACTAAAAATCTTGAAAAAGAGGAAGAATTGACAGCTAGACTAATTAATGCAGAGAAGGTCATAAACGACATGACAGAGATGAAAACCATGACACGAGAAATACGTGACAAATGCACAAGCTTCAGTAACCGACTCGATCAACTGGAAGAAAGAGTATCAGCGATTGAGGATCAAATGAATGAAATGAAGCGAGAAGAGAAACCAAAAGAAAAAGAAGAAAAGAAATGAACAAAGCCTGCAAGAAGTATGGGATTATGTAAAAAGACCAAATCTACGTCTGATTGGGGTGCCTGAAAGTGAGGGGGAGAATGGAAACAAGTTGGAAAACACTCTTCAGGATATCATCCAGGAGAACTTCCCAACCTAGTAGGGCAGGCCAACATTCAAATTCAGGAAATACAGAGAACGCCACAAAGATACTCCTCCAGAAGGGCAACCCAAGACACATAATTGCCAGATTCACCAAAGTTGAAATGAAGGAAAAATCTTAAGGGCAGCTAGAGAGAAAGGTCGGGTTACCCACAAAGGGAAGCCCATCAGACTAACAGCAGATCTCTCGGCAGAAACTCTACAAGCCAGAAGAGAGTGGGGCCAATATTCAACGTTCTTAAAGAAAAGAATTTTAAACCCAGAATTTCATATCCAGCCAAACTAAGTTTCATCAGTGAAGGAGAAATAAAACTTTACAGATAAGCAAATGCTTAGAGATTTTGTCACCACCAGGCCTGCCTTTACAAGAGACCCTGAAGGAAGCCCTAAACATGGAAAGGAACAACCGTACCAGCCATTGCAAAACAAGCCAAAATGTAAATCAACTAATGAGCAAAATAACCAGTTAATATCATAATGGCAGGATTAAGTTCACACATAACAATATTAACCTTAAATGTTAATGGACTAAATGCTCCAATTAAAAGACACAGACTGGCAAACTGGATCAAGAGTCAAGACCCATCAGTCTGCTGTATTCAGGAGACCCATCTCACATGCAGAGACATACATAGGCTCAAAATAAAGGGATGGAGGAAGATCTACCAAGCAAATGGAGAACAAAAAAAGCAGGGGTTGCAATCCTAGTCTCTGATAAAATAGACTTTAAACCATCAAAGATCAAAAGAGACAAAGAAGGCCATTACATAATGGTAAAGGGATCAATTCAACAGGAAGAGCTAACTATCCTAAATATATATGCACCCAATACAGGAGCACCTAGATTCATAAAGCAAGTCCTTGAGACTTACAAAGAGACTTAGACTCCCATACAATAATAATGGGAGACTTCAACACTCCACTGTCAACATTAGACAGATCAACGAGACAGAAAGTTAACAAGGATATCCAGGAATTGAACTCATCTCTGCACCAAGCGACCTGATAGACATCTATAGAACTCTCCACCCCAAATCAACAGAATATACATTCTTCTCAGCACCACATCGCACTTATTCCAAAATTGACCACATAATTGGAAGTAAAGCACCCTCAGCAAATGTAAAAGAACAGAAATTATAACAAACTGTCTCTCAGACCACAGTGCAATCAAACTAGAACTCAGGACTAAGAAACTCAATCAAAACCGCTCAACTACATGGAAACTGAACAACCTGCTCCTGAATGACTACTGGGTACATAACGAAATGAAAGCAGAAATAAAGATGTTCTTTGAAACCAATGAGAACAAAGATACAACATACCAGAATCTCTGGGACACATTTAAAGCAGTGTGTAGAGGGAAATTTATAGCACTAAATTCCCACAAGAGAAAGCAGGAAAGATCTAAAATTGACACTCTAACATCACAATTAAAAGAATTAGAGAGGGAAGAGCAAACACACTCAAAAGCTAGCAGAAGGCAAGAAATAACTAAGATCAGAGCAGAACTGAAGGAGATAGAAACACAAAAACCCTCCAAAAATCAATGAATCCAGGAGTTGGTTTTTGAAAAGATCAACAAAATTGACAGACCGCTAGCAAGACTAATAAAGAAGAAAAGAGAGAGGAATCAAATAGATGCAATAAAAATGATAAAGGGATATCACCACCGACCCCACAGAAATACAAACTACCATCAGAGAATACTATAAACACCTTTACGCAAATCAACTAGAAAATTTAGAAGAAATGGATAATTTCCTGACACTTACACTCTCCCAAGACTAAACCAGGAAGAAGTTGAATCTGAATAGACCAATAGCAGGCTCTGAAATTGAGGCAACAATTAATAGCCTGCCCACCAAAAAGTCCAGGACCAGACGGATTCACAGCTGAATTCTACCAGAGGTACAAGGAGGAGCTGGTACCATTCCTTCTGAAACTATTCCAATCAATAGAAAAGAGGGAATCCTCCTAACTCATTTTATGAGGCCAACATCATCCTGATACCAAAGCCTGGCAAAGACACATGCACACGTATGTTTATTGGCACTATTCACAATAGCAAAGACTTGAATCAACCCAAATGTCCATCTGTGACAGACTGATTAAGAAAATGTGGCACATATACACCATGGAATACTATGCAGCCATAAAAAGGATGAGTTTGCGCCCTTTGTAGGGACATGGATGCAGCTGGAAACCATCATTCTTAGCAAACTATCACAAGAAGAGAAAACCAAACACCGCATGTTCTCACTCATAGGTGGAACTGAACAATGAGATCACTTGACTCGGAAGGGGAACATCACACACTGGGCTTATCATGGGAGGGGAGGGGGGGAGGGATTGCATTGGGGAGTTATACCTGATATAAATGATGAATTGATGGGTGCTGACGAGTTGATGGGTGCAGCACACCAACATGGCACAAGTATACATATGTAACAAACCTGCACGTTATGCACATGTACCCTAGAACTTAAAGTATAATAAAAAAAAAAAAAGAAAAATCATGAGGATGGCACTCCAATTCTCCCTTCTAAATAAATCCCTAGACCACATCCTTAGATGCTAACCACCAGTGGAGCCATTATAGACCTGTCCTGTCCTATTTCAACATTCTGTTAAACTAGGAAGTATCAGCCCTGACACTTTCTGTTTTTGAAAAAAGAACCAAAGGCTGTACACGAAAGGGTTATTTATGCAAGCCCATCCTATGGGTCAACACCCCTATTGAGGGCTACGAAGTAGCATAGGCCTCCTGAAGTAGAAAGAATGACGATTAACTGTGCTTTTGTATGGCCTACAGATGCCTTGGAAATGCCCCTGTTGCATTCTCAAGTTCCTTGCAAAATGAGCCATTTTTAGCTTGCCAATCACGCAACGAACTTTGCAAAAATTCAGAATACATTTAAAAAATTTGACCCGCGGAGTCAGGTCCACATTCGGGATCTCTTGGGAGTTGTGGTCTAACACAAAGGGGCATAAACTTGATTATGGGTGAAAAACTTGGCAAGTAGAAGTTCGCCGATTGATTTTACAGCCAACACGGTACCTCATTTAGAGATGATTTATGTATTCCCACGCAACTGGAGGAATGTAGTGAAAACCCCTACTAGGAGTATTCTCAAGGAAGATCATTTGTGTCAGCACATAGGTATATTGCTGTTAAACCTGTGAGAGAGAAAGATGGACCTGAGCATCAATTATCCTATTTTGAAATAACCACAAAACCACTATTGTAGAAATAAAACAATTTAAACACTACGATCAGCATTATAAATATTCTCAGGCCTATTTCAGCAGAACACTATTGCAGCCCGTATGAAAGCGAGATGCTAAGGATCAAATACCTATTCCTCGCCTAATTAATGCACCCGCTTACCTCGATATCGAAGGAAGAGATACCTAGGCTTTTGAAACTCATCAAAGAGAGTCTGTTTAGCATTTATTATTGTCCAATCAATTTGCAGTAAAGTTTCAGTGTTGATTTAATCGCAAAAAGGTAATTTTTATTGAACTCAAAGTTAACGTTAAAGAGTGAATGGCACCTAAATCATTGTTTCTAGATGTGTTAATTTAAGGTTGGTCCCAAACTATGTTGCTGTCATTATCTCGTTATAAGGGGATAAAATCCCTCATGCTATTTCGCTGATTGTTTAATTAACAAACTTCAGAGCTATTTGCAAAAATAGAACAAATAAAATGGTCTATTGGCCTTACGCAGCTCATCTCAGAGTCAACTGCCTCGCTAAGCGAAAATGTGAAACAGTACATTCTGTGGCTTTCCTCTCACCAAAAGCCCTACTAAAAAACCACAGCCTGTGTAAAAAGGTGCCATCAGTTTTATCAATTGCAAGGAAAACTTCCCCAGGCTATACGGGGAGTACAACGGTGAAAGAAATTTTGAAAAGACCTAATAGATTTACACTGAAGGTTTTCCTAACTTTTAAAAATACTAGGAAATTATCAATCGGTCAGGGAAATACAGTCTAACACTGGATCCTTTCCTTACTCCTTATACGAAGATTAATTCAAGATGGATTAGAGACTTAAATGTTAGACCTAATACCATAAAAACCCTAGAAGAAAATCTAGGTAGTACCATTCAGGACATAGGCATGGGCAAGGACTTCATGTCTAAAACACCAAAAGCAACGGCAGCAAAAGCCAAAATTGACAAATGGGATCTCATTAAACTAAAGAGCTTCTGCACAGCAAAAGAAACTACCATCAGAGTGAACAGGCAACCTACAGAATGGGAGAAAATTTTGCAATCTACTCATCTGACAAAGGGCTAATATCCAGAATCTACAAAGAACTCAAACAAATATACAAGAAAAAAACAAACAACCCCATCAAAAGTGGGCAAAGGATATGAACAGACATTTCTCAAAAGAAGACATTCATACAGCCAACAGACACATGAAAAATGCTCATCATCACCGCCATCAGAGAAATGCAAATCAAAACCACAATGAGATACCATCTCACACCAGTTAGAATGGCCATCATTAAAAATCAGGAAACAACAAGTGTTGGAGAGGATGTGGAGAAATAGGAACACTTTTACACTGTTGGTGGGATTGTAAACTAGTTCAACCATTATGGAAAACAGTATGGCGATTCCTCAAGGATCTAGAACTAGATGTACCATATGACCCAGCCATCCCACTACTGGGTATATACCCAAAGGATTATAAATTATTCTACTACAAAGACACATGCACACGTATGTTTATTGCGGCACTATTCACAATAGCAAAGACTTGAATCAACCCAAATGTCCATCTGTGACAGACTGATTAAGAAAATGTGGCACATATACACCATGGAATACTATGCAGCCATAAAAAGGATGAGTTTGCGTCCTTTGTAGGGACATGGATGCAGCTGGAAACCATCATTCTTAGCAAACTATCACAAGAAGAGAAAACCAAACACCGCATGTTCTCACTCATAGGTGGAACTGAACAATGAGATCACTTGGACTCGGAAGGGAACATCACACACTGGGCTTATCATGGGAGGGGGAGGGGGAGGGATTGCATTGGGGAGTTATACCTGATATAAATGATGAATTGATGGGTGCTGACGAGTTGATGGGTGCAGCACACCAACATGGCACAAGTATACATATGTAACAAACCTGCACGTTATGCATATGTACCCTAGAACTTAAAGTATAATAAAAAAAAAAAAAAGAAATTGTGTTTGCTATTTCTTCTAAAATACAATTGAACTCATGCAGACAGTAGAATGACGGTTACCATTGACTAGGAAGGGTATGGGGGGCTGCAGGAGGAAAGTAGGGACAGCTCATGGGTGCAAAAAATATATTTAGAAAGAATGAATAAGATCTAGTATTTGACAGTGCAATAAAGTACTATAGTCAATAATAATTTAATTGTACATTTAAAAATAATTAAAAGAGCATAATTGGATTGTTTGTAACACAAAGGATAAATGCTTGAGGTGATGGATATCCCATTTACCCTGGTGTGACTATTACACACTATATGCCTGTCTCAAAACATTCCATATACCCCATAAATATATGCATAATTACTATGTACCCACAAAAATTAGAAATAAAACAATTTAAATAGGATAATTGGGGGAATATTGCTATTCCAGAATATTGAACATGTATCAAAACTATTTGATACATTGTATCAAAATTGTTATCATCAAATCTTGTTTAGCATTTTTGACAATGCAAGTTAGATTCCAGAAAATAATTCTAGGCCTCAAAATAACTGGTAAAACTGAGGTTAAAATTTTCAAAACCAATGATGGATAAAATGATATCTTCCTATGAACCGATATTCCCAAAAATGATAATTATTGAATCATCTCAGAGAAGAAGCATAGCATTTAAATTTTCTACCAAAAATATAAATCATTAGCCAGATAACATGAACCGCAGTTTGGCATAGTTGACTATAGATTCATATTTTTCTTCCTTTTTTAAAAACAGTTTTGAGATAGTCTCGATATGCTGTCCAGGCTGGAGTGCAGTGGCTCCATCTTGGCTCAATGCAACCTCTTCAACGTGGGGTTGAGAGAAACTCACGCCTCAGCCTCCTGAGAAGCTGGGACTACAGGCCCAGGCCACCATACCTGGCTAATTTTTTAATTTTTAGTATTTTTTGTATTTTATCTTGGTTAGACTGGTCTCAAACTCCTGATCTCAAGTGATCTGCCTACCTCAGCCTCCCAAAGTGCTGGTATTACAGGCATGAGCCACCAGACCAAGACTAGATTCATATTTTTCATCCTAAATGAAGTCAACCTTCCTGTGGCTCCTGCTGTAGCAGCAATCCAGTCCTGCTCCTCACTCGAACACAATTATTTCTTAAATTTCTCCCTTAACTTCCAATATTTAATTTTCTCCTACATTGTAAAATGTTTTGTTGTTATCTTGTATTCCTCTCAGACTTAATCTGTTCAGGGTTAAACTATTCTCTTTTCTTCACCCCCAAGATAAATCAATGTTCCTAGTTTAGTTAGTGCCACTACATTTTTACCATTCTAGAGATTCTTTTGGCGTGGGGGTTTGTAGTCCTGTGTTGTAGTCTCAGATGTCTTTACCAAATATATGGTACTTGTCAATATGAATTCAGGTATAAACACAGGGAAAGACCAATTGTAAGCCACAATACATGTGTGTGTACATATATATATATGTATGTGAGTATACATACACACATATATACATACATATACATGTATATTTATATATATAAATGTGATGTATGTATAAATGTAATATATATTCATATACATATGAAATTGCAAGCTGTCTTAAATCTTAAGATTTTTTAAATTAAATAGTCTAAATTAACTGTTTAAATTAAATTTAAATCTTAAAAACTACATAGTACTCTGAATATATACACATAACAGGATCATGAACTAGTCAGGGAATAAAGGTAAGTTTTCCATGGATTGAGATCTGCTAATGGACAGGATTTGACAGATAAAGGTTATATGTGGGGATATGTGGTGTTTTATGTGTGGCATAAAAATATTCCAGGATGAAGGGACATCAAAGGCAAAGTTCCTGAGGCATTTAGGAGAATGGCACATATAAGAAGCTAAGAGAGGAGCAGAATAACTGGAGCACAGAGAGTGAAGTGAGAGGAAGCTGGTGAAGCAGAGAAAATCCAAACCATGCAAAATCTGGTAAGACATTGATCTCTATCTTAAGAATTTTGTTTTTGAGCCAACATAGATGACTAGACACAGACAGAAAAAACTTCTCCCACTGAGATACCCAACCATCAAGAAAACCAGCACGCTCTGAGGAGATCTTCAAAAGGAAGGGATTAAGAGTTGAGGAGGGAGGACGCAGACTCTGGATTGAAGTGGGAGGAAGCTGAGAACCCTGCACAGAGTTGCCTAGCACCAGATTCATTCATGGCCCCAACTGGCTTCTAGGGAAAGAGTGAGTTAAACAGGTATGGTGTGGCCCACGCTTACGATGTACTTCCAGAATCCTAGAAGCAGGAGACCCCAGGGTCCCCACAGACTTTTGAGCTGGTAGAGATTGTTGCCTGGAGACTTGGCACTGATAGAACTTCTGCTTATGCAGAGCCCAAAAGGTTTGGTGTGGGAATGGCTGCAGTGGAGCACAACAAGGAACACTCATCCCCCAAGGTTTGCCATGCTCTTCTAGGTGGCTTTGGCCTTTGTTGACTGTTGGACCTGGACAGAACAGGGTGACTGTTTCCATGGGACAGAATCTGTCTGATATGATCACCACCCAGTCTACTGCTAGCCTCTCCCAGGTTCCATGCTTGATTGCATCTGCTTATAGCACAGCCTTAGATGCCCACCCAAGGTGCCACTAGCTCCTTCTCAGCAGCCAGTGCCACTAGCTCCTTCACTAGCAGACTCTGCCTAACAATCAGAGAGCTTCTGCAGGTGAGCTTCTGCCAGCATGTACCCACCCATAGTCTTTCCCTCCGCTTTTCGAAGTCCACCTGCTTGCACCCCCATCACTGCTTTGCCAGGGAACACTTCCCCAAAGCCCATACCCACTGTTTTGCTGGAGCACAATCAACTTCAGCCTCCCCTCACTCTTTCACTTGTGTGTGCATGCAGATCTCAACATCACTGTCCCGTCAATGCCGGTACACATGTTCACGCACATCCCACCTCCACACTGCATGCAGACCTTGCCGTCCTGGTGCCACCAGCACATGCCTGCAATCACAGACCCACTGCCACCACCCTGATGAAATGCTCTTGCCAGCTTTCCCCTTAGGAGTATTGTTTCCAGTGCACCAGGAACACCTGAGTCCCTTTAGCACAGCAGGTGCCCAAACTCAAGGGGCCAGAGAACAAAACTATGGGCCTTGTTCCAGGTCTCCAGGGTTACAGCATGCAAACCAGGAGTGCTGAGCTTATCCATGGTCCCCTAAAATCATCCAGAAATGAAGCAAGTTGACTGAACCTAGCTTATACCACAGTCAAACCCTCAACAGCATAAAAGAATATAAAAGCAAAAAGCCCCACCCAAAGGACAGCAGCTTCAAAGATTAAAAGAATAACTGTGCGTATAAATGAGAAAGAACCAGTGCAAGAACTCTGGCAACTCAAAAAGCCAGAGTGTCTTCTTACCTCTAAATGACCATACTAGTTCCCTAGCAATGGTTGTTAACCAGACTGAAGTGGCTGGAATGACAGACACAGAATTCAGAATCTGGATGGCAATGAAGATCATGAAAGTTTAGGAGAAAATTGAAACCCAATCCAAGAAATATAATGACTTCAGTAAAATGATATAATAAGCTGAAAGATGAAATAGCCATTTTAAGAAAGAACCAAACTGATATGATACAGCTGAAAAACTCACTACAAGAATTTCATAATATAATCAGAAGTATTAATAGCAGAATATACCAACCTGAGGGTGGAATCACAGAGCTTAAAGACCAGTTCTTTGAACCAACTGAGTGAGGCAAAAATAAAGAATAAAAAATAATGAAGAAAAACTCCAAGAAATATGGGATTACACAAAAGACAAACCAATGGCTCATTGGCATCCCTGAAAGAGAGGGAGAGACAGCAACAACATGGAAAATATATTTGAGGATATTGTCCATGAAAACTTCCTCAACCTCACTAGAGAATTTGACATTCAAATTCAGGAAATTCAGAGCACCCCTATGAGATTCAAGGGGTGGACTTATTTAAGATGACAATCCCCAAGACATAGTAATCCAATTCTTTAATGTCAGTGCAAAAGAAAAAACATGAAAGGTAGCTAGAAAGTAGAGGCAGGTCACATACGAAGGGAACCCACCAGGCTAATAGTGGACTTTTCAGCAGAAACCCTGCAACCTAAAAGAGATTGAGGGCCTATCATCAGCATACTTAAAGAAAAAAAATTCCAACCAAGAATTTCACATCTAGCCAGACAAGGCTTTATAAGGGAAAGAGAAATAAAATCCTTTCCAGATAGGCAAATGCTAATGGAATTTATTACCATCAGACCTTCCTTACAATAGGTCCTTAAGGGAGTGCCAAACATTGAAATTAAAGACCAACACTGGCCACCACAAAAACACACTTAAGTACATAGCCCACTGACACTAAAAAGCAACTTTACAATCAAATCTACATAATAGCAACACAATGCACAATGTTAGGGTCAATATTGACCTGGTATATAAATGGTTTAAATGCCCCACTTCCAAGTCACAGAATAGCAAGTAGGATAAAGAAGCAAGATCCAGCTAGGCATGGTGGCTCCTTCCTGCAATCCCAGCACTTTGGGAGGCCCAGGTGAGTGGATCACGAGGTCAGGAGTTCGAGACCAGCCTTGACAATACGATGAAACCCTGTCTCTACTAAAAATACAAAAATTAGCCAGGCAAGATGACACACACCTATAACCACAGCTACTCGGGAGGCTGAGGCAGGAGAATTACCTGAACCCAGGATGCAGAGATTGCAGTGAGTCGAGATCACACCACTGCACTTCAGCCTGGGCAACACAGTGAGACTCCATCTTGGGAGAAAAAAAAAAGAAGCAAGATCCAACTGCATGCTGTCTTCAGGAGACCCACCTTACATGCAATGACATCCATAGGCTCAAAGTAATGAGATGGAGAAAGACAAATCAAGCAAACAGCAAACAGAAAAGATCAGTGGTTGTTATTATGATTTCAGACAAAACAAACATTAAACAAAAAATGATCAAAAAGAACAAAGCAAGGCATTGCACAATGATAAAGGATACAATTTAATAAGAAGATTTAACTATTCTAAATATATATGGACCCAACATTGGAGTGTCCAGATTTATAAAACAAGTTCTTAGACACCTAGTAAGAGACTTAAATAACCACACAATAGTAGTGGGAGACTTCAACACTCCACTGACATTGTTAGACAGATCATTAAAAACTAACAAAGATATTTGGGACCTTAACTTGACAACCAAATAAAACTAACAAACATCTATAGAATACTCCACCCAAAAACAGAATATGCATTATTCTCATCTGCACACAGCACATACTCTAAGATCAACTAAACTCTCAGATGTAAAGCAATTATCAGCAAATTTAAAAAAAAAATGAAATCATACCAACCACACCCTTGGACCAAAGCACAATAAGAATAGAAATCAATACCAAGAACATCTCTCCAAATGATATGATTGCATGGAAATTTAAAAATCTGCTCCTAAATGACTTTTAAATAAACAATGGAATTAAGGCAGAAATTAAGAAATTGTTTAAAACTAATGAAAACAAAAATACAACATCTCTGAGACACAGGATCTCTGGGACACAGCTAAAGAAGGGTTAAGAGAAAAAAATTATGGCACAAAACACCAATGTTAAAAAGTTATAAAGATCTCAAATTAACAACCTAACATCATATCTAGAGATACTAGAAAAACAAGAGCAAACCAACCCCAAGCTAGTAGAAGAACAACAACAAAAATACAAAATCAGATCTAAACTTAATCAAATTGAGATTTGAAGGAAAACACAAAAGATGTGTGAAATCAAGAGTTGCTTTTTTAGAAACAATGAATAAGATTGATAGACTGCTAGCTAGACTATTAAAGAAAAAAAGAGAGAGAAGATCCAAATAAACAAAACCAGAAATGACAACCTCCAACCAACCTCACAGAAATACAAAATCCCTTATTCCATTATGAATACTTCTTTGAAAGCAAACTAGAAAACCTAGAAGAAATGGATAAATTCCTAGACACATACAGCCTCCCAAGATTGAGCCAAGAAGAAATTGAAGCCCTCAACAGACCAATAATGAGTTTGGAAATTGAATCAGTAATTTAAAAAAGAAAAAGAAAAAGCAACTGGCAAAGTCTCTGGATCAGATAAATTTATAGCTGAATTCTCCAAGATACGTAAAGAAAAGCTGGTACCGATCCTACTGAAATTATTTCAAGAAATCAAGGAGAAAAGACTCCTCTCTGACTCATTGTATGAGGCCAAGATCATTCTGACATCAAAACCTGGCAAAGACATGATGAACAAAAACCTTCAGTCCAATATCATTGATGAGCATAAAAGCAAAAATCCTCAACAGAGTGCTAGCAAACCAATTTCAGCAGCACACCAAAAAGCAAATCTACCATGATCAAGTAAGCCTTATTCCTGGGATGCAAGGTTGGTTCAACATAGGCAAATGAATAAATGTGATTCATCACATAAATAGAAGACCACATGGTCATCTCAATAGATGCAGAAGGCCTTTGATAAAATTCAACATCCTGGCAGGGAGTGGTGGCTCATGCCTATAATCCCAGCACTTTGGGAGGCCAAGATGGGTGAATCATGAGGCAGGAGTTTGAGACCAACCTGGGCAATATGGTAAAACCTCGTGTCTACTAAAAATACAAAAATTAGCTGGACATGGTGGTGGGCACCTGTAATCCCAGTTACTTGGGAGGCTGAGGCAGAAGAATTGCTTGAATCTGGGAGGTGGAGGTTACAGTGAGCAGAGATCCCGCCACTGCACTCTAGCCTGGGTGACAGAGAGAGACTCCCTCTCAAAAAGGAAAAAGAAAAAGAAAAATTCAACATTCCTTCATCTTAACAACCTTCAACAAACTAGGCATTGAGGGAACATACCTCAAAGTAATAAAAGTCATCTATAACAAACCCACAGGAAACATCATACTTAACAGGCAAAATCCAGAACTATTCCCCCTGATAAACGGAATAAGACAAGAATGTTCACTCTCACCACTCCTATTCAACATAGTACTAGAAGTCCTTGCCAGATCAAACAGGCAAGGTAAAGAAATAAAAGGCATCCAAACAGGGAGAGAGAAAGTCAAACTATCCCTGTTTGCAGATGATTTGATTATACCTAAAAAACCCTATAGTCTCTGACCAATAGCTCTTAGATCTAATAAAAAAAGCTTCAGCAAAATTTCAGGATAAAAAATCAATGCACAAAAATCAGTAGCATTTCTGTACACCAATGACATCCAAGCTGAGAGTCAAATCAAGAATGCAACCCCATTCACCATAGCCACAAAAAGAATAAAGTACCTAGGAATACAGCTAACTGGCAGGTTGAAAGATCTCTATAATGAGAATTATAAAACACTGCTGAAAGATATAGAGATGACACAAACAAATGAAAAAACATTTCATGCTCATGGATAGAAAGAATTAATAGTGTTGAAATGACCATAGGGAGCTAGGCGTGTTGGCTCACACCTGTAATCCCAGCACTTAGGGAGGCCAAGGCGGGTGGATCACCTGAGATCAGGAGTTCAAGACCGGCCTGACCAACATGGAGAAATCCTGTCTCTACTAAAAATACAAAATTAGCCAGGCATGGTGGCACATTCCTGTAATCCCAGCTACTCAGTAGGCTGAGGCAGGAGAATCGCTTGAACCCAGGAAGTGGAGGTTGAAGTGAGCCAGATCACACCATTGCACTCTAGCCTGGGCAACAAGAACAAAGCTCCATCTCAAACAAACAAACAAACAAACAAAAAAAGCCATAGGGTCCAAAGCAATGTAAAGATACATTGCTATTCCTATCAAACTACCAACAACATTTTTCACAGAATTAGAAAAAACTATCTTAAAATTTGCATGAAACAAAAAATGAGCCCTAATAGCCAAAGGTACTTTAAGTAAAAAGAACAAAGCTGGAGCCATCATACTACTTGACTTCAAACTATACTACAAAGCTGCAGGAACCAAAACTGCATGGTACTGATATGAAAACAGACACATAGACCAATGGAACACTTTAGAAAACCCAGAAATAAAGCCACACACTTATAACAATCTGATATTTGTCAAAGTTGGCAATAACAAATAATGGGGAAAGGAAGGACTCCCTATTCAATAATTGGTGGTGGGATAACTGGCTAGCCTAGCTATATGCAGAAGATTAAAACTGGACTCTTTTCTTTCACCATATACAAAAATCAACTTATGGATTAAAGATTTAAATGTAAAACCTGCAACTATAAATCTCTAGAAGAATATATAGAAAACATTATTCTGGACAAAGATTTTCACAAACATTTCATGATGAAGACTCCAATACCAATTGCAACTAAATCAAAAATTGACAAGTGGGACCTACTTAAATTTAAGAGCATCTACACATCAGAAGAAACTATCAACAGAGTAAACAGACAACCTACAGAATGGGAGAAAATATTTGCAAGACACTATGCATCTGATGAAGTCTTAATATTCAGAATCTATAAAAAAATTAAATCAACAAGCAAAAAACAAATAATTCCCTTTAAAAATGAGCAAAGGGCATGAATAGACACTTCTAAAAAGAAAACATACACATAGCCAGGAAACATATGAAAAAATGTTCAACATCACAAATTATGAGGGAAATGCAAATCAAAACCATAATGAGATCTCACATAGTCAGAATGGCTATTATTAACAAGTTAAAAAATAACAGATGCTGGCAAGGCTGTGGAGAAAAGGGAATGCTTATACACTGCTGGTGGGAATATAAATTAATTCAGCCACTGTGGAAAGCAGTTTGGAGATTTCTCAAATAATTTAAAGCAGAAGTACCTTTTGATCCAGCAATCTCATTACTGTGTAAATGTCCAAAGGAATATGTGTCTTTTCACCATAAAGACACATGCAGGTGAATGTTCATGACAGTCCTATTCACAATAGCGAAGACATGGAAGCAACTTAGATGCCCATAAACCAGAGACTGGATAAAGACAATGTAGTACACATGGAATACTATGCAGTCAGAAAAATGAAACCATGCCCTTTACAGCAACATGGATGGAGCTGGAAGCCATTATCATAAGCAAACTAACTCAGAAGCAGAAAATCAAATATCACACGTTCTCACTCATAAGTAGGAGCTAAATACCGACTAAACATTGACACAAATAAGAGAACAGTAGACACCAGGGCTTAGTTGAGGCTGGAAGGTGAGAGAAGGGTGAGGATGGATAAACTACTTGTTGGATACTAGGCTAAATCACTGGATAATGAACTACTCTGTTCATCAACTCCCTATGGCACACAATTTAACTATGTAACACAACTGTAATACATCTGCACATGTACCCCCAAACCTAAAACAAAAGTTGGAAAAGGAAGAAGAAAATTTGATTCTTTATCTTCAAAATAGTGGAGAGACGCAAGTTTTGCATATATAGTTTTCATGCTTTCAGATACAGTCTATTGCTTGGGGTATTGGCTCTAATGCTTAGATTGACCATTGATATGGTTTGGCTGTGTCCCCACCCAAACTTCAACTTGAGTTGTATCTCCAAGAATTCCCACATGTTGTGGGAGGGACCCAGCGAGAGGTACTTGAATCATGGGGGCTGGTCTTTCCAGTGCTATTCTCGTGATAGTGAATAAGCCTCCCAAGATCTGACGGGTTTCTCAGGGGTTCTGCTTTTGCTTCTTCCTCATTTTCCTATTGCTGCCACCATCTAAGAAGGGCCTTTCACCTCCCATCATGATTCTGAGGCCTCCCCAGCCATGTGGAACTATAAGCCCAATTAAACCTCTTTTTGTTGCCAGTTTCAGGTATGTCTTTATCACCAGCAGGAAAATCAGCTAATACAGTAAATTGGTATCAGTGCAGTGGGCATTGCTGAAAAGATACCTGAAAATGTGAAAGCACCTTTGGAACCGGGTAACAGGCAGATGTTGGAATAGTTTGGAGGGCTCAGAAGAAGACAGACAAATGTGGGAAAGTTTGAAACCTCCTAGAGACTTGTTTAATGGCTCTGACAAAAATGCTGATAGTGATATGAACAATGAGGTCCAGACTGAGGTGGTCTCAGATGGAGATGAGGAACTTGTTGGGAACTAGAGCAAAGCTGACTCTTGCTATGTTTTAGCAAAGAGTCTGGTGGCATTTTGCACTGGAAAGACCAGCCCCGTGATTCAATTACCTTGCCCTGGGTCCCTCCCACAACATGTGGGAATTCTGGGAGATACAATTCAAGTTGAGGTTTGGGTGGGTACACAGCCAAACCATATCAATGGTCAATCTAAGCATTAGAGCCAATACCCCAAGCAATAGACTGTATCTGAAAGTATGAAAACCATATATGTAAATCTTTGCCCTAGAGATTTGTGGAACTTTGAACTTGTGAGAGATGATTTTGCATATGTGGCAGAAGAAATTTCTAAGCAGCAAAGGATTCAAAAGTGACTTGGATGCTGTTAAAAGCATTCAGTTTTAAAAGGGAAACAGCAAAAAGTTCAGAAAATTTGCAGCCTGATGATGCAGTAGAAAAGAAAAACCCATTTTTTTGAGGAGAAATTCAAGTTGGCTTCAGAAATTTGTATCAGTAAGGAGAAGCCTATTGTTAATCCCCAAGACAATGAAGAAAATGCCTTCAGGCCATGTCAGAGACCTTCATGGCAGCCCCTCACATCATAGGCCAGGAGGCCTAGGAGGAAAAAGTGGTTTTGTGGCCTGGGCCCATGGTCCTCATGCTGTCTGCAGCCTAGGGACTACCGTATGTCCCAGCTGCTCCAGCCATGGCTGAAAGGTGCCAACATAGAGCTCAGGCTGTGGCTTCAGAGGGCAAAAGCCCCAAGTCTTGGCAGCTTCCACATGGTGTTGAGCCTGTGAGTGCACAGAAGTCACACATTTAGGTTTGGGAATCTTCACCCAGATTTAGAAAATGTATGGAAACACCTGGATGCCCAGGTAAAAGTTTGCTGCAGGGGTGAGGCTATCATGGAGAACCTCTTCTAGGGCAGTGTGGAAGGGAAATGTAGGGTTGGAGCCCCCACACAGAGTCCCTAATGGGGCACTGCCTAGTGACACTGTAAGAAGAGGGCCACCATCCTCCAGACCCCAGAATGGTAGATCCACCTACAGCTTGCACCATGCACCTGGAAAAGCCACAGACTCAATGCCAGTCCATGAAAGCAGCCAGGAGGGAGGCTGTCTCCTGCAAATCCACAGGGGCAGAGCTGCCTAAGACCATGGGAACCCACCTCTTGCATCAGTGTAACCTGGATGTGAGGCACGCAGTCAAAGGAGATCATTTTGGAGCTTTAAGATTTGACTGCCCTGCTGGATTTTGGACTTGCATGGGTCCTGTATCCCCTGTGTTTTGACCAATTTCTCCCATTTGGAATGACTGTATTTACCCAATGCCTGTACCCCCATTGTATCTGGGAAGTAACTAGCTTGCTTTTGATTTTACAGACTCATAAGTGGAAGGGACTTGCCTTGTCTCAGATGGGACTTTGGACTGTGGACTTCTGGCTTAATGCTGAAATGAGTTAAGACTTTGGGGAACTGTTGGGAAGGCATGATTACTGTTGAAATGTGAGGACATGAGATTTGGAAGAGTCAGGGGCAGAATGATATGATTTTGCTGTTTCTCCACCCAAATCTCAACTTGAATTTTATCTCCCAGAACTCCCACATGTGTGGAAGGGACCCAGGGGGTGGTAGTTGAATCATGAGGGCCATTCTTTCCTGTGCTATTCTCATGATCGTGAATAAGTCTCACAAGATCTGATGGTTTTATTAGGAGTTTCTGCTTTTGCTTCTTCCTCATTTTTCTCTTGCTGCTACCATGTAGGAGGTGCCTTTCTCCTCCCAGCCTGATTCTGAGGCCTCCCAGCCATGTAGAAACTGTAAGTCCAATTAAACCTCTTTTTGTTCCCAGTTTTGGGTATGTCTTTATCAGCAACATAAAAACAAACTAATACAACCATATAATTGAATGTCCAAGTCAGAAAACATTTGAAAGTGAAAGAGGTCTCTATTAATGTTTGTCTTGGAAGAACAAGCATAAACTGGAACTGTGCCAGGCAAACTATAACTTTTCACCCTGCATGTTGCTTCTGTATCTCATCAGTGATCAACTCAAACTGAGCATAGTCTCCAACAATGCTTGTAAATTAATTAACCAATCAGTGAGAATAATTTGTAAATTAGCTTTCTCTAACAGCAGTGACCTGTGTTTTTGTGAGCCTCCTATTGAGGAATAGCCTTTGGCAAAATTGATGGAGGAAAGTTAGGTTGGACATCCCTTCAGAATTTGTTAGTGTTCTATTCAATTCAAATTGAATTGGCTGCTGCAAATGCCCAGAGTTGATGCTTTACAGTTGTTATTTCCCTATTTTCTTATCTTTGAACAGAAAAAAGTATCTGTTCTAAAAATGTTGACACAGTTGGATCTTCCTGTTTCAATGGAACACTGGGAAAGATGGGGAAGATAAGTCCAAAGAGATATGAAAATTTAACCATTGTCTAAATGTTTGAAGACTCCAAGCCCTCCCATATCTTTTTATTTTACCATTTCTTTGCAAATTCATATAATGACTGAAGGGAATTCTTGGAGTTTTGGGAAAATCTCACAAGAAAACACTGTGACTTTGCCATTTCTCTTCAGATTTATCTTAAAATACCTAATAGAAATCTATTGCATTCTCTGCCTCAAATAAAACCACTCCCCACAAGCTAACCCCCTTTTTTGATTATGATTCTCACAACCTCTACTCATATCATCCTCACTATATTTTTCCTCATTCCTCAAGTCAGCCCCAATCTTAACATTCTTCAAAGGCCTCTAGGACCTTCATTCTTTGGCCCTTGACACCTTCTACAGCTCCCATTTTGGGGAGTGCTATTCGGTTAAATATCTTTAGTAGCTCCATCTAATATTGTTGATTCCACCCCTTAATGCTTAAATAATTTAAAATATACACTGCACTGTATGCTTGGATAAAGTGGGTTGTATTGTTCATGGATGAGTTTATGTACTTAAATGTCTCTCTGACTAGATTAAAAAATCTTCAAGAGGAACAAGTTACATATTTCACAACGTTAAGCACAGAGGGAAAAGTCAAAATATAAGGAAGCGGTGACTGAATAATAGAAAGCCATTCAGTTAGACATCTTTGGTATTTCTATTCTCTTGAAGTTGTCTTAAATCCACTCCTTTTCACACTCTTTGACAATCCCTGACTGAATCTACTTATTTTATGTGAAGCAGTATGGAATAGTAGTTAAGAGTTTGGACTCTGGAGCCAGGGTGTGTGTCTTCTTTAGAATAGTAGCTCCACTGCTTCCTACATGGGTCATTTTAGCAAGTTATTCAACCTTTCTGAGCCTAAATTTCCTCATCTACAGAATAGATATAATGAACACAAGGATGCAACTCCCTCATAATATTCCTGAAAGTATTAAATGACTTGCCCTCTAAGTATGAATGCTTATAACCATGAACAACACAGCCAACAGTATCCAAATGTTATTTTTTAATACACTTAAGACACTCAATTCTCCACCTCCCAAAGATCTCCTCTTCTGAATTCCAGATACATCCATCTACCCACACTTTCATCATCTGGATACTTCATAATTACTTAAATATGTCCAAAATTGACCTCTATATTTTTACCTCCAAACTTATTGCTCCTTCTATGTTTTATACTTTAGTATCACCATGGCCTAGTTACCTGCCTTAGTCGTTTGGGGCTACTATAAGAAAATACCTTAAACCGGGTAACTTATAAACAACAGAAATGTAATTTCTTACAGTTCAGGAGGAGGCTGAGAAGTCCAAGATCAAGGCACCAGCAGATTCAGCATCTGTTTAGGGCTCATTGCTAATGGACCGTGCCTTCTAGTTGTTTCTCCTCATGGCAGAAGGCAAAAAGACTCCCTCCAGCCTTTTTGATAAGGGTGATAATCACATTCATGAAGGTAGAGCCCTTATGACTTAATCACTTCTCACAGGTCCCACTACTTACTATAAGGGTGATAATCACATTCACAGGTCCCACTACTTACTTTGATAAGGGTGATAATCACATTCATGAGGGTAGAGCCCTTATGACTTAATCACTTCTCACAGGTCCCACTACTTACTATAATCACCTTGGGGGTTAGGTAAATTCTGGGGAGACACATACATTCAGACCACAGCAGTGCCCAAACCATAAATGTGAAAATCATGCTCACATTTCCTTTCCTTTAAACTTATACACTCAACAATATAACTAGTGTTACCAGCTTCACATCATTAATATTTTTTGAATCTGCTTTCTCTACTTCAAGATAAACTCTTTGAGCAAAAACCCTTTCCAAAGTTAAACCTATGTAGACAGTCTTTTGTTTCTTTTTCACCATCACAGATTATCTTTATTCTGTAATAGCAGTAAATCTCCTTTGAGGGTGAGTAAGCAGAGATGACTGAAAAAACTCAAAATTCATATCTTTCTTTTCTCCCTCTCACACAATAAAAAGTACAATGCCTTCATAAAATAATTGATTTTCTTGAGTCACCGTATTGCTTCCCATCAATCATGCCAAGTCTATTCATTCCATTGGTCACTAAGCAGTCAAAAGTAACAGGAAAGTCAAAGGAGATGGGAAAATAACATGCCAAATATTTATTGTAATATATAGTGCCACTTTATCCATCTTTTCCTGAGATTAAGTGGACAAGTCTGAGCAGAAGAATATCTTCCTCATTTCTCAGTTATGAAGTGTGAAGGGCTTGAATCAAGTTTTGATATATGTTGAAGCCATTGCTTGAACTTCAAGGCCTTTGTAAGTGAGAACAGTTTTTTTTGTTTGTTTGTTTGTTTTTTGTTTGTTTGTTTGTTTGTTTCTTTTTGAGGGCATCAGGCCTATTTTGTCCTTTTATTAGATGTACCTAACATTCTTTGTTTCTTCTCTTTTTCACTTTGAGGAAGATGGGAGCAGTGTAGTGTTTCTGAGTGATGAATTCATGTCTTGTTAAAGTGCAAGTCAAATATGTATAAACACGCACACCATCTACAGACATTACCACATTAGCAGACATTATATTTGTCCCTCTTTATTCTCCTATCCATCATTTACCCTTTAGCTATAGAGGAAATGAATGCCCAATGCAAAGGAGCAAGATCTTTCATGTTAAGTAAATATGTTTCAAGGAAATAAAAAAATTATTCTGTTCACTTGTTCCTCTGAGAAAGTTCAGATTGTGTTTAGGTATGTAAAAGACATTATTGGTATAGTGATATTTTTCTTCTTCTGCGTATGTGGGAGGAAAAGAAGAATGTTCAGTAAGAACAATTTTGAAGTATTTTACTCTGGTATCAATGTGTGAAATGACTTAGCAATTCAAACCAATCCTTTTTTCATCTACTGCTGTTATTAAGGTATATTTGTATGTAAAAATTAATTTACAGCTTAGTTAATATATTTTTTAATGTCTGATGGCATATGTAACTCACATTTTTCTAAAAGTCAACCATATTGCCATTGCAACAATCAAATCTTAATTCTGTGGAGCTATTATTTATAATTGTTTATATTCTGGTCATTAAAATGACTTTGCAATTACATTAATAAAAGCATCAAATCATTGACACTGTACTAGACCAGGCAGGGGGATGGTTACAGAGAAACACAAAATAAATAAAACAAAATATTTCCTGTAATGTAATAACAATTAGTTGGGAAGACAAAAGGAAATATATCCATGTGGAAAAAAAAAATGTTTGCAAATCAACATATCAACAAGTAGACATCAATTTAATGTTATAAATTTTGTTGACTTAATAAATATTTCTGTACTGATTTTCTAAATGTAAGACCATGCTATGATTTTTGAGAAAAGTTTCATTTAAACATTTATATGACTATTTTGAATTTTATTATAGCAAATAGGTCTTAAAAGATCTTAATTCTAGCTCACTCTATGTCTTAGTTGAGTCCTCTGTCACCTTATCATAGACTTCAGAAGTATAAACAGCAGAAACTTATTCCACAAATTTCTGGAGGCTTGAAGTCCTAAATCCAAGTGCCAGCATGATTGGGTTCTGGTGAGAGTCCTCTTCTGGGTTGCAGACTGCCAAGTTCTTGCTGTGTCCTCACAAGGCAAAAGAGAAAGCAAGTTCTCTTGGGAGTCTTCTAACAATACTAATCCCTCTGCAGGGCTCCACCCTCAGCTCCTCATCTAATCCTAATTACCTCCCAAGGATCCCACCTACTCATACCCTTACACTAGGAGATAGGGTTTTAACATATGAATTTTGGAGAGATAAAAGCATTCAGTCCATAGCACTTTATCAGCAACTCTATATTGAGTGTCAATTATGCATGAAACATTGTGTTAGGTCCCTGCTCTCAGAAAAAGTTTATAATATGAGAAAACTCCTGTAACCCGAATTTTATCAGAAATTATTAGAAAATACTGGATCTCAACCTTGGCTATATGTTAGAATCACCAGGAGTTGATGCTAAGATCTCTGTCCCAGAGATTCTGGATCAGATGGTCTCAGGTATGGTCTGGGCATTGAGATTTTTAAATATATTTTTAATGTCTGATGGCATATGTAACTCACATTTTCTAAAAGTCAACCATATTGCCATTGCAACAATCAAATCTTAATTCTGTGGAGCTATTATTTATAATTGTTTATATTCTGGTCATTAAAATGACTTTGCAATTACATTAATAAAAGCATCAAATCATTGACACTGTACTAGACCAGGCAGGGGATGGTTACAGAGAAACACAAAATAAATAAAACAAAATATTTCCTGTAATGTAATAACAATTAGTTGGGAAGACAAAAGGAAATATATCCATGTGGAAAAATGTTTGCAAATCAACATATCAACAAGTAGACATCAATTTAATGTTATAAATTTTGTTGACTTAATAAATATTTCTGTACTGATTTTCTAAATGTAAGACCATGCTATGATTTTTGAGAAAAGTTTCATTTAAACATTTATATGACTATTTTGAATTTTATTATAGCAAATAGGTCTTAAAAGATCTTAATTCTAGCTCACTCTATGTCTTAGTTGAGTCCTCTGTCACCTTATCATAGACTTGGTAGCTTATAAACAGCAGAAACTTATTCCACAAATTTCTGGAGGCTTGAAGTCCTAAATCCAAGTGCCAGCATGATTGGGTTCTGGTGAGAGTCCTCTTCTGGGTTGCAGACTGCCAAGTTCTTGCTGTGTCCTCACAAGGCAAAAGAGAGAAAGCAAGTTCTCTTGGGAGTCTTCTAACAATACTAATCCCCTCTGCGAGGGCTCCACCCTCAGCTCCTCATCTAATCCTAATTACCTCCCAAGGATCCCACCTACTCATACCCTTACACTAGGAGATAGGGTTTTAACATATGAATTTTGGAGAGATAAAAGCATTCAGTCCATAGCACTTTATCAGCAACTCTATATTGAGTGTCAATTATGCATGAAACATTGTGTTAGGTCCCTGCCCTCAGAAAAAGTTTATAATATGAGAAAAACTCCCTGTAACCCGAATTTTATCAGAAATTATTAGAAAATACTGGATCTCAACCTTGGCTATATGTTAGAATCACCAGGGGAGCTGATGCTAAGATCTCTGTCCCAGAGATTCTGGATCAGATGGTCTCAGGTATGGTCTGGGCATTGAGATTTTTAAAGATATTTCCACAAGATTTCTGATGCATAGCCTAAATTAAGAACCATTGCTACAATCCTAGGGAGAAAATTTACCTTCATCTGAAGTAATCAGAAAACTTCTCAGAGGTGGGGTTGTCCACTGACAACCAATCAAACTGGATTTAAAGCTAGAGAAGTGTCAGAGATTTTGATACATCAGAAACATGGACAATTAGGCAAAGAACAATATGAAGGCAAGAAAGTCCAACTTATGTTTGTTGATCAATGAGTAGAAATGCATAGATTACAGAAACAAAAGTAAATGTGAAGCTAAAACAATTATCCCACTGACCACATATGTGCTATAAATGTATGTGCCATAATATTTCTTCTGATAGTCACCTTTACCTCTGCAGATATAGGTAATATGTTATCCAAACTTCAGCATGGTACCTCTATGGTAGACTACACAGATGACCATAATCATTCACTTTTACCTATAACTGCTCCATTTCCTAAGTCCTACCATTAAAAATTTAGAGTCTCTTATTTCTTCTCTTTAATCTTTTGAATTTCTTTGGCCAATAAAATGCAGTGGGAGTCAGGAGAGGCAAGATACAAGCCTGGGTTTCAAAAGTCTTTGAATACTTCCACTCTCTTTTTCTATTTTGGAACCCTGTCCAGACACAATATATGAAAACCAAAATTATCTGCTGAAAAAATAATAAAGCATATTAAGCAGAGACATGACATCCCATTTGAGGCCTTTCTAGACCGGTTAGCTTCCAGCTGACTTGGCAGTTAATCATGACTATATAAACGAGCCCACCCAAGACTAGAAGCGGCATCCAGCTAACCTAGTTGAAACTGCCACCCTATAGAATTGTATTATAAAGAGATGGTTTCTATTTAATCGACTAAAATTTAGGGTCATTTGTTTTACACAAATGCTACCTGATATAATCTCACTTTCCCAGCTACGATAGCTGATCCAAGGGTACACCAAGCTGGTCAGTATGACTTCTTACTCAAAACATTTTCCACGGGAATGAGAGAGACACATTCTACCTTAGGCTACCACACTGGTAGTATATGAGCACAGAACTTTGTTCCTATGCCATTGAAAACCATCTGCAAGAAAAAATGAATGAAACTTAAATACAAGGAAGTATAACAAGACCCAGCAAGAGTGAGTAGGTCCTTTTTGACAGTCTAACTGTACATGATTCAAAGTTTGCTTAAGACCAGGTCCACCTTGACTCCTTAGTGGACTTCTGTTCTAAATCAAAAAATTCCTCTGTTTGATTTAAACTAGTTCTTGTTGGGGTTCTGTTACTTGCAATTGAAAATACCCTTACCCAAACTGTTTAGACAATCAGGAGGAAACAAAAACAAAAGTGGATGAAATACTAGTCACCATTCAATACAGCTGTTCAAAGCAATACACTTTTGTTTAGGATCCAGTAGGTTAGGTTAGAAAATGGGAATGCAATCTTATCCTTGAAGGTTTTGTATTCTAGTACAGAAGACAGACTGGTCTACTTATAAGTAAAGCAACTGGGGAACAAAATATGTAGGAAGGCTACCTAATCTAACAGGAACAAGGCAAGATCTTAGTGTTGTAGCTTTGAGAGGAAAACATGGCTCAATTCAAATGAAGAGACTGAAGAAAGCATTCTAGTTAAGAAATTATGACATGCTCACTCCTGTAATCCCAGTACTGGGTGGTGGTACATTCCTGTAATCCCAGCTACTTAGGAGGCTGAGGCAGGAAAATTGCTTGAACCCGGGAGAAGAGGTTGCAGTGAGCTGAAATCAGGCCACTGTACTCCAGCCTGGGTGACAGAGTAAGACTCTGTCACAAAAAAAAGAAAAGAAAAAAAAAAAGAAATAAAAAACCAGAAATCATTGCATCATTACATAGCTTTATCTCCATCAAAGTATATTCTTGATTGGGTTGCTAATAATCCCACACCTGCAAAGTTGTTTTATAAAAAATAAAAATAAAAAGGTGAAGAGAGAATAAAAAATGAATCTAACATTTTAAAATATGTGCTATATTTCAGAAACCGTATAAGACATTTTACATATTATCTATTTTAAACATATATAAAGCATTATATCGCATTGTATTTTTGCAACAATCATGTGAAATAGAGGATATTATATTACAATTTATTATATCATGTGTTATATGACAAAAATCAGCTACAGAAGAGATAATTAAGTTTGGATATTTTCTTTGGAAGAGTTCAAATGTATTTCAAAGACACAATTCTGATATGTAATGTATACTATTTTGAAATATAATTGAGAGATATTTTTCTGGCATTAACATTATTGACTGAAATTGACCAATTTGTAATGTATTTGTACTTTTATAGATATACAAGTTATTATTGCCTTAAGATTTCAGGAAAAGTTTGTGTTACATTTATGATTATAGCTTAAGAGTCTTGTCACTGTTTCCTGCAATATAACTGCAGAGAAGTATTTTCCAGGCATTAATAATACCACAATGAGATAAGATGAAATTGTAATGCATAAATTATTCCTTAGATTGAATGTTCAAGTTTTCTGACTCTCAGTGGGATTTCCTGAGTTTATCTTTATAATTTATTTTCTTTTAAATTCGTAAACTTTACTTTCTTCCCCATTTGCTTATGAAATTTTCAAAAGAACAGTATAACCTGTTCTTTTAACCATTATATATAATCTCTTACAATATTTTAGTAGATTGTCATATTGCTTGCTACAATCAACTCAGGAAAGATTGATAGTGCAGAAGAATAGAGATAACTAAGAAGAAAAATAGTCTTTCAAAAAGTGAAGGGAGATGGAAACATGAGGGCCAGTGGAACCAATTTATGATAGGTGATGTTTTTCATTGTAATAGATGAAAAAATTTAAAAAGCAATGATAGATGCAGATACTGTTGTTAGTGACACAGTTGCTGTTGTTAATCTTGTAGTGATGATGATGATGATGATGATGGTGATGATTGATGTTGCTGAGGGTGACCTGGAAATATAAAAGTTACATACAGGATTTAGTAAAGCAAAGGATGTTCATATGCAGACATAATGAGGCAAGTACACACACACAAAATAGACTAGACACTATGCCCTCTGTCTTTCTAATTTCAAAATGTACTACCTTGGCCGGGCACGGTGGCTCACGCCTGTAATCCCAGCACTTTGGGAGGCCGAGACGGGCGGATCACAAGATCAGGAGATCTAGACCATCCTGGCTAACACGGTGAAACCCCATCTCTGCTAAAAATACAAAAACAAACAACAACAACAAAAACCAATTTAGCCAGGCGTGGTGGCAGGCACCTCTAGTCCCAGCTACAAGGGAAGTTGAGGCAGGAAAATGGCGTGACCCTGGGGGACGCAGCTTGCAGTGAGCCGAGATGGCACCACTGCACTCCAGCCTGGGCTACAGAGCGAGACTCCATTTCAAAAAAAAAAAAAAAAAAGTACTACCTTATGAAAATTTTGCTCTGTAAGACAGAGCATCATCCTTCTAATAAATTCACCTTTAATTTCCTAAGCTGCAATGAGTGGGTTCTGTATTTGAAATCAAATGATATGTGCCTGAGACACTTTGGAAACCACTCAATTCAGAGTATACTGTACTCTCTTTTAGCATGTATTACTTGGCCAATACCCATAGTCATTATTTTTATTCTTCTTAGTGGGAAAGTCTAGTCCCCAGCCTATATTAGCCTTCTCTATCCTGGTATAAGTTACCATTAAAGACACTCTTATTTTTAAACCTAGACATTCAGAAGTTTTACTTCATTGTAGAATTAATAGGAACCAGAAGGTTGGCATGGCTTCCAGCAAAAATAACAACCTAATAATTAATAGAAATATATGTCCAGAATAAGGGAAGTGTTATCATTAGCATATTGCTTTCCAATTGGACTACAACGGTGGAGCAACCAGAAATGGTGTGTCTGTACTGTTTTCTCTTGTTCTCTACTGCCCAGAGCATTGGTGCTCAATAAATATTCATTGACTGACTGAAAGCCATGTTGTAAGAAAAAACTTGTTATGACTGGGACTGTCTCACTTGGAAATTTGGACAAGAACGATAGAGAAGAGATATCTGTCTTTAAATATCAGAAAAGGAAGCTTACTCCCATTAGCCCAAAAGGGAAGAGTTATAAACTAGAATACTCAATTTTTAATTTCCTATAATCTTCCCACACTCAGAGTATCTAATAATGTTCTTTGTCTCATTAGGAATCTGAATCTTTACACTAAGCCTGTATAACTACATCCGAATGTAGGCTGCCACTCTAAGCCTATGAAGTGTCATTTTGAAATAAAACTAATGAGAAAAATAAGTAGATCTTCCTCACAAAAATATTGCTCTAATAGTCCATTGTATCCTGTAGCATTTCTTCCGCAATAGTGAAGGCTGGAAGTTTTAAACTTAATTATTTTCATCCTGCCTATCTGAACCCAAGATGGATATTTAGCCAAGGTGATTATCTGGTGCACCACTGCTAACATAATTATGGCTAGAATAAGAGGTTTTGCTCATTCTCTAAATTAAAAATAGCTAAACCAAGTGTAGCATTCTTGTTTCAACAGGCAAGCTGAGGTCTTTAGGGGTGCTTTGAAAATAATACTCAATAAGTCAAGCACTACCTTAATTTAAGAACCTTTTTTTTTCCTTAGGTCTTAGGTCAAGCAGTGTTTAGAGGGAAATTTATAGCACTAAATGCCCACAAGAGAAAGCAGGAAAGATCTAAAATTGACACCACAACATCACAATTAATAGAACTAGAGAAGAAAGAGCAAACACATTCAAAAGCTAGCAGAAGGCAAGAAATAACTAAGATCAGAGCAGAACTGAAGGAGATAGAGACACAAAAAAAACCCTCCAAAAAATCAGTGAATCCAGGAGCTGGTTTCTTGAAAAGATCAACAACATTGATAGACCGCTAGCAAGACTAATAAAGAAGAAAAGGGAGAAGAATCAAATAGATGCGATAAAAAATGATAAAGGGGATATCACCACCAACCCCACAGAAATACAAACTACCACCAGAGAATACTATAAACACCTCTACACAAATAAACTAGAAAACCTAGAAGAAATAAATAATTTCCTGGACACTTACACTCTCCTAGGACTAAACCAGGAAGAAGTTGAATCCCTGAATAGACCAATAGCAGGCTCTGAAATTGAGGCAATAATTAATAGCCTACCAACCAAAAAAGTCCAGGACCAGACGGATTCACAGCTGAATTCTACCAGAGGTACAAGGAGGAGCTGGTACCATTCCTTCTGAAACTATTCCAATCAATAGAAAAAGAGGGAATCCTCCCTAACTCATTTTATGAGGCCAACATCATCCTGATACCAAAGCCTGGCAGAGACACAACAAAAAAGAGAATTTTAGACCAATATCCCTGATGAACATCGATGCAAAAATCCTCAATAAAATACTGGCAAACCGAATCCAGCAGCACATCAAAAAGCTTATCCACCATGATCAAGTGGGCTTCATCCCTGGGATGCAAGGCTGGTTCAATATACGCAAATCAATAAACGTAATCCAGCATATAAACAGAACCAAAGACAAAAACCACATGATTATCTCAATAGATGCAGAAAAGGCCTTTGACAAAATTCAACAGCCCTTCATGCTAAAACTCAATAAATTCGGTATTGATGGAACGTATCTCAAAATAATAAGAGCTATTTATGACAAACCCACAGCCAATATCATACTGAATGGGCAAAACTGGAAGCATTCCTTTGAAAACTGGCACAAGACAGGGATGCCCTCTCACCACTCCTATTCAACATAGTGTTGGAAGTTCTGGCTAGGGCAATCAGGCAAGAGAAAGAAATAAAGGGTATTCAGTTAGGAAAAGAAGAAGTCAAATTGTCCCTGTTTGCAGATGACATGATTGTATATTTAGAAAACCCCATTGTCTCAGCCCAAAATCTCCTTAAGCTGATAAGCAACTTCAGCAAAGTCTCAGGATACAAAATCAATGTGCAAAATCACAAGCATTCTTATACACCAGTAACAGACAAACAGAGAGCCAAATCATGAATGAACTCCATTCACAATAGCTTCAAAGAGAATAAAATACCTAGGAATCCAACTTACAAGGGATGTAAAGGACCTCTTCAAGGAGAACTACAAACCACTGCTCAGTGAAATAAAAGAGGACACAAACAAATGGAAGAACATACCATGCTCATGGATAGGAAGAATCAATATTGTGAAAATGGCCATACTGCCCAAGGTAATTTATAGATTCAATGCCATCCCCATTAAGCTACCAATGACTTTCTTCACAGAATTGGAAAAACTGCTTTAAAGTTCATATGGAACCAAAAAGACCCCATTGCCAAGACAATCCTAAGCCAAAAGAACAAAGCTGGAGGCATCACTACCTGACTTCAAACTATACTACAAGGCTACAGTAACCAAAACAGCATGGTACTGGTACCAAAACAGAGATATAGACCAATGGAACAGAACAGAGCCCTCAGAAATAATACCACACATCTACAGCCATCTGATCTTTGACAAACCTGAAAAACAAGAAATGGGGAAAGGATTCCTATTTAATAAATGGTGCTGGGAAAATTGGCTAGCCATAAGTAGAAAGCTGAAACTGGATCCTTTCCTTACTCCTTATGAAAATTAATTCAAGATGGATTAGAGACTTAAATGTTAGACCTAAAACCATAAAACCCTAGAAGAAAACCTAGGTAATACCATTCAGGACATAGGCATGGGCAAGGACTTCATGTCTAAAACACCAAAAGCAATGGCAACAAAAGCCAAAATTGACAAATGGGATCTAATTAAACTAAAGAGCTTCTGCACAGCAAAAGAAACTACCATCAGAGTGAACAGGCAACCTACAGAATGGGAGAAAATTTTGCAATCTACTCATCTGACAAAGGGCTAATATCCAGAACCTACAAAGAACTCAAACAAATTTACAAGAAAAAAACAACCCCATCAAAAAGTGGGCAAAGGATATGAACAGACACTTCTCAAAAGAAGACATTCATACAGCCAACAGACACATGAAAAATGCTCATCATCACTGCCATCAGAGAAATGCAAATCAAAACCACAATGAGATACCATCTCACACCAGTTAGAATGGCAATCATTAAAAGTCAGGAAACAACAGGTGCTGAGAGGATGTGGAGAAATAGGAACACTTTTACACTGTTAGTGGGACTGTAGACTGGTTCAACCATTGTGGAAAACAGTGTGGTGATTCCTCAAGGATATAGAACTAGAAATACCATTTGACCCAGCCATCACATTACTGGGTATATACCCAAAGGATTATAAATCATGCTGCTATAAAGACACATGCACACATATGGTTATTGTGGCACTATTCACAATAGCAAAGACTTGAATCAACCCAAATGTCCATCAGTGACAGACTGGATTAAGAAAATGTGGCACATGGAATACTATGCAGCCATAAAAATGGATGAGTTTGTGTCCTTTTTAGGGACATGGGTGCAGCTGGAAACCATCATTCTCAGCAAACTATCACAAGAACAGTAAACCAAATGCTGCGTGTTCTCACTCATAGGTGGGAATTGAACAATGAGAGCACTTGGACACAGGAAGGGGAACATCACACACCAGGGCCTATTGTGGGGAGGGAGTAGAGGGGAGAGATAACATTAGGAGATATACATATGTAAATGATGAGTTAATGGGTGCAGCACACCAACATGGCACATGTATACATATGTAACAAACCTGCATGTTGTGCACAGGTACTCTAGAACTTAAAGTATAATAATAATTTAAAAAATGACTGATTCCCTTTGTCATTCTCTAATTACCTTAAACTGCAAAATATGTGCTTATAAATGAATGTACATTCCATTCTGAAGAACTGAAAAGAGTTATTTCATAAGTCTACAATGAAGCAAAACAACTACATAGAGAGAAAAGTTGGATCCAGGTGCAAAGTAAAAAGACTTGACAAATTGTAAGATCAAGATCAGGCTGAGGTGCAATTGGTTTCTCAAGTAGCCCACTTGGCCCTCTTCCAAGTTGTACTTTCCTTCTCTTTCCTTTCCTTTTTGTCCTTACTGCTCTAAAACTTTTTAATAAACTTCCACTCCTACTCTGAAACTTGCCTCAGTCATTCCTTCTGTCTTATGCTCATCATTTGAATTCTTTCTTCTGAGGAGGCAAAAAAGGAAAAAAAAAAAAAAATCAGGCTGAGTTAGAAGACAGAAGAAGGCAGTGCACTAAAGGAGTCACTGGAATTAATTACTAGGTTACATTTACTGGAAACCATACGAGCCTTCTGGTTCCTATTAATTCTCTACCGAAGTAAAACTTCTGAGTGTCTAAGTTTAAAAATAAGAGTGTCCTTAATGGTAACTTATACCAGGACAGGAAGGGAGCCACTGGAAAATATATGGAAAGCTGTGACATTCGAAGAAACCTGAAGAGTACAGTAGGCCTATCAGCTCAAGAGAGAAACTGATAAGATGTTGTCTTAGTAGCTCAAGAGAATGAGGATAAAGATTTCTTTTTCCCCATCTCATGGACCACAGAAGAAAAATGAAAAAAAAAAAAAAGAGGAAATACTGAGAAATATCTGTAAAGGAAACATGATTGTTGTTTTTCCATGATTGCCATGGCATTTAAGCAAATGATCCTCTTCTACTCTTTCAACTTGTGGAAAACAGTGTGGTGATTCCTCAAGGATCTAGAACTAGAAATACCATTTGACCCAGCCATCACATTACTGGGTATATACCCAAAGGATTATAAATCATGCTGCTATAAAGACACATGCACACATATGGTTATTGTGGCACTCTTCATAATAACCAAGACTTGGAATCAACCCAAATGTCCATCAGTGACAGACTGGATTAAGAAAATGTGGCACATGGAATACTATGCAGCCATAAAAATGGATGAGTTTGTGTCCTTTTTAGGGACATGGGTGCAGCTGGAAACCATCATTCTCAGCAAACTATCACAAGAACAAAACCAAACATGTTCTCACTCATAGGTGGGAATTGAACAATGAGAGCACTTGGACACAGGAAGGGAACATCACACACTGGGCCTATTGGGGAGGGGAGGAGAGATAACATTAGGAGATATACATATGTAAATGATGGGTTAATGGGTGCAGCACACCAACATGGCACATGTATACATATGTAACAAACCTGCATGTTGTGCACAGGTACTCTAGAACTTAAAGTATAATAATAATTCAAAAAATGACTGATTCCCTTTGTCATTCTCTAATTACCTTAAACTGCAAAATATGTGCTTATAAATGAATGTACATTCCATTCTGAAGAACTGAAAAGAGTTATTTCATAAGTCTACAATGAAGCAAAACAACTACATAGAGAGAAAAGTTGGATCCAGGTGCAAAGTAAAAGACTTGACAAATTGTAAGATCAAGATCAGGCTGAGGTGCAATTGGTTTCTCAAGTAGCCCACTTGGCCCTCTTCCAAGTTGTACTTTCCTTCTCTTTCCTTTCCTTTTGTCCTTACTGCTCTAAAACTTTTAATAAACTTCCACTCCTACTCTGAAACTTGCCTCAGTCATTCCTTCTGTCTTATGCTCATCATTTGAATTCTTTCTTCTGAGGAGGCAAAAAGGAAAAAAAAAAAAAAATCAGGCTGAGTTAGAAGACAGAAGAAGGCAGTGCACTAAAGGAGTCACTGGAATTAATTACTAGGTTACATTTACTGGAAACCATACGAGCCTTCTTGTTCCTATTAATTCTCTACCAAGTAAAACTTCTGAGTGTCTAAGTTTAAAAATAAGAGTGTCCTTAATGGTAACTTATACCAGGACAGAAGGAGCCACTGGAAAATATATGGAAAGCTGTGACATTCAAGAAACCTGAAGAGTACAGTAGGCCTATCAGCTCAAGAGAGAAACTGATAAGATGTTGTCTTAGTAGCTCAAGAGAATGAGGATAAAGATTTCTTTTTCCCCATCTCATGGACCACAGAAGAAAATGAAAAAAAAAAAAAAAAAAGAGGAAATACTGAGAAATATCTGTAAAGGAAACATGATTGTTGTTTTTTCCATGATTGCCATGGCATTTAAGCAAATGATCCTCTTCTACTCTTTCAACTTCTGGACAATTATTGTGGTCTCTACAATGAGGAAACTGTGACTCAGGAGAAGTTAGCCAATTCATCCATGATCACATAGCTACCACATTAAATTTCAATATTTTAGTCCAAAATGCATGTTTATTTCTTTTTGCCAAAGGGAGAACTAGAATCACAAATTCATAGGACTTGAAGAAAGAAACTGCATATTGAGAAATATATAAACTACATTATCTCAAATTCATTGATCATTCAATATTACTTGAACAGGGCTAACCACTCTCAGCGGTACCACAGATTCTAAGGAAATAGCAGTTGATTAGGCAGATCAATAATTGCCAATGAACACAATGTGTCTGTAATTTGCTTACCCAAATCTGATGGCATTTTTATTTGTTTATACCCCAGTAAAGTAGCTGGAGTCAAATGTACATGCTTGAGGAAGAAAATAAGAGAGAATATAAAAGGAAATAAGAAGACTTGGAAATATAGCCAAAAATCAAGCTTCCCCTTTGTCTGTGATGATTGATGGCAACAAAAGGAACCACTGACAATAAGGAGACTTGGGATATCATAAAGAAAATAAATATACCTTCATTGCTCCATTACACCAAGATCAGAAATGCCTTTTTATTTTTCTTATTTTTTTTACCAGACTTTATTTGGACCAGTTCAAGGTTCACAGAAATATTGAGCAGAAGGTACAGAAATTTCCTAGTCCCACCACTGACACACAGACATAGCCTCTCACATCATCAACATCCCCCACAGAGTGGTATATTTGTTATGACAGAACCTATACTAACACATCATTATCAACCAGAGTCCATAGGTTACATTAAGGTTCACTCGTGGTATTGTACATTCTATGGGTTTGGACAAATTTTAATGACATGTCACCACTGTTATGGTATCGATATAGTTTGGCTCTGTGTCCCCACCCAAATCCCATGCCAAATTTCTATCTCTAGTGTTGGAGGAGGGTCCTGGTGGGAGGTGACTGATTCATGGGAGTGGACTCTCCCCTTACTGTTCTCATAATAGTATAGTCTCACGAGATCTGGTTGTTTGAAAGTTCATAGCACTTCTCCCTTCTCTCTCTTTCCCTCTTCCTCCTGCTCCCACCATGTAAGACTTGATGGCTTCCCCTTCATCTTCCAGCATGATTGTAAGTTTTTTGAGGCCTCCTCAGCCATGCCTCCTGTACTGCCTGCGGAACTGTGCGACAATTAAACCTCTTTTCTTTATAAATTGCGCAGTCTCAGGTAGTTCATTACAGCATTGTGAGAACAGACTAATACAGGTATTATACAGAGCAATTTCACTGCCCTAAAAACCCTCTGAGTTCTGCCCATTCATCCTTCCCTCTTCCTGCCCCAAACCTCAGGAAACTACTGATATTTTTACTGTCTTTATGGTTTTGCCTTCTCCAGAATGTCATATATTTGGAAAAATACAATTTGTAGCCCTTTCAGATTGGCTTCTTTCACTTAGTAATAAGAATTTGCTTCCGCCATGTCTTTTCATGACTTCATAGTTTATTTATTTTTAGCTCTGAGTAATATTGAATTACCTGGGTGTAGCACAGTTTATCCAATCACCTACTGAAGTATATTTTGGTTGTTTCCAAGTTTGGTCAATTATAAATAAAGCTAATATAAACATTTGTATGCAAGTTTTTGTGTGGACATAAGTTTTGAGCTGCTTTGGATCAATACTAAAGAACATAATTTTTGGTTTGTATGGTAAGTATGTTTATTTTGTTAAGAAGCTGACAAACTGCTGTATAGTTTTGCATTCCCACCAGCAATGTATGAGAGTCGTGTTGCTACACATTCTGTTCAGCATTTGGTGTTTTCAGTGTTCTGGATTTTGGCCATAGGTGTGTAGTAGTATCTCATTTGCTAATAGGTATGTAGTGATATTTCATTATTGCATTTGTTCACATTTCTCTGATGACATGGCTAACAATGTGGAGCATCTTTTCATGTGCTCATTAACCATCTGCATATCTTTTTGATGAAGTGTCTATTAAGGTCTTTGGCCAATTTTAAAAATTGAGTTGCTCTTTTCTTGTTGTTAAATTTTAACAGGTTTTTTTGTGTATTTTGAAAAATATACAAAAGATTATTCCTTGATCTATGTGTTATTTATAAGCATGTTGTTTAATCTCAAATATTTTGGTATTTTAAGTTATCTTTTTATTATTGATTTCTAGTTTAATTTTATTGTTGTCTGAGAGCAGAGACTATACTTTCTATTCTATTAAATTTGTTAAATGTATTTTATGGCCTAGAATGTGGTCTGTCTTGGTGAATGTTCCATGTGGGCTTGAGAATAACATGTATTCTGCTGTTATTGGATTGAGTAGTCAACAGATGCCCATTATATACAGTTAATTGATGATGATGATTTCCGCTATGCCCTTCATCATTTCTTGGATCTGTCCATTTCTGAGATAGAGGCATTGAAGTCTCTAACTATAATAGTGGGTTAATTTATTTATTCCTGCAGTTCTACCAATTTTGCCTCATGTATTTTGATGCTCTTGCTAGGTGCATACACATTGAGGATGTTTATGTCTTTGTAGAATTGACTTCTTTATGACTATGTAAGGCTCTTCTTTATCTCTAATAACTAATATTGCTCCTCTTGTTCACATTTCTCTGATGACATGGCTAACAATGTGGAGCATCTTTTCATGTGCTCATTAACCATCTGCATATCTTTTGATGAAGTGTCTATTAAGGTCTTTGGCCAATTTTAAAATTGAGTTGCTCTTTTCTTGTTGTTAAATTTTAACAGGTTTTTGTGTATTTTGAAAATATACAAAGATTATTCCTTGATCTATGTGTTATTTATAAGCATGTTGTTTAATCTCAAATATTTTGGTATTTTAAGTTATCTTTTTATTATTGATTTCTAGTTTAATTTTATTGTTGTCTGAGAGCAGAGACTATACTTTCTATTCTATTAAATTTGTTAAATGTATTTTATGGCCTAGAATGTGGTCTGTCTTGGTGAATGTTCCATGTGGGCTTGAGAATAACATGTATTCTGCTGTTATTGGATTGAGTAGTCAACAGATGCCCATTATATACAGTTAATTGATGATGATGATTTCCGCTATGCCCTTCATCATTTCTTGGATCTGTCCATTTCTGAGATAGAGGCATTGAAGTCTCTAACTATAATAGTGGGTTAATTTATTTATTCCTGCAGTTCTACCAATTTTTGCCTCATGTATTTTGATGCTCTTGCTAGGTGCATACACATTGAGGATGTTTATGTCTTTTGTAGAATTGACTTCTTTATGACTATGTAAGGCTCTTCTTTATCTCTAATAACTAATATTGCTCCTCTTGTTCTCTTTTTATTAGCATTGTCATGGTATACATTTCTCCATTCCTGTGCTTTTAATCTATATGTGCATTTACATTTGAAGTGGGTTTCTTATAAACAGCATATAGTTACTGATTTGTGGATTTTGTTCCACTTTGACAATTTCTGTCTTTTAAATGGTGCATTTAGTCCACTGTTGTTTAAAATTATTGATATAGTTGGATTAATATCCATTATATTAGTTACTCTTTTCTTCTTGTTGCACTTGTTCTTCCTATTTCTGTCTTCCAATTTTTCTGCCTTTTGCTATAAAGAAATAAAAAATAAAAAGCACTTGAGGCAAATTAAATTTAGCAGAGTTCATTTGAGTAAAGAACAAAAGAATTCCAACAAGCTCCACCCAGCAATGTGGACAGGCAGTATTTATGGACAGATAAAAGAAAAAAAGTACAGAAACAGTTTGATTGGCTCCAGCTGGGCATTTGGCTTATTTGGGCATGATGCAATTGGTTGGCATCCTGTGGTTGGCTGAAGGTTGGATGCTATGATAGGCTGAGACATAGCTACTTGTACAAAAATATACACCTGGTTAGGTTGTAGTTTGCTTCCATACTAAGTTAGGTTGCAATTCACTACAAAAGAATTCAAATTCAAAGTATGGAGGCAACCTCAGGCCAAATTTAATATGATTTAACAATTTCTCCATTTTGTTCCACCTTTCAACCTTAAGAGAGTGACCAAATATTTGTGCATTAATGACACTCTCTGTTATTGTATTGGACTTCTTTGGTCTCAGCATTAAATTAGAAATTCATAACATTAGGTCAGTTGAATGATTTTTATAATCTCTTTATGTTTTCATTATTCTAACTGTAGTAAGACAATTTGATGTATAATAGATGACTGCATTAGAGCATTTAAGACTTTTGAGAGAAAGCAATGTTACTGGGAGACTATTATGAGGGCTATCAAAAGGATAATATGAAGATACCAAAGTATATTTCTTCATAGGAGCCTACAGAAATTGAACCTATCAAAATCAAATACATAAAAAATGATCCAGAAGAGGAATCTACTTGCTTTAACCAAGTAGTTTGCTGATTTCTTGCAACTGAGTTTCTATTGTATCAGACAAATTTTTCCAAATAAAAATAAGAATTAGGTATCATACACAATACCCCCTGTTAAGCCAACAGATAGTCGAAAGAAATCTTGTTACAAATGATTCAACTCTAGCCAGAGAAGTTTAAGATGTTTCCTGGGCAACTATAGCATTTTCAGTAGAGTCAGTGCTATAGCTAAAGTTTGTGCCAAGCCATAGAAAAAGCATTCTGACAAAAGATACCCATTTAGAGAAATTTCTGCCTGTTGGCAAAACATCTTTATTCCATAGTGCGTATTAAGAAGTGTTTCTTTT